>CM075980.1:84486953-84516953 GCA_038087875.1 Malacoraja senta | reverse complement strand
GTCTAGGAGCCGCAAACGCAAAGGTGCGGTCGCCCCTGAGCTTATGCCTAGATTGCGGGATGGGCGAGATTAAATCACCCCCGTGTCATTGTGACAAGACAAGAGGTTAATTTGCGACACCAGCTATGGGCAGCAAGATGGCGCAGCGGGTAGAGACACTGCCTCGCGGCGCCAGAGACCCCGGGTTCGATCCCCCACCTCGGAGTGGAGTTTGCACGTTTTCCCCTGTGACCTGATGGGTTTCCCCTCCCTCATCTCAAAGGACGCGCGGGCGGGGGGGGGGGGGGGGGCGGGGGGGGGGGGGGGGCTTGTGGGCGAATTGGACCTCTGTTAAATCGCCCCTCGTGCGTGAGGAGCGGATGGGGAAGTGGGATAACATTGAACTTATGGGCTGGGTGGGGCCGAAGGGCCTGTTTCCATGCTGCATCTCTAAATAAAAGTGACCGTTCATGTCTCAAGATCCCGGTGAGCATGCAGCTCCTACATGATGCTCGTTCGGCAGAAGAAGACCCCTCCTGTGCATCCCATAAACATCTGGGAAAACAACAGGAAGATTGGGAATACCCAAACCGGAACTCAGACAGAAGCTGCATTTAAAAATAGCCCCCATAATAATAACAATTCTAGTGGCACACTGACAGATTTAATTACAGTTCTTGGAAGCTGTTTCATCATCCTTACATCTATGCTGCTCTGAGTATAGTTTAGCTTAGTTTAGTTTATCAGTTTATTTATTCATGTGTGTATATATTTATATAATGGTATATGGACACACTGATCTGTTTTGTAGTCAATGAAGGGTTTCGGCCCGAAACGTTGCCTATTTCCTTCGCTCCATAGATGCTGCTGAACCCGCTGAGTTTCTCCAGCATTTCTGTCTACCTACTATGTTCTGTTGTGCTGAAGCAAAGCAAGAATGGCATTGTCCTATCAGGGACACATGACAATAAGCTCCCATGAATCTTGATCTTGAATCTTGAATCTTTAGTTTAGTTTTAGTTTAGTTTACAGATACAGCGCGGAAACAGGCCCTTCATCCCACCGAGTCCGCGCCGACCAGCGATCCCCCCCCGCACACTAACGCTATCCTACACACACACACACACACACTAGGGACAATTTACAATTATACCACAGCCTATTAGCCTACAAACCTGCACGGCTTTGGAGTGTGGGAGTAAACCGGAGCATCCGGGGAAAACCCACGCGGGGCAAAGGGGAGAACGTACAAACTCCGTACAGAGAGCACCCCGTAGTCAGGGTCGCTCCTGGGTCTCTGGCGAGGTGAGGCAGCAACTCTACCGCTGCGCCACCCTGCCACCCTTACGGACCACTCAAATACAAATCTAACGACTGTATGTTCAAGGTTCATGGGCATGGTGCAAATAAAATTGAACATGGAACACAGTACAGCACACGAACAGGCCCTTCAGCCCACAATACAATACCAAGCTAAACTCATCTTGTCTGTCCACACGTGATCTATATCCCTCTATTCCCTGAATATCCATGTCTCTATCATAAAACCTTGGAAAAGGAGCTACAATAATCAGAGATTTGTCCCAAAGATAGACACAAAGTGCTGGAGTAACTCAGCGGGTCAGGCAGCATCTGTGGAGAACATGGATAGGTGACGTTTCACAGAGTGCTGGAGTAACTCAGCGGGTCAGGCAGCATCTGTGGAGAACATGGATAGGTGACGTTTCACAGAGTGCTGGAGTAACTCAGCGGGTCAGGCAGCATCTGTGGAGCGAAGGAAATGGGCAACCTTTCGGGCCGAAACCCTGAAGGAAATAGGCAACGTTTCGGGCCGAAACCCGGAAGGGTTTCGGGCCGAAACGTTGCCTATTTCCTTCGCTCCATAGATGCTGCTGGAACATGGATAGGTGACGTTTCACAGAGTGCTGGAGTAACTCAGCGGGTCAGGCAGCATCTGTGGAGAACATGGATAGGTGACGTTTCACAGAGTGCTGGAGTAACTCAGCGGGTCAGGCAGCATCTGTGGAGAACATGGATAGGTGACGTTTTGGGTTGGGACCCTTCCTCAGACTGCTTGGGGTGGAGGGGGGGGGGGGAGGTGGAAAGAAAAGTTAACGTTATTTGGTTATTTTTATTTCATATTCCTTTCGGACATGTTTATAAAGAAGTCACTTGGAATTGCTGTAACTTTCTGCAGATAATCTCCCGCTGTGATCTGTTGTTGATGATGGAGATCAAAGATGCAAGCAACCGAGCCTTTCCTGCGCTCATGAGAAGACTGAACAAGTAAGCCCAGGGAGATAGTTCACTTTAGTTTAGAGATTCAGCGTGGAAACGGGCCCTTCAGCCCATCAAGTCCGTGCCCACCGGCGATCCCCGCACACTAACACTATCCTACACACACCTTGCCGTGGTGGAGAAGCTTGTGTGGACCTGAGATCCTGAGAGTGATGCCGTCTGGAGCGATGCTCCTGGTAGGGTCACCCATGGCAGTAAGGTCGAGGGGGAGGTCCCTGACAAAGAGCAATCCAACCAAGACCTCAACGGTGGAACAGGCGGAGGACGACGGCTGACCTTAGTGGAGCGTCACAACGGCTGGGAAGGCGGATGAAGGCTGCAGCAGAAAAGGGTCTGCGGTCGTCTTGGACTCCATGCCCCTGGATCCTGACCCAGATCTGTCAAGGACCGTGGGGTGGGTGTCTGTGCACCAGTCTCCCCACGTTAAACAAAGTCACGCACAGGCGTCCTCCAACCCTGGAGACACCCGTGGTCAGCCATGACTGAAGGGGGCCTAAAAAACACACACTAGGGACAACTTACATTTACACCCAAGCCAATTAACCTACAAACCTGCACGTCTTTGGAGTGTGGGAGGAAACCGGAGATCCCAGAGAAAACCCAGACAGGTCACGGGGAGAACGTACAAACTCCGTGTATACAGCGCCCGTAATCAGGATCGAACTCGGGTCTCTGGCGCTGTGAGGCAGCAACTCTACCGCTGCGTCATTTGACAGCCAACTAATCCAGGACAACATTAGGACAGTGGGCAATGGTTTTGCAGTTGTTCATGGCTGGGGCTTAGTTCCATATAAACATAGAAACATAGGTGCAGGAGTAGGCCATTCGGCCCTTCGAGCCTGCACCATGAACTGGCCTCAACTACTTTCTGTGGCAGAGAATTCCACAGATTCACCACTCTCTGTGTGAAAAAAAAATAATCTCATCTCGGTCCTAAAAAGACTTCCCCCTTATCCTCAAACTGTGACCCTTGTCCTGGACTCCCCAACATCGGGAACAATCTTCCTGCATCTAGCCTGTCCAAACCCCTTAAGAATTTTGTACGTTTCTATAAGATCCCCCTCAATCTTCTAAAATTCTAGCGAGTATAAGCCGAGTCTATCCAGTCTTTCTTCATATGAAAGTCCTGACATCCCAGGAATCAGTCTGGTGAACCTTCTCTGCACTCCCTCTAATGGCAAGAATGTCTTTCCTCAGATTAGGAGACCAAAACTGTACGCAATACTCAGGTGTGGTCTCACCAAGACCCTGTACAACTGCAGTAGAACCTCCCTGCTCCTATACTCAGATGCCCCTCCTGTTGCTGCGTTTACATGGTCATTGCCTTTTGCTGACTACATCACTGTTCACCACACAGTGTTTATTACCACCCCTATATCTCATTTCCTTGCAAGGCAATAAATCTAGGAAGTATCCAATATGACTTTCCATTGAGAAAAGGAACTAGAAAGCTCGTTGAATCAGAACATAAGCAGCCTAGACCAGAACATAAGCACCATTTTAAGTTTTGTGTTTAGTTTATTGTCACGTGGTACCGAAGTGCAGTGAAAACCTTTTTGCCGCGTGCTATCCAGTCAGCGGAAAACAACACATGATTGCAATTCAGTATTTCATTTCGTTTAGTTTAGTTTAGAGATACAGCTCGGAAACAGGCCCTTCGGCCCGCCGAGTCCGCGCCGACCGGCGATTCCCCTCACACTAACACTATCCCACACACACTAAGGACAATTTACACTTGCACCAAGGCAATTAACCTACAAGCCTGGTGGTAGACAAAAGTGCTGGAGAAACTCAGCGGGTGCGAACGTTGCCTATTTCCTTCGCTCCATAGATGCTGCCGCACCCGCTGAGTTTCTCCAGCACTTTTGTCTACCTTCGATTTTCCAGCATCTGCAGTTCCTTCTTGAACATTTAACCTACAAACCAGCACGTCTTTGGAGTGTGGTGGAAACGAAGATCTAGGAGAAAACCCACGGTGAGAACGTGCAAACTCCTTATAGACAGCAGCCGTAGTCGGGATCGAACCGGGGTCTCTGCCGCTGTGAGGCAGCAACTCTACCGCTGCGCCATTTGACAGCCAACTAATCCAGGACAACATTAGGACAGTGGGCAATGGTTTTCAAGTTGTTCGTGGCTGGGGCTTAGTTCCATATAAACATAGAAAACTGGTGCAGGAGTAGGCCATTCGGTCCTATTTCGGCCACCGTGCCGCCCTTATTTAGTTTGCGAATTTTGATTCTAAATACACCTGATTTTGAATGATGTACAGCCATGAAGAACATTTTCTAATTTGAGGAAGGACATCCTTGTGATTGAGGCAGTGCAGCGTAGGTTCACGAGATTGATCCCTGGGATGGCGGGACTGTCATATGAGGAAAGATTGAAAAGACTAGGCTTGTATTCACTGGAGTTTAGATGGATGAGGGGGGATCTTATAGAAACATATAAAATTGTAAAAGGACTGGACAAGCTAGACGCAGGAAAATGTTCCCATGGTTGGGCGAGTCCAGAACCAGGGGCCACAGTCTTAGAGTAAAGGGGAGGTCATTTAAGACTGAGGTGAGAAAAAACGTTTTCACCCAGAGAGTTGTGAATTTATGGAATTCCCTGCCACAGAGGGCAGTGGAGGCCAAGTCACTGGATGGATATAAGAGAGAGTTAGATAGAGCTCTAGGGGCTAGTGGAGTCAAGGGATATGGGGAGAAGGCAGGCACGGGTTATTGATAGGGACGATCAGCCATGATCACAATGAATGGCGGTGCTGGCTCGAAGGCTGAATGGCCTCCTCCTGCACCTATTTTCTATGTTTCTATAACATATTTTCATTTTATTTTAGTCACGGCAACAGGAACGAATATGAATCGATCATCAGTGTCCGTCTGGGCACGGGCACCTACAAGGAACAGTATGCCTTTATTTACAGGTACCCTTTCATTCCTATATGCTGACCGAGCACACACTTGCAGGGTGTTGGGGGGGGGTGTGGGGGGGGGGGGTGAGGAGAGAGGGTGCATAATAACAAGAAGAAAGGCTGGATTCTACAATCTTAAGGGGCCTGTCCCACTGTACGAGTTTACCCAAGTTCCCTCCCGAGTTTTAAAAAAAAATCAAACTCGTGGTAAGCACGTAGAATGTACGTAGCGGGTACGTCGGAGCTCGTGGACGTCTCTTAGCGGCTCGTAACGCTAAAGGCAGGTACTCGGGAAACGCGATAAGCTTGTGAAGTTTTTTCGACATGTTGAAAAATGTCCACGAGAGCCCCGAGTACCTATGTTGATTCACGTTTTTCTCTCACATCGGTTGTTTCGACAATAATCGACCGGACACCGGGGTTGCTTTAAAACGTACGTTTATTCAGCACTGAGTCTTCACATAGGTTAACAACCTAGCAAAGAGTCAAGCTCAATGCCTTAATTTGTAATGCCTTATATACTTAAAGGGCTACAGTTTATGCCTCCATATTACTGAAACAAAGCAACAGACACGAACGCGAAGGTCAGGATCACAGGCAAGTACATATGGGAGGTGTTATTTAGTGGAACAATACTAGAGATAAGACAGGTACATTCCTCAGACTTCTGAGAGCGGCGGTTTGTATATTCCTTAGACTTCTGAGAGCAGCTATCTCAGTCAGACGGGTGCAGTTAATACCATAGTCGCGAATATGCAGTAACAGCAGGACAATGTGAATTTCTCCTGACCACAACTTCCTGACCCTGCAGCTACATTTTCAGAATTTTGGTCAGCAGACATTTTATGTTTCAATCCAGTCCACCTGGTCAACCATTTTTACCTTCACAGAACAATCTTACAGCGTTTATTCAAAATTTACATTCACACCTACGAGCGGCCATTACCGTAATTCTCCGAGTTCGAATCAGGGCAAACTCGGGAGAACTGTTGAATTACCTCGTACAGTGGGACAGGGCCTTAAGCACGAAACAATCAGAACACCAAGTACACTTTTATGTGTAGGAAGGAACTGCAGATGCTGGTTTAAACTGAAGATAGACACAAAATGCTGTAGTGACTCAGGGGGTCAGGCAGCATCCCTGGAGAGAAGGAATGGGTGATGTTTTGGGTCGAGACCCTTCTTCAGACTCACTTTGAGTTGAGTTTCGTTTGGAGATACAGCACTGAAACAAACCTTTTCATATTGGCTTCAAGGGTTCAAGGTCAGATTATTGTCACATGCGCCAATTAAGGTACAGTGAAATTTGAGTTACTGTACAGCCATACTAAAGGGCCTGTCCCACTTGGTGACTGCCGGCATCATTGACTGACGTATCAGGTCACCGAAAAATTCGCTGCGTGACGCAGGCGTGATGACGTATTTGACGCGCGGTGTCTTTTCAAGTGTCGCAACATTTTTTTTGTCGCCGCTGGATTTTGATACGGCGCCGGCAGTCGCCGAAAAAATCGCCAAGTGGGACAGGCCCTTTAAGCAACAAGACACACAGCACGTAAAGTTAACATAAACATCCACCACAGTGGATTCCACATTCCACAATCTTCTTCCTCTCTGTTCTCCCGCGGTCGGGACGATCAAAGCCCCCACAGCCGACGATGTTATCCCACTGTCCCACCCACGCCCTGTACATTAGGGGCAATTTTAAGGTGCTGTTCCACTTGGGCGACCTAATTGGTGAGTTTAGAAGAGTTGAGGAGAGTTTGAAAAAATGACATGTTGAAAGACCTACTTCGACTATGTTGAAGACTATCTACAACTACCTTCGACTACCCTCGATTTACCTACGACTAACATGCCGACCTACTGCGACCTACTACAACTAAACTTACGAGTAAAAAAAGTATCGATTTTTTCCATGGCAACCTTTTTTTACTCGGTTACATTTGTCAGCATGTTGAAAAATACGCTGCGACCTAGCTGGGGCCTCGAGTACGCGGGGACCACTCTCGAGCATGAAGGAGAGTTACAAAGACCTCCTACGACCTTTTGTCAACCGTGCTGCGAGTATGAGTCGAGAGCAAACTCGCCAGAACTCGCGGATTAGGTCGCCCAAGTGGGACAGCCCTTTACAGAGCTCAATTAACCTACAAACCCGCATGTCTTTGGGATGTGGACTGTGCGGGCCTAAAATATTTAGTCTTAAAGTCATACTGCATTTAAACAGGCCCCCTGGCCCAACTTGCCCACGCCAACCAGAATGCCCCATCTAAGCTAAACCCATTTGTCTACTTTTCTAACCATGAACCTGTCCAAGTGTCTTTTAAATGCTGTCATGGTACCTGCCTCAACTCAAGCCAAACTCAAGTCAAACAGGTAGAGCAAAGGGGAAGATACAGAGTGTAGAATATAGTTCTCAGCATTGTAGGGCATCAGTTCCAGAGACAAAGTCCAATGTCCGCAATGGGGTAGAGGTGAATCGGACAGTACCCTAGCTTATGGAAGGACCGTTCAGGAGCCTGATAACAGAGGGGAAGAAGCTGTTCCTAAGTCACAGTTCAAGTAAGCAGCAAAAGTATGTTTAAGAGTGTGGTCTGAAGAAGGGTCTCGACTCGAAATGTCACCTATTCCTTCGCTCCATAGATACTGCCTCACCCGCTGAGTTTCTCCAGCATTTTTGTCCACCTAAGTACTTTTAAGTAGTAACTTTTTCATATAGAAGAATCCAGTTCAAGGGATGAAGTCAAACTATTTGTGTAGGAAGGAACTGCAGATGCTGGTTTACACCGAAGAAAGACACAAAATGCTGGAGTAACTCAGCGGGATCAGGCGGCATCTCTTGATAATAATAATAATAATAATAATAATATGATTTTATTTAAGGGTGCCTATACAAAAGTCTCAAGGACACCTTACAAAAATTTAACAAAGAAACATATAATCAGAGTAAAATAAGTTATAAAGACATCACCAATACACAAATTAAAAACAGAAATTCGATCAAAAAAAGACAACAACAAAATTCAGAAACACAATGTGAAGGGAGAGAAGCGGCAGCCAACCGTGCCAGCGTACACTGTAGAAGGAATGGAATTGATAGAAGGAATGGCGACATTTCGGGTTTGAGTCTGAAGAAGGGACTCGACCCGAAACGTCACCCATTCCTTCTCTCCAGAGATGTTGCCTGTCCCACTGAGTTACTCCAGCATTTTGTGTCGACAGTATCAAGTCTATTACCCAAAATGCAATCTCACTTGGTTTCACATGTGAGCCAATGATCTGTTAAGTTCCATGGTCCTTATTGGACATGTCTATCTTTGCTTCCATTTTAGACACAAATTATTATCGGTCAAAAGAAGTTATCAATATCCGGATTTCCCAGCAAACAACGCGGATGTGTTTGCACGAGAACCTTTTTGTGGTTTGGTTTTCATCACCCTCCACCTGTAAGTAACTGCGCCCCTTTCCCGTATGAAGTACACACTTACAGATGGGGCCAGCGATGCCGAGACGTTTTACACAGAGTGGATTGTTTTCTCTGGAACGGCAGAGGTTGAAGGGAAGGCCTGATAGACTTATATACAATTATATGAGGCATGGATTGTGTAGACCAGGGGTCAGCAGCCTACGGCCCGCGGGCCGGATCCGGCCCATAACCCGAAATCATCCAGTCTGCAGGCGTAGCACAAAACACACACACAACACTTATCCGAGCGTTGTTCTCACGCACGCACACGCACACACACACACACAGACAATCTTCTTCTTGTCGAGTCCACACACAAGATTAGGAGTAGATCAGCCAGGGCTGAACACACTTCTCGGGGTCTGCATACAATGGTGTCTGTCTTGTCGCCTCTTGTGCTTCTTGTGCGTGGTGGTGGAAACAGGGCCGCGACGTGAACGCTCTTTCCTTCACCCCACATTGACCACAGCCAATTCCATATCCACAGCACCTGTCGACCCACTCTCTCTCCCCCCCTCCCCCACCCTTCCTCAGTGAAATCGCCCACCCCCCCCACCCACCCGGTGCGAAATTGAAGGGGACTGAGGGCGGCTTTGGCGAGGCGGTGCTGGAGCGGGTTTCCTCGGCAGCCCAGCAGCGGGCGGGCGGGCTTGAGGGAAGCCAAGCATCAGCGGGGGTCGGTGAGGAATTCCGCTCCGGCCACGGGGTTGCACTTTAGTCGTAGTTTGTCGCGGGGGGGGGGGGGGGGAATTGTCTTTTTGTTACATTTTTTTAAAGTTGCCGATAAAATCGCGTGTGGGACCGCCCTTAAATGTATCATTAACAAACACATACATTCATGGCGTAACACTTTTCCCAAATATGTTAAGATGCAAAAAATCTCCTTACTGTGGCAAAACGTTGGAAGCAGATAACAATAAATACCTTTATTACTTTGAAGCATTGGTTTAAGGTGAGAGGGGCAACGGTTAGAGGAAATATGTTGGGGAATCTCTTTACACAGAGGGTGGTGGGTGCCTGGAACGAGTTGCCAGTGGCGACCAGAAAAAGGTACGACTCTTTGGGGCGACTACTCACGACCAAACAGGCGTCACATGTTGACATGTCGCAGGGTGAACCCTGTACGGTCGTGAGTAGTCGCCCAAAGAGTCGTACCTTTTTCTGGTCGCTGCTGGACCTGCTGCGACTATGACGGGTGCCGGCAGTCGCCGAAAAAAATCGTGTAAGTGGGACAGGCCCTTTAAGATATTGGAGCAGGTTTCTTTAATAATTAATTTCTGTTTCCATCTTAAGCTGTGAAAGACTTTGTGGTTATTCCCCTGCACTCAATGCCAGATTCCTCTGTGTGTGAGATCGATGCCTTGTACGACGTCTACACGGCAATGAAGCAGCGTTGGAGAGCCAAGGTACACATGAACCATCTTCACTGCAGTGGGTTGTGGGAAGGAACTGCAGATGCTGGCTCAGACCGATGAGAGACACAAAATGCTGGAGTAACTCAGCAGGACAGGCAGCATCTCTGGAGAGTAGGAATGGGTGATGTCTTGGGTCAATAGACAATAGACAATAGGTGCAGGAGCAGGCCATTCAGCCCTTCGAGCCAGCACCGCCATTCAATATGATCATGGCTGATCATCCACAATCAGTACCCCGTTCCTGCCTTCTCCCCATATCCCTTGATTTAATTAGCCCTAAGAGCTAAATCTAACTCTCTCTTGAACACATCCAGTGAATCGGCCTCCACTGCCTTCTGTGGCAGAGAATCCCACAGATTCACAACTCTCTGGGTGAAAAAGTTTTTCCTCATCTCAGTCCTAAATGGCCGACCCCTTATTCTTAAACTGTGGCCCCTGGTTCTGGACTCCCCCAACATGAGGAACATTTTTCCAGCCTCTAGCGTGTCCAATCCCTTAAGAATGTTAAATGTTTCCAAAGATTCCCTCTCATCCTTCTAAATTCCAGTGAATATTTACACTCTTGCTGCATCAATCCCTTGTTTTATTTATTCTCCCCACATTCTTGACTCTCATCGCAACGTCCAAACACACCCCCACACACCAGCGATCTGTTTTGAGTTTAACCGCAGCTGCAGGCCCTACTCCAGAGGCGGCACGACCAAAGTCCTTGAACAAAGGAAGGATTATTTCCCCGCCCTTTCACCGTGTGCGTTGCTGCACCCCTTGATTAACCTTCCAGCTGTAGCCACTGAGCTGCCCAGCGCAGCGGTAGAGTTGCTGCCTCACAGCGCCAGGTTCAATCCTGACCACAGGTGCTGTCTGTGCGGAGTTTGCACGTACTCCCCGTGACCTGCTTGAGTTATCTCCAGGTTTTCCGGTTTCCTCCCACACTCCAAAGACGTACAGGTTTGCGGGAGAGCTGAGGGAAGAGATTTCAACTTCTTTTTCACCTTCCATCACAGTGAGGAATGTGGAGGAGTCACTGTGGTGGATGTTCATGTTAAAATGTATTTTGCGTGTTCCGTTGTTTTTTATTTGTATGACTGACTTGGCAAATGGAATTCCTCGTATGTTGCAAAACATACTTGGCTAATAAAGTATTATTGTGATTATGATGATTGTTTGTGGGTTAATTTGCTTGTTATAAGTGTAAGTTGTCTCCAGTGTGTGTAGGATAGTGTTAGTGTGCGGGGATCGCTGGTCGGTGCGGGCTGGATGGGTCGAAGGGCCTGTTTAACCGCTGTACCTCTAAGCTAAACTAAACTTTTGCCCTCAACAGGACTTCATCATCATGGGAGACTTGAATGCGGATTGCGATTATGTCAGGAGGAAGGAATGGAAGAATATCAGACTGCGAAACGATACCAGCTTTGCCTGGCTGATTGGCGATGACGAGGACACGACGGTGAAAGAAAGCACGCACTGTGCCTACGACAGGTGAGATCTCAAGTTATAGTAGTAGAATTAGGCCATTCGGCCCGTCGAGTCTACATTGACTGACGTATCAGGTCACCGAAAAATACGCGGCGTGATGACGTATTGACACGCGGTGTTTTTTTTCAAGTGTTGCAACATTTTTTTTGTCGCCGCTGGATTTTGAAATGTTCAAAGTCTTTTGGCGACACCGGTACGACGCCGGCAGACACCGAAAAAATCGCCAAGTGGGACAGGTCCTTAACACCGTTTTCCTGCCTTCTCCCCGTAACCCTTGACACCCGTTCTAATCAAGAATTTGTCTATCTCTGCCTTAAAAATATCCACTGACTTGTCCTCCACAGCCCTCTGTGGCAATGACTTCCACAGATTCACCACCCTCTGACTAAAGAAGTTCCTCCTCCTCCTCACCTCCTTTCTAAAAGAGCGCCCTTTAATTCAGAGGCTGTGACCTCTGGTCCTAGACTCTCCCAAACATCCTCTCCACATCCACTCAATCCAGGCCTTTCACTATTCTGTAAGTTTCAATGAGGTCCTCCCTCAACCTTCTAAACTCCAGCGAGTACAGGCCCAGTGCCGTCAAACGCTCATCATATGCTAACCCACTCATTCCTGGGAATCTGAAATGGCAAACCACCTTAGAAAGGACCTTGAAAGTCCTGGAACTGCAGACACAGAGTGCTGGAGTAACTCAGTGGGTCAGGCAGCATCTGTGGAGAACATGGATAGGTGATGTTTCACAGAGTGCTGGAGTAACTCAGTGGGTCAGGCAGCATCTGTGGAGAACATGGATAGGTGACGTTTCACAGAGTGCTGGAGTAACTCAGCAGTCAGGCAGCATCTGTGGAGAACATGGATAGGTGACGTTTCACAGAGTGCTGGAGTAACTCAGCGGGTCAGGCAGCATCTGTGGAGAACATGGATAGGTGACGTTTCACAGAGTGCTGGAGTAACTCAGTGGGTCAGGCAGCATCTGTGGAGAACATGGATAGGTGACGTTTCACAGAGTGCTGGAGTAACTCAGCGGGTCAGGCAGCATCTGTGGAGCGAAGGAAATGGGCAACCTTTCGGGCCGAAACCCTGAAGGAAATAGGCAACTTTTCGGGCCGAAACCCGGAAGGGTTTCGGGCCGAAACGTTGCCTATTTCCTTCGCTCCATAGATGCTGCCGGAACATGGATAGGTGACGTTTCACAGAGTGCTGGAGTAACTCAGCGGGTCAGGCAGCATCTGTGGAGAACATGGATAGGTGACGTTTCACAGAGTGCTGGAGTAACTCAGCGGGTCAGGCAGCATCTGTGGAGAACATGGATAGGTGACGTTTCGGGTCGGGTCCCTTCTTCTAAAGAACTTCAAGTGAAAAAGTTCCAAGTGCAGGCTAGATAATAATGAAACAATCTCATGGCCCAGGGAACCGACTGCAATGGGGAGGGAAAAGACTTTTCTTCATTCATTTGTTTTTAAGTGAACCCCTAAGGTTAGTTTAGTTTAGTTTATTCTAGAGATACAGCGTGGAGACAGGCCCTTTCGGCCCAGCGAGTCCGTGCCGACCAGCGATCCCCGTACATTAACACTACCCTACACACACTAGGGACAATTTACATTTACACCGAGCCAATTCACCTGCAAACCTGCACGTCTTTGGAGTGCGGGAGGAAGCCGAAGATCGAGAGAGAAAACCCACGCAGGTCACGGGGAGAACGTACAAACTCCGTACAGACAGTACACGTAGTCGGGATCGAACCCGGGTCTCCGGCGCTCCAAGCGCTGTAAGGCAGCAACTCTACCGCTGCGCCACCGTGCCGTGTGAGTTACTCCAGCACATTTTGTAAACTGGCATCTGCTGTTCCTTGTTTCTACCAATGCACTGATTAAGTAACTGATTAAGAACAGCTTGAATTACATGGAGAGGCTGGGTACATCATTGTTTGGAGTGCCGGGGGCTGAGGGTTGAACTGACCTGATGTTGCCGGAGTCCAGAAACAGGGGCCACAGTTTAAGAATAAGGGGGTAAGCCATTTAGAACAGAGACGAGGAAACACGTTTTCTCACATGGAGTTGTGAGTCTGTGGAATTCTCTGCCTCAGAGGGCGGTGGAGGCAGGTTCTCTGGAGCTTTCAAGAGAGAGCTAGATAGGGCTCTTAAAGATAGCGGAGTCAGGGGATATGGGGAGAGGGCAGGAAACGGGGGTACTGATTGGGGATGATCAGTGTAGCTGGGACATGTTGGCCGGTATGGGCAAGTTGGGCCAAAGGGCCTGTTTCCGTGCTGTGAGTCGTGGAGTCATACAGAGTGGAAACAGGCCCTTCTTCCCAATTTGGCCCACCAACATGTCCCAGCTACACCAGTCCCACCTGCCTGCGTTTGGCCCATATCCCTCTAAACCTGTCAGAGGACGTAATTGAGGCAGGTACTATAAGAACATTTGGACAGGTACATGGATAGGACAGTACATGGAATAGGACAGGTACAGGTATCCATGTACCTGTCCCAAATTCGTACTGTACACCCACCACCCTCTGTGTGATAACGTTGCCCCTCTGGTTCCTATTAAAATCTTTCCCCTCTCACCTTTAGCCTATATCTTCTGGTTCTTGATCCCCCTACACTGGGTAAAAGACTGTGAGTTCATCCTATCTATTCCCCTCATGATTTTATACACCTCTATAAGATCGCACCTCAACCTTCTACTCTCCAAAGAATAAAGTCCTTTAGTTCAGACGCTCGAGTCCTGGCAACAGCCTCAGAAATCTCCTCTGCACCCTGCACAGCTTAACAACATTGTCTTGAAGCAATGAGACCAAAACATAAGTTCACAAGTGATAGGAACAAAATTATGCCATTCAGCCCATCAAATTCTACTCCGCCATTCAATCATGGCTGATCTATCTCTCTCCCTCTCAACCCCATTCTCCTGGCTTCTCCCCATATTGTTAAGGGCTTGGACACGCTAGAAGCAGGAAACCATGTTCCCGATGTTGGGGGAGTCCAGAACCAGGGGCCACAGTTTAAGAATAAGGAGTAAGCCATTTAGAACAGAGACGAGGAAGACACTTTATCTCACAGAGAGTGTGAGTCTGTGAATTCTCTGCCTCAGAGGACAGGTGGAGGCCGGTGGAGGCATTGGGGATGATCAGCCATGATCACATTGAATGGCGGTGCTGGCTCGAAGGGCCGAATGGCCTACTCCTGCACCTATTGTCTATTGGCTATTGAAACCGGAACCCGGAGGAATCCCAGTCAGCATTCAACCTGATCTTGCTGTTTTCTGATGAATTAGACATATTTGATATACACAAATGTGTGATCAGGCATGTCTTACACATGCACACATGATCTGGTTCCCACTCAGTAAAGGTGATCAGACTTTCACCCATGGCTTTGGAGTGGTGTGAGAGGGCTCAGACATCTTTCACACGAGTGCATGTGTGAACAGATTCATTCTGCACCAGGCTTCAATCACCAGCAGTTTATCGGGTATCTTCGCGTTGGTTTCAGCGAGCTGACTGGCGTACTCAAATCCTCTATCCATCTCCTGATAGAGTCGAGCCGCTGCCTCACGGCGCCAGTGACCCAGGTTCAATCCTGACCTCAAGTACTGTTTGTGTGGAGTTTGCACGTTCTCCCTGTGACTGCGTGGGTTTCTAAACCGGGTGCTCCGGTTTCCTCCAACACCCCAAAAGACGTGCGGGTTTGTAGGTTAGCCGCCCTCAATGGATTGCCCCGAGTGCGTAGGGACTGGATGAGGATGTGAGATAGCATGGAGTAGACGGACCGAAGGGCCTATTTCCACACTGCGACTAAACCAGTTTTTGATTTGTCCTAAGTAGATTATCAATAGACACAAAACAATAGACAATAGGTGCAAGGAGTAGGCCATTTGGCCCTTCGAGCCAGCACCACCATTCAATGTGATCATGGCTGATCGTCCACAATTACTTGCCTTCTCCCCATATCCCCTGACTCCGCTTATCTTTAAGAGCCCTATCTAGCTCTCTTTTGAAAGTATCCAGAGAACAGGCCTCCACCGCCCTCTGAGGCAGAGAATTCCACAGACTCACAACTCCCTGTGTGAAGAAGTGTTTCCTCATCTCCGTTCTAAATGGCTTACCCCTTATTCTTAAACTGTGGCCCTGGTTCTGGACTCCCCCCAACATCGAGAACATATTTCCTGCCTCTAGCGTGTCCAAACCCTTAATAATCTTATATGTTTATCATCACTGTTCCAGGTGTCACATAAACTGTGAATTGTTTGCAGAAATTCAGATTGAGATTAATAGCCCTGTCCCACTGTACGAGTTCATTCCAAGAGCTCTCCCGAGTTTAAAAAAAAATCAAACTCGTGGTAAGCACGGAGAATGAGCGTAGCGGGTACGTCGGAGCTCGGGGACGTCTCTTAGCGGCTCGTAACGCTAATGGCAAGTACTCGGGAAGACTCGCTAACGGCAGGTAAGCACGGGAAGACTCGTGAAGAATTTTCAACATGATGAAAAATGTCCACGAGAGCCCCGAGTACCGACGAGCGGCCATTACCGTAAATCTCCCGAGTTCGAATCGGGGCAAACTCAGGAGAGCTCTTGGAATGAACTCGTACCGTGGGACAGGGCTGTTATATGATCATCCTTCTTATTGTTTCCATAAACCAGGATTGTCCTTCGTGGTGAGAAGTTGCTGAAGGCGGTGGTTCCTGAATCAGTCAGCGTGTTCAATTTCAAGGAGGCTTACGGCATGACTGAGCAGCAGGTAAGTCTGAGCTTTTGTTGACTCTTCAGAAGACAGGCACAAAATGCTGGTAGTAACTCAGCGGGTCAGGCAGCATCTAAGGGAATAGGTGACGTTTCAGGTCGAGATCATTCTTCAGACCAGATTAATTCGCATGTTTAATCAATAATGTCTTATTATGAATGTTTAATGTTTTATGCGTCATTCCTAACTGTCACTGTATGTCATGTTGTCACTTGCGGGCAGAGCACCAAGGCAAATTCCTTGTATGTGAAAACTTGGCCAATAAACTTATACATTCATTCATTCATTAGCTTCAGTAAAATTGTAAATTATCCCGAGTGTGTGTGTGTGTGTGTGTGTGTGTGTGTGTAGGGTTGTGCTAGTGTACGGGGTGATCGCTGGTCGGCGCGGACTCGGTGGGCCGAAGGGCCTGTTTCCACGCTGCATCCCTGAAGTAAAGTTAAAAGTCTAAAGAATTGGATCAATGAGGGCGTGATGCTCAAACGATCGTTGTGGATTTAACAAAGAATGGCTGGTCTCTAAAATGATACGGGAACGGCATGGGATTACCTCAGGAAGAGCAAAGTGCAACATGAACGATCCCTGCTTTAGTTTCGGAAGGAACTGCAGATGCTGGAAAATCGAAGGCAGACAAAATTGCTGGAGAGACTCAGCCAGTGAGGCAGCATCTATGGAGCGAAGGAAATAGGCAACGTTTCGGGACGAAACCCAAGGGTTTCGTCCCGAAACGTTGCCTATTTCCCAAGGGTTTCGGGACGAAACGTTGCCTATTTCCTTCAGTCCATAGATGCTGCCTCACCCGCTGAGTATCTCCAGCATTTTTGTCTACCTGCTTTAGTTTCGTTTATTGTCACGTGTACCGAGGTACAGCGAAAAGCATTCTTGTCGCCCGCTATCCAGTCAGCGGAAAGACAACACATGATTACAAACAAGCCATTGATTTTGATCGTACCTGTGATTTGTAATTGTACATCCACATAGATTGTACTCATTAGTTTAGTTTAGTTTAGCGATACAGTGCAGAAACAGGCCCTTCGGCCCTCTGAGTCCGCACCGACCCGCGATCCCCGCACATTAACACTAATCTACACACACAATAACCATATAACCATAACAGCACGGAAACAGGCCATCTCGGCCCTTCAAGTCCGTGCCGAACATTTTTTTTTAAATTAAATTAAAAATAAATACTTCCCCCTAGTCCCATCTACCTGCACTCAGACCATAACCCTCCATTCCTTTCCCGTCCATATACCCATCCAATCTATTTTTAAAGGATAACATCGAACCTGCCTCCACCACTTCCACCACTAAGGACAATAGACAATTATACCACGCCAATTAAACTGTCCAGTGAGCGGAAAGACAATACATGATTAAAATCAAGCCTGTCTCAGAGGGCGGTGGAGGCCGGTTCTCTGGATGCTTTCAAGAGAGAGCTAGATAGGGCTCTTAAAAAATAGCAGAGTCAGGGGATATGGGGAGAAGGCAGGAACGGGGTACTGATTGGGGATGATCAGCCATGATCACATTGAATGGAGGTGAGGTGCTGGCTCGAAGGGCCGAATGGCCTACTCCTGCACCTATTGTCTATTGTCTATTTACAGTATACAGATACAGTAAGAAATGCTGCTGTAGGAGTGGAGATTTAAGAGTGTGGGGTGAATATTATATGAGTTTGTAGATGTGCTCCTGTGGCCAACAGGCAAATAGTTACTTGGGTTGGGCATCATCTTGGCCTCTGGCCTCTGTTCATAGTTTATGACCTTTGTGGTTATCCAAATACAACCTCACAAGAAAATGGCGTAATAAAATTACATCATAAAATTATTCATAAGAAGGTGTAATAAAATGTTTTAAAAGGGCAGTAAATTGAGTCACTGCTTTCTGCACCTTGTTGCAGCCCAAGTTAAAACACAAGTCAGGATCACTACACTAATTGAAACATTATGTATCTGAGAGGATGTAGATTTAAGGCTGGAGGGGAAGATTTAAATTTAATAGGAACCTGCAGGGCAACTTTTTTTTACAGAGGATGGTAGGTATATGGAACGGGCTGCCGGAGGAGGTCGTTACTATGACAACGTTTAAGAAACATTTGGACAGGTGGTGTACAAAATCATGAGAGGAATAGATCGGGTAGACGCACAGAGTCTCTTGCCCAGAGTAGGGGAATCGAGGAGCAGAGGACATAGGTTTAAAGTGAAGGGGAAAAGATTTAATAGGAATCTGAGGGGCAACATTTTCACACAAAGGGTGGTGGGTGTATGGAACGAGCTGCTGGAGGAAGTAGTTGAGGCTGGGACTATCCCAACGTTTAAGAAACAGTTGGACAGGTAGATGGATAGGACAGGTTTGGAGGGATATAGGCCAAGCGCAGGCAGGTGGGACTAGTGCAGCTGGGACATGTTGGCCGGTGTGGGCAAGTTGGGCTGAAGGGTCTGTTTCCATGCTGTAGACAATAGACAATAGGTGCAGGAGTAGGCCATTCGGCCCTTCGAGCTACCACCGCCATTCAATGTGATCATGGCTGATCATTCCCAATCGGTACCCCGTTCCTGCCTTCTCCCCATATTCCCTGACTCCGCTATCTTTAAGAGCCCTATCTAGCTCTCTCTTGAAAGTATCCAGAGAACCGGCCTCCACCGCCCTCTGAGGCAGAGAATTGTGTGACTCTGGGACTATGAGCTTGAGGCCACCGTTCACCTTGTCTTCTTTCTCCCATTGGCAGGCGCTGAACGTGAGTGACCACTACCCCGTGGAGGTTGACCTGCGCGAGTCTCACGGCTTCTTCAGTTGGCTCAAGTCCCACAAAGGCCCGCGAGGGTAGAGGAAGACTCAACCCATGGCGGCCACACCTCGCCTTGCAATGGGACCCTCTGCTTCTATCATGCGTATTGAGCTTCTAAGGTAGACACACAATGTTGGAGTAACAGCCCTGTCCCACGGTACGAGTTCATTCCAAGAGTTCTCCCGGGTTTTGCCCTGATTCGAACTCGGAGATTTACGGTAATGGCCACTCGTCGGTACTCGGGGCTCTCGTGGACATTTTTCATCATGTTGAAAAATCTTCCCGTGCTTACCTGCCGTTAGCGAGTCTTCCAGAGTACCTGCCGTTAGCGCTAAGAGACGTCCCCGAGCTCCGACGTACCCGCTACGTACATTCTACGTGCTTACCACGAGTTTGGTTTTTTTTTTTAAGATCGGGAGAGCTCTTGGAATGAACTCGTACTGTGGGACAGGGCTTTAACTCAGCAGGAGAGGCAACATCTCTGGAGAGAAGGAATGGGCGATGTTTCGGGTCGAGACCCAAAGGAAACATCGCCCATTCCTTCTCTCCAGAGATGCTGCCTCACCCGCTGAGTTACTCCAGCACTTTGTGTCTACCTTCGATTTAAACCAGCATCTGCAGTTCTTTCTTACACATCTTACATCTTAAGCTTCTAGTTTAGTTCAGAGATACAGCCCGGAAACAGGCCCTTCGGCCCACCGTGTCCGCACCGACCAGCGATCCCCACACACTAACACTATCCTGCACGCACTATGGACAATTTACATTTACCAAGCCAATTGTCCTACAAACCTGCGCATCTTTGGAGTGTGGGAGGAAACCGGAGCACCCGGAGAAAACCCACGCAGGTCACGGGGAGAACGTACAAACTCCGTACAGACTGCGCCCGTAGTCAGGATCACACCCGGGTCTCTGGCGCTGTGAGGCAGCAACTCTACCGCTGCGCCACCGTGCCACCCTTGGCAAGATCACAGGACAGGAGGTGAATTTTAACTAAAACTCACAGAAAGTGGAGTGGTTGATTAACATGTCGGAGAGCGACGTTTAGTGGCAGGAAAGGACTAAGCATACAAATTAACACAACCAAAGACTGCCTATGTTGACAATTTTACAAACAAACGATCGAGCGGGCAAGATCATCTCTGACCCCTCTCACCCTGGCCACAACCTCTTTGAATCATTTCCCTCTGGAAGGCGACTCCGGACTGTCAAAACTGCCACAGCCAGACGTAAAAACAGTTTTTATCCACGAGTAGTTGCTCTACTCAACAGCCAAAAATCTGTAGCCTCCCTTTGATCTGGTATTTTGTTGGTTCACATGCTTGATCAATGGTGTTTTATCATTAATGTTTTATTATTATTAATGTTTAGTGTTTTCTGAGTCATTCGTAACTGTCACTGTATGTCATGTTACTTGTGGGCGGAGCACCAAGGCAAATTCCTTGTATGTGAATACTTGGCCAATAAACTTACTTATTTACTTACTCAAGTTAATATAACGCCAACTTTATCAACAAGACACTCAACCTCCCGCGGCGACCAGCGTTCACGGAAGGCCTCCAGAGTCCCTCTCCAGGGACTCGCGGGCACGGACGCAGGCCCGGAAAAGGGGCAGACAGTCAACCCTGGCGCGGCCGTCGACTAGCGGCTGCCTGGAGCCGCGGATGGCCATCTTGGCCAAGGCCCAGGAGCAGATTGGCAGGGAGATCAAGTTAGGTGCTTTCATTTGGCACGAGACTATAAATATGAATAAAATATGTCATTATCATTACTTGGCAGGATAAATATTTGTTACAATGACTACTAGCATGTAAACCATCAGTTCATTTTGTGTAGGAAGGAACTGCAGATGCTGATTTACACTGAAGACAGAACTGGAATCCCCCTATTGTCAAAAGACAATACAATACAGGCCAATACAACGTCAAGGTCAATACAGGTGCTATCGCGACGTTTAAGAAACATTTAGACAGGTGCATGGACAGGACAGGTTTAGAGGGCAATGGGCAGGGGGACAAGAAGCAGCTGGGACAGAAGGCTGTGGAGGTCAGGTCAGTGGATATATTTAAGGCAGAGATAGATAGATTCTTGATTAGTGCGGGTGTCAGAGGTTATGGGGAGAAGGCAGGAGAATGGGGTTAGGAGGGAGAGATAGATCAGCCATGATTGAAGGGCGGAGGGAGTAGACTTGATGGGCCGAACGGCCTAATTCTGCTCCTATCACTTATGATCTAGTGTGACGGGACATGTGGGCAAGTTGGGCCGAAGGGCGTGTTCCACACTGTATCATAGATACAATAGATACATAGAAAATAGGTGCAGGAGTAGGCCATTCGGCCCTTCGAGCCTGCACCGCCATTCAATATGATCATGGCTGATCATCCCAACTCAGTATCCCGTACCTGCCTTCTCTCCATACCCCTGATCCCTTTAGCCACAAGGGCCACATCTAACTCCCTCTTAAATATAGCCAATGAACTAGCCTCAACTACCCTCTGTGGCAGAAGAGTTCCAGAGATTCACCACTCTCTGTGTGAAAAAGTTTTTCCTCATCTTGGTCCTAAAGGATTTCCCCCTTTCCTTAAGCTGTGACCCCTTGTCCTGGACTTCCCCAACATCGGGACAATCTTCCTGCAATCTAGCCTGTCCAACCCCATAAGAATTTTGTACGCTTCTATAAGATCCCCTCTCAATCTCCTAAATTCTATCGCTCTATGACTCTAATGCACTGTATCATCACACGTCACACTCACAGTCCTTGTTCAAACTTTAATAAAGGCAATGAAACCACTTACTTCTAACGCCGTTATCTGTGGGGTGACTGTTGCCGCGGCGACTCCGGCAAACATGTTGAGGCCCTCTCTGGAGTTAGATGTCTGTCGCAGTTACACACACGTTGTCCTCGAGGATGTGGCGCAGGCTTCCACGCACTGCTCTCGGCGATGTGAAGTGCAAACTGTGCAGCCCCCGATGCTGCCTCGGTCTCTCACCCCCCGATCCATCCCAGAACCACTTCCCACTGCTCGTTGAATTCAAGTATTTCAAAAGCAGGAACATAGAAATATAGAAACATAGAAAATAGGTGCAGGAGGAGGCCATTCGGCCCTTCGAGCCAGCACCGCCATTCATTGTGATCATGCCTGATCGTCCCCAATCAATAACCCGTGCCTGCCTTCTCCCCATATCCCTTGACTCCACTAGCCCCTAGAGCTCTATCTAACTCTCTCTTAAATCCATCCAGTGACTTGGCCTCCACTGCCCTCTGTGGCAGGGAATTCCACAAATTCACAACTCTCTGGGTGAAAAAGCTTTTTCTCACCTCAGTGTTAAATGACCTCCCTTTATTCTAAGACTGTGGCCCCTGGTTCTGGACTCGCCCAACATTGGGAACATTTTTCCTGCATCTAGCTTGTCCAGTCTTTTATATTTTAGATGTTTCTATAAGATCCCCCCATCATCCTTATAAACTCCAGTGAATACAAGCCTAGTCTTTTCTGACTGACTGATACCTCCCAGAGTGAACAAAATAAGGAAAATATCTCCCGGTTGTACGGGCTGTTAGCAGAACCAGCACCAACAAATGGCAGTAGAGTCACAAACTCAGTGTTATTTAACTGCTGAAAGAGGAAAATGATTGAAAAGATTTGGGTGGTACGCAGAGGGAAACCCACGTGGTCACAGGGAGAACGTGCAAACTCCACACAGGGTCAGGATGTGTCTGTGGCGCTGTGAGGCAGCAGCTATACCAGCTCTACCAGCTGCACAACCCAGATTTCCTTAATGCCCAAACTCCCATTGAATCAGATGCCAAAGATCCAAACAGTCGTCTCTAAGCAACCATCTCGGGCATATTGCCACCCTGAGGACGATGAAACGGCAACTCATCCACACATCATCTCATTTTAATTGGAAATGTTTAAGAAAGAACTGCAGATGCTGGAAAAATCGAAGGTAGACAAAAATGCTGGAGAAACTCAGCGGGTGAGGCAGCGTCTATGGAGCGAAGGAATTGGTGACGTTTCGGGTCGAGACCCTTCTTCAGACTGATGTGGGGGTGGGGGGGCCGGGGAAGAAGATAGGAAGAGGCGGAGACAGTGGGCCGTGGGAGAGCTGGGAAGGGGAGGGGAAGGAGGGAGAAAGCAAGGACTACCTGAAATTGGAGAAGTCAATGTAGAGTTGGACGTTTCAATTCCAATTTCCAATTTCAGGTAGTCCCTGCTTTCTCCCTCTTTCCCCTCCCCTTCCCAGCTCTCCCCTCAACCCACTGTCTCCTCCTCTTCTTTTCTTCTTCCCCCTCCCCCACCCCCACATCAGTCTGAAGAAGGGTCTCGACCCGAAACATCACCTATTTCCTTGGCTCCATGGATGCTGCCTCACCCGCTGAGTTTCTCCGGCATCTTTGTCTACCTTCACTTTAATTGGAAGGTTATTTTTGCACAAACAACCTTCCACCTGCCTACAACAGAGCGAATACATTAACCTCATTGATCTAAATTGAAGTAAAATCACAGACAAGGCAGTCACAAAGAGTTATTTATTGTCCACACATTCATCAGCATCAAATGAAACATTCAATTCACGTAGAACCAGGGCTATCTCGCGTTTCGACTGATAAGCAATTAATAGACAGTTGGTTAACACCTTGGGTAGGAAGGAACTGCAAATTGCCGGCTTACATCGAAGGCAAACACAAAATGCTGGAGTAACTCAGCGGGACAGGCAGCATCTCTGGAGAGAAGGAATAGGTGACGTTTCGGGTCGAGGTCCTTCTTCAGACTCTGAAGACCATGTTGTACCAGGTTGTAACGTGAATGAACCATCAGGGCACTTAAATATCTATTGTTGTTAAATTATTGATACCAGTTCATCATGAACCCATTAGATACACTGCTGACAGTAACCACAGCTGGATACATCTGGCTTCTAATGAGTTCAGGCAATTTGGATACGGGACAAACGCGGGCAGGTGGGACTAGTGTAGATGGAGCATGTTGGTCGGCATGGGCAAGTTGGGCCGAAGGGCCTGTTTCTACACTGGATGACTCTACGAGTCTCTGGGCTGAGGGCATGGTGAGATGTTGGAGATCTCTTCCACTTGAACCCTCCACTCCAGCCGCCAATGTCCATGGGTGATGTCAGCTCGATGACGTACATCTTACCCCCAGCATAGACCTTCGTACCGTTACTTCTATCTGTAACGGGGCCGTTCGACTCGCGTGCGGACGGGGCGTCGAAGGGCGAGAATCCGAAGCCAAGAAGTGGAAGCCAAGAAGCCGAACGAACATCACGCCGAAAAGCAAAGATACCGAACGGACACCACGCTGAAAGGACAAGACACAGAACGGACACCACGCTGAAAGGACAAGACGCAGAACGGACACCACGCTGAAAGGACACAATGCAGAACAGACACCACGCTGAAAGGACAAGACACAGTCCGGACACCACGCTGAAAGGACACAATGCAGAACAGACACCACGCTGAAAGGACAAGACACAGTACGGACAAGACGGACAAGAAGCAAAGAGTAGGAGTAAACGGGTCCTTTTCACAATGGCAGGCAGTGACTAGTGGGGTACCGCAAGGCTCAGTGCTGGGACCCCAGCTATTTACGATATATATTAATGATTTGGACGAGGGAATTGAATGCAACATCTCCAAGTTTGCGGATGATACGAAGTTGGGGGGCAGTGTTAGCTGTGAGGAGGATGCTCGGAGGCTGCAAGGTGACTTGGATAGGCTGGGTGAGTGGGCAATGTTTGGCAGATGCAGTATAATGTGGATAAATGTGAGGTTATCCACTTTGGTGGCAAAAACAGGAAAGTAGACTATTATCTGAATGGTGGCCGATTAGGAAAAGGAGAGATGCAACGAGACCTGGGTGTCATGGTACACCAGTCATTGAAAGTAGGCATGCAGGTGCAGCAGGCAGTGAAGAAGGCGAATGGTATGTTAGCATTCATAGCAAAAGGATTTGAGTATAGGAGCAGGGAGGTTCCTACTGCAGTTGTACAGGTCTTGGTGAGACCACACCTGGAGTATTGCGTACAGTTTTGGTCTCCAAATCTGAGGAAAGGACATTCTTGCCATAGAGGGAGTACAGAGAAGGTTCACCAGACTGATTCCTGGGATGTCAGGACTTTCATATGAAGAAAGACTGGATAGACTCGGCTTATACTCGCTAGAATTTAGAAGATTGAGGGGGGATCTTATAAAAACGTACAAAATTCTTAAGGCTAGATGCAGGAAGATTGTTCCCGATGTTGGGGAAGTCCAGAACAAGGGGTCACAGTTAAGGATAAGGGGAAATCTTTCAGGACTGAGATGAGGAAAACATTTTTCACACAGAGAGTGGTGAATCTCTGGAATTCTCTGCCACAGAAGGTAGTTGAGGCCAGTTCATTGGCTATATTTAAGAGGGAGTTAGATGTGGCCTTGTGGCTAAAGGGATCAGGGGGTATGGAGAGAAGGCAGGTACAGGATACTGAGTTGGATGATCAGCCATGATCATATTGAATGGCGGTGCAGGCTCGAAGGGCCGAATGGCCTACTCCTGCACCTATTTTCCATGTTTCTATGTTTCTATGTCTCCGGGGACGGGATTGTCCGAGACCTTGTCAGCGATTGGTCCAGACCCCCGCGTCCATCACATAATTGGCCGGGGGGAGATGGGAGGGTGGGGGGGGGGGGGGGGGGGTGGGGAGCTTGCGCTTGCGTTTGTAAAATAGTGGCAGTGACTCAAGCTGCTGCGATTGCCACAGAGGCTTTTCAACGTCATGTTCGTAAATAGTTAAATTTGTTGTACCCTGTTACATTTTAAAATAGTTAAATAATATTTTGTTTGTGTATTCTTGCAGCAAATATTGATTTTGTTAAAGTGTTTCAGTGTTTCGTACCGATTTATCATTCGGCTTCATGTGCGTTCGGCGTCAGATTGTTTTTTCGGCTTAAAAATCTGACGGGGAACGAACATGACGTCGAAAAGCCTCTGTGGCAATCGCAGCAGCTTGGAGGTCACTGCCACCATTTTACAAACACAAGCTCGAGCTTCCCCCCCCCCCAACTCCCGTCTCTCCCCCCGCCCAGTGATGTGATGGACCCGGGGGGGAGGGGGTCTGGACCAATCGCTGACAAGGTCTTGGACAAATCCCGTCCCCGGAGACGTCATGTCCGTTCGGCGGTTTTTCGACGTCGTGTCCATTCTGCGTCTTGTCCGTTCGGTGTGGAGTCCGTTCGGCTTCGTAACCTTCGGCGCCGTGTCCGTTCGGTATCTTGGCTTCCACTTCTTTGCTTCGGCTTCTCGACCTTCGACGTCACGTCTGGGTACCGTTTGACTCCACAGCTTAAATTCTACCTCGCATCTTGTGCCCTTTGGTTGAGTTTAGAGATACAGCGTGGAAACAGGGCCCTTCGGCCACCAAGCCCGTGCCGACCATCGGACCGACCACATGTTATCCCACTTTCTTCATCCACTCCCTACATCAGCTTTTCTCGACCTTTTGACCCTTGCGGAACCCTTGAAATAATTTTCATGTCTCAGGGAACCCGTACATAAAAATCATTATATATCTTTACTAATCTCTTTCTTTCTCTTTCATAAACTTAAAGTTCATAAGGAACACATAATTTATTTTTCTGATAACTGGTTTAAGCAAAAAATAACTTATGTTTTTCACAAGTTTATTGACAGTGCAAAAAAAAACTGAAATCAAACTGCTTGTTCAAATTCCGAATATGAAATTAAACACAAAAATGACTCAAAAATGCATTCACGTATGATTAAAGGTAGACACAAAATGCTGGTATAACTCAGCGGGACAGGCAGCATCTCTGGAGAGAAGGAATGGGTGACGTTTCGGGTCGAGACAGGATTAGAGATGAGACATTTCAATGTTTGTGGATTCTGCAAGCCTGCCTCCACAATATCTTCCCAGCAGGTAGCAAGCAAGGAATATCCTCTGTGGATGTACAACCCCGACATTGTAATAGTCTCTGAGGCTTTTTAATTCCTGAGCTCGCTGGCCATCCATCGTTCACCACCTTGTGGGCAGTTTACAGGCGAGAGTTGAAGATACTTCCTCCTGCAAACCACAGTCTAAAGAAGGGTCCCGGCCTGAAACCTCACCCATTCCTTCTCTCCAGAGATGCTGCCTGTCTGTCCCGCTGAGTTACTCCAGCACATTGTGTCTCTCTAAGGCAATTTCTGAAGTTTCCTCATCAAATAAGGATGAGGTTCGACGAGCTATGCAAATCTGTTTGTTTATGTATTAGTTTAAGAAGGAACTGCAGATGCTGGAAAAATCGAAGGTAGACGAAATTGCTGGAGAAACTCAGCGGGGTGAGGCAGCATCTATGGAGCGAAGGAATAGGTGACGTCACCTATTCCTTCAGACTGAAGAAGGGTCTCGACCCGAAACGTCACCCATTTCCTTCGCTCCATAGATGCTGCCTCACCCGCTGAGTTTCTCCAGCATTTTTGTCTGCCTTCTGCTGGGAATGTTGGGAAGTTTGCCACACCGGGAGACAGGGAGACGTGGGCGAGAGCAGAGAATTACTTCAATGGTCTTTCGGGAGTTGCTGTTTCCATCCTTCAGTTCGGCCGTGCAAGCCCATCAGTTACCGACTGCTTGTGGAAGATCCCGTTTCTCCTGAAGAAAGTGTTGTTAATGATCCTCAGTCGGCCGTGAGCGGGTAACTGGAGTTCTCCAATGACATCACCTGGACAACCGAGTGTGGAAAAGGACTAGTTATGGAGGAACAGCATCTCATATTACACTTGGGCAGTCTGCACCCTAGTGGCATAAACATTGAATTCTCCCATATCCGGTAGCCCTTGCTGTCTCCTCCCCTTCTCAGCTCTCCCTCAGCCCTCGGGCTCCTCCTCTTCCGTTTTCCTTTCTTCTCCCCGCCCCCCACTCCCCCACCCTCCATCAGTCTGAAGAAGGGTTTCGGCCCAAAACGTTGCCTATTTCCTTCGCTCCATAGATGCTGCTGCACCCGCTGAGTTTCTCCAGCACTTTTGTCTACCTTCGATTTTCCAGCATCTGCAGTTCCTTCTTAAACACTAGTTACATATCTCATATCATACGATCATGAGACCATAAGTGATAGGAGTAGAATTAGGCCATTCGGCCCATCAAGTCTACTCCGCCATTCAATCATGGCTGATCTATCTCTCCCCATTCTCCTGCCTTCTCCCCAAAACACCTGACAACCGTACTAATCAAACATGTATCTATCTCTGCCTTAAAAATATCCACTGGCTTGGCCTCCACAGCCTTCTGTGGCAAAGAATTCCACAGATTCACCACCCGCTGACTAAAGAAATTTCTCCTCATCTCCTTCCTAAAAGAACATCCTTTCATTCTAAGGCTGTGGGGACCTCTAGTCCTAGATTCTCCCACCAATCTATCTTTCCCTCCTAACCACATTCTCCTGCCTTCTCCACATAACCTCTGACACCCGTATGAAAATTCAATGACAGACACACAGTGCTGGAGTAACTCAGCGGGTCAGGCAGCATCTGTGGAGAACATGGATAGGTGACGTTTCAGGTCCAAAAGACATGGGAGCAGAATTTGGCCATTCGTCCCATCGAGTATTCTCCACCATTCGATCCTGGCTGATCTATTTTTCCTTCTCAACCACATTCTCCAACCTCTCTCCCTGTTATAATCAGTCTTGGCACCCGTTCTAATCAAGAATTTGTCTATCTCTGCCTTAAAAATATCCACTGACTTGTCCTCCAATGAGTTCCACAGATTCACCACCCTCTGACTAAAGAAGTTCCTCCTCCTCACCTCCTTTCTAAAAGAGCGCCCTTTTATTCTGAGGCTGAGACCTCTGGTCCTAGACTCTCCCGCCAGTGGAAACATCCTCTCCACATCCACTCTATCCAGGCCTTTCATTATTCTGTAAGTTTCAACGAGGTCCCCCCTCAACCTTCTAAACTTTTGGCGCCACTGATACACGCCGGCAGTCACCGAAAGAAATCACCAAGTGGGACCGGCCCTTCACTCTCTTGAAGACATCCACTTTTTTTTCTCTTTTTCTTTTTGTCCTTTTATTTTTTTTTCTATTCCTCTCTTCTTTCTTTCTTTTATTCACTCTTTGGCGACACTACTTTGGTAGTCTAGGGGTTAGAAACATAGAAACATAGAAAATAGGTGCAGGAGGAGGCCATTCAGCCCTTCGAGCCAGCACCGCCATTCATTGTGATCATGGCTGATCGTCCCCAATCAATAACCCGTTGCCTGCCTTCTCCCAATATCCCTTGACTCCACTAGAGCTCTATCTAACTCTCTCTTAAATCCATCCAGTGACTTGGCCTCCACTGCCCTCTGTGGCAGGGAATTCCACAAATTCACAACCCTCTGGGTGAAAACGTTTTTTCTCACCTCAGTATTAAATGACCTCCCCTTTATTTTAAGACTGTGGCCCCCTGGTTCTGGACTCGCCCCACATTGGTTCGATCTTTGTTTAAGAAGGAACTGCAGATGCTGGAAAATCGAAGGTAGACAAAAGTGCTGGAGAAACTCAGCGGGTGAGGCAGCATCTTTGGAGCGAAGGAAATAGGCGACGTTTCGGGCCGAAACCCGAAGGCCTTTATAAATCAGAACATTGGGATGTAATGTTAAAATTGTACAAGGCATTGGTGAGGCCAATTCTGGAGTATGGAGTACAATTTTGGTCGCCAAATTATAGGAAGGATGTCAACAAAATAGAGAGAGTACAGAGGAGATTTACTAGAATGTTGCCTGGGATTCAGCAACTAAGTTACAGAGAAAGGTTGAACAAGTTAGGGCTTTATTCTTTGGAGCGCAGAAGGTTAAGGGGGGACTTGATAGAGGTCTTTAAAATGATGAGAGGGATAGACAGAGTTGACGTGGATAAGCTTTCTCCATTGAGAGTAGGGAAGATT
>CM075980.1:84479453-84484453 GCA_038087875.1 Malacoraja senta | reverse complement strand
ATTAAATCTTTCCCCTCTCACCTTTAGCTTATGTCCTCTGGTTCTTGATCCCCCTACACTGGGTAAAAGGACTGTGCGTTCATCCTATCTATTCCCCTCATGATTTTATACACCTCTATAAGATCGCACCTCAACCTTCTACTCTCCAAAGAATAAAGTCCTTTAGTTCAGACGCTCGAGTCCTGGCAACAGCCTCAGAAATCTCCTCTGCACCCTGCACAGCTTAACAACATTGTCTTGTAGCAATGAGACCAAACATAAGTTCACAAGTGATAGGAACAGAATTATGCCATTCAGCCCATCAATTCTACTCCGCCATTCAATCATGGCTGATCTATCTCTCTCCCTCTCAACCCCATTCTCCTGCCTTCTCCCATAATTGTTAAGGGCTTGGACACGCTAGAGGCAGGAAACATGTTCCCGATGTTGGGGGAGTCCAGAACCAGGGGCCACAGTTTAAGAATAAGGAGTAAGCCATTTGGAACAGAGACGAGGAAACACTTTTTCTCACAGAGAGTGGTGAGTCTGTGGAATTCTCTGCCTCAGAGGGCGGTGGAGGCGGGTTCTCTGGATGCTTTCAAGAGAGAGCTAGATAGGGCTCTTAAAAATAGCAGAGTCAGGGGATATGGGGAGAAGGCAGGAACGGGGTACTGATTGGGATGATCAGCCATGATCACATTGAATGGCGTGTGCTGGCTCGAAGGGCCGAATGGCCTACTCTGCACCTATTGTCTTTTGTCTATAAACCCTGACACCCGCACTAATCAAAACTGAACACAAAACTCAATACACAGCATCAGCAATGTCAAACTCCAGTCCAACAGGTAGAGCAAAGGGGAAGATACAGAGTGTAGAATATAGTTCTCAGCATTGTAGTGCATCAGTCCCAGAGACAAAGTCCAATGTCCACAATGGGGTAGAGGTGAATCGGACAGTACCCTAGCTTGTGGAAGGACCTTTCAGATGCCTGGTAACAGAGGGGAAGCAGCTGTTCCTGGGCGTCAAGGAATTTGAAGAGCTTCAAATTCCTGGGTGTGCACATCTCTGAAGATCTCTCCTGGTCAGAGAACACTGGAGCAATTATAAAGAAAGCACATCAGCGCCTCTACTTCTGAGAAGATTACGGAGAGTCGGTTTGTCAAGGAGGACTCTCTAACTTCTACAGGTGCACAGTAGAGAGCATGCTGACCGGTTGCATCGTGGCTTGGTTCGGCAACTTGAGCGCCCTGGAGAGGAAAAGACTACAATAAGTAGTAAACACTGCCCAGTCCATCATCGGCTCTGACCTCCCTTCCAGCGGGTGTGAGGCAGCGTCTATGGAGCGAAGGAGGAAGAAGGGTCTCGACCCGAAACGTCACCTATTTCCTTCGCTCCATAGATGCTGCCTCACACCCGCTGAGTTACTCCAGCATTTTTGTCCACCTTCATTCTTACAGTTTCATTTTCAAGCAAGTTAATTAGAGAATGATGGCGTTGAATCAAATCATGCTCATAGGTACACAAAAACGCTGGAGAAACTCAGCGGGTGAGGCAGCATCTATGGAGCGAAGGAAATAGGCAACGTTTCGGGTCGAAACCCTTTCGGGTTTCGGCCCGAAACGTTGCCTATTTCCTTCCCGACTACCTCATTACAGACATTGGAATATTGTAGGTAGACGAAAAATGCTGGAGAAACTCAGCGGGTGAGGCAGCATCTACGGAGCGAAGGAAACAGGCAACGTTTCGGGCCGAAACCCTTCTTCAGACTGATAGGGGGTGGGGAGAAGAAAGGAAAAAAAGGCGGAGGAGGAGCCCGAGGGCTGGGGGAGGGGAGGGGAGGAGACAACCAGAGGGCTGATGAAGGGGAGGGGACAGCAAGGGCTAGCAGGATTGGGAGAATGGAAAGTCATGCTCATAAACTTGAAACTGTTACACTAATAGTGGCTCTTTCCTGAAATACAACTTTTTTAGGCTTGTAATTAACTTGGACAAGACCACGTGCGACAGATGGAGACACAAGTAACTGCAGGTGCTGAAACTCAGCAAAACACAAAGTGCTGGAGGAACTCAGCGGGTCGTCCCCGCTGATCTCTCGTTTTTCACACCTTACCCTTCCTTATCTCTGTGTCTCCCTCTCCCCTGACTCTCAGTGTGAAGAAGGGTCTCGACCCGAAACGCCACCTATCCACGTTCTCCACAGATGCTGCCTGGACCCAGCTGAGTTACTCCAGCAATCTGTGAAATGTCACCTATCCACGTTCTCCACAGATGCTGCCTGACCCGCTGAGTTACTCCAGCACTCTGTGAAACGTCACCTATCTATGTTCTCCACAGATGCTGCCTGACCCGCTGAGTTACTCCAGCACTCTGTGAAACGTCACCCATCCATGTTCTCCACAGATGCTGCCTGACCCGCTGAGTTACTCCAGCACTCTGTGAAACGTCGCCTATCCATGTTCTCCACAGATGCTGCCTGACCCGCTGAGTTACTCCAGCACTCTGTGTTTAATTGTGGAGGGAATGGGCGAACGACATTTTTGATACGGGACCCTTACCTTGGTCAACCAGTCTGAGATAGGGTCCAGATCCAAAGTGGAAAGGATTGTGAATGTGCAAAGATTTGGGTGGGTGGGGAGGGAGTGGGGGGTGTGGAGGGGGGGGTGGGGGGAGGGGAAGTCAGTCTACTACCATGACAGGAGCGGGAGGAGTTGTACAGTGTGACAGCCACAGGGAAGAAGGATCTCCTGTGGCGTTCTGTGCTGCATCTTCAGGTCAAGACCCTGCGTTCCACAACATAGTTAACTGAACATCGACTGGCATATCCCACACCGGTCGCGATACGTGATGTGGGGAGAAGGCAGGAGCGGGGCGCTGGGGTTGTGGACGATCAGCCATGATCACATTGAATGGACCGGTGCTGGCTCGAAGGGACCGAATGGCCTACTCCTGCACCTACTGTCTATTGTGAAAGCTGCCCAGTGAGGTTTGGAGGTGGACAAAAATGGCTGGAGAAACTCAGTGGGTGTGAGGCAACATCTAATGGAGCGAAGGAAATAGGCAACGTTTCGGGTCGAACCCTTTCGGGTTTCGTCCCGAAACGTTGCCTATTTCCTTCCCGACTACCTTGTTACAGACGTTGGAATATTGTAGGTAGACAAAAATGTTGGAGAAACTCAGCGGGTGTGAGGCAGCATCTAATGGAGCGAAGGAAATAGGCGACGTTTCAGGTCGAGACCCTTCTTCAGACTGACTAAACAGTAAGGTTTGGGCTTGGCATGGAGTTAAATTGCCTGAGTGTGGTTAGGTGAGCCTGGGGGGTGGGGGGAGGGGGGAGGGGGAGGCTAAGATTCGGTACAGAGAAGAACAGTGTCTCTTGTTGAAGAGACTGATGTCAGGGGATAGGAATGTTGCCGATTGTTAGGTGATTCACTGAATGAAAACCCTTTTCTCGGGTGTGTGACAGACAACAGATTATTACCGAGATAAGTGTTGCTGTCGTTCGCTGACGAACAGACCCACAGAGAGAGCCCGTGGAAGCTTCACATGGGTACAGTTTACTCAATAAACGCAAGAAATTGGATTGTACTGAGACTGAAGAAGGATCTCGACCCCAAACGTCACCCATTCCTTCTCTCCAATTATGCTGCCTGTCCCTCTGAGTTACTCCACCATTTTGTGTCTCTCTAAGGCAATTTCTTAAGTTTCCTCATCAAATAAGCATGAGCTTCAACGAGCTATGCAATCTGTTTGTTTATATATTATTGATTATATTGTTTATTGGGGATGATCAGCCATGATCACATTGAATGGCGGTGCTGGCTCGAAGGGCCAAATGGCCTATTCCTGCACCTATAGTCTATATATTTTTGTGCAGGATAATTGCTTCTTTTTTCTGCAGACTGTTCTATTATGATGAAATATATATTGTGTCCCTCCCGTCCTTGAGAGCTGTGAATCCCGCCTGTCCCGCTGAGTTGCTCCGGCATTTTGTGTCTGTCTTCGATTTATACCAGCATCTGCAGTTCTTTCCCACAGAAATTGGATTGTGACAGGCATTAAATTCTCTCGACTATTCGAGCATCGTGTGCCAAGTTGACCTCACCATGGAAGGATCTTGTTCAGCTGGAAAGGGTGCAGAGAAGATTTACGAGGATGTTTGACAGGTCAATAGACAATAGACAATCGGTGCAGGAGTAGGCCATTTGGCCCTTCGAGCCAGCACCGCCATTCAATGTGATCATGGCTGATCATCCCCAATCAGTACCCCGTTCCTGCCTTCTCCCCATATCACCTGACTCCGCTATATTTAAGAGCCCTATCTAGCTCTCTCTTGAAAGCATCCAGAGGACCTGCCTCCACCTACCTCTGTGGCAGAGAATTCCACAGACTCACCACTCTCTGTGAGAAAAAGTGTTTCCTCATCTCCGTTCTCAATGGCTTACCCCTTATTCTTAAACTGTGGCCCCTGGTTCTGGACTCCCCCAACATCGGGAACATGTTTCCTGCCTCTAGCGTGTCCAAGCCCTTAACAATCTTATATGTTTCAATAAGATCCCCTCTCATCCTTCTAAACTCCAGAGTGTACAAGCCCAGCCGCTCCATTCTCTCAGCATATGACAGTCCCGCCATCCCGGGAATTAACCTTGTAACCAGGTCTCGAGGGCCTGAGCTACAGGGAGAGGTTGGGGCAGGTTAGTGCGCTGGAACGCAGGAGGATGTGGGCTGATCTTATGAATGTGTATAAGGTCATGAGGGGAATAGATAGGGGTGGACGCACAGAGTCTTTTATTCAGAGTACGGGAATCAAGAACAGGTTCAATGTGAGATGGGAAACACTTAAGAGGAATCTGAGGGGCAACTTGTTCCACACAGAGGGCGGTGGGTGTATGGAACGAGCTGCCAGAGGAGGTGGTTGAGGCTGGGACTATAATACATTCGGACAGTTACATGGATAGGACAGGTTCAGAAGGGATGTGGGCAGGTGGGACTAGTGTCGGTGGGTCAGCATGGGCAAGTTGGGC
>CM075980.1:84379095-84479253 GCA_038087875.1 Malacoraja senta | reverse complement strand
CTTGACTAATCTTCTGGAATTTTTTGAGGATATAACTAGGAAAATGGACAAAGGAGAGCCAGTGGTGTAGTGTACCTGGATTTTCAGAAAGCCTTTGATAAGGTCCCACATAGGAGATTAGTGGGCAAAATTAGCGCTCATGGTATTGGGGGTAGGGTACTGACATGGATAGAAAAATTGGTTGGTAGACAGGAAACAAAGAGTAGGGATTAACGGGTCCCTTTCAGAATGGCAGGCAGTGACTAGTGGGGGTACCGCAAGGCTCGGTGCTAGGACCGCAGCTATTTACAATATACGTTAATGGATTTAGATGAAGGGATTAAAAGTAACATTAGCAAATTTGCAGATGACACTAAGTTGGATGGCAGAACTGTGAGGAGGATGTTATTGAGGATGCAGGGTGACTTGGACAGGTTGGGTGAATGGGCAGATGCATGGCAGATGCAGTTTAATGTGGATAAATGTGAGGTTATCCACTTTGGTGGCAAGAACAGGAAGGCAGATTATTATCTGAATGGTGTCAAGTTAGGAAAAGGGGAAAGTACAACGAGATCTGGGTGTCCTTGTTCATCGGTCATCGGCAGGTACACAGGCAATGAAGACAGCTAATGGCATGTTGGCCTTCATAACAAGAGGAGTTGAGTGTAGGAACAAAGAGGTCCTTCTGCAATTGTACAGGGCCCTAGTGAGACCACACCTGGAGTATTGTGTGCAGTTTTCATCTCCAAATTTGAGGAAGGACATTCTTGCTATTGAGGGAGTGCAGCGTAGGTTCACGAGGTTAATACCCGGGATGGCAGGACTGTCATATGTTGAAAGAATGGAGCGACTGGGCTTGTATACACTGGAATTTAGAAGGATGAGAGGGAATCTTATTGAAACATATAAGATTATTAAGGGATTGGACACGCTAGAGGCAGGAAACATGTTCCCGATGTTGGGTGAGTCCAGAACCAGGGGCCACAGTTTAAGAATAAGGGGTAGGCCATTTAGAACGGAGATGAGGAAAAAGAATTTCACTCAGAGAGTTGTGAATCTGTGGAATTTTCTGCCTCAGAAGGCAGTGGAAGCCAATTATCTGGATGCTTTCAAAAGAGAGTTAGATAGAGCTTTTAAAGATAGCGGAGTCAAGGGATATGTGGAGAAGGCAGGAATGGGGTACTGATTGTGGATGATCAGCCATGATCACTGTGAATGGCGGTGCTGACTCGAAGGGCCGAATGGCCTACTCCTGCACCTATTGTCTATTGCTTATTGACTCTGACTCCTGAAGGTGATTGTTCAACGTTTAGGTCTTGAATGTTTAGCCGAGTTCTGCTTTGTTCTTTTTTATAAATGATGTGAGATGTAATATTTGAAAGCAGTTGAGTATATATATATATGCTGAAGAAGGGTCTCGACCTGAAACGTCACCCATTCCTTCTCCCCAGAGATGCTGCCTGTTTGTCCCGCTGAGTTACTCCAGCATTTTGTGTCTATCTTCTTTTATTTGATAACTATGGAGGGGATTTTATATAATAGTTATTCCTGAGCAAGTATATTATTTAGTTATCTATAGGCTATGGATTTTGGAAATACATTAAATTGGCAACAATTGGGGGTATATTTAATTGATAGAGATAAGGACCAGAGATGGATAAATAAAGCACTTGCCCAGAAATAACTATTATATATTTATACCCTCGACTGCTATAATAATAATAATATTATTATTATTATTATTATTATAGCAGTCGAGGGTATAAATATATAATAGTTATTTCTGGGCAAGTGCTTTATTTATCAATCCCTAGTCTTTGGTAACTAGCAGCTTTCCAGTGTATAGGTTTGGTGACTGGAGTTGCAGTGACGTTTCTGGGCGGGGATTTCTGCAACAGGGTCTCGACCCATTCCTTCTCCCAGAGTTGCTGCCTGTCTCGCTGAGTTACTCCAGCATTTCGTGTCTCTCATCGGGTGTCAACCAAAACCAGCATCTGCGCCTGAGTCTGGCAGCTGGAGGTCGGGCGGTGGGACCCAGCGGACCCCGTGTGGATGTCGGCGGGCGGTAGCGGGACTCGGGCGGCGGGGAGGTCGGCGCTAGGACCCGGCGGTGGTGTGCGGCAGTGGGACGTGGGCGGCGGCAGGTCGGCGCTAGGACCCGGCGGTGGTGTGCGGTGGTGTGCGGCAGTGGGACTTGGGAGGCGGGAGGACGGCGCTAGGACCAGGCGGTGGTGTGCGGCAGTGGGACGTGGGAGGCGGGAGGACGGCGCTAGGACCCGGCGGTGGTGTGCGGCAGTGGGACTTGGGAGGCGGGAGGACGGCGCTAGGACCCGGCGGACGCTGTGCGGTGGTGTGCGGCAGTGGGACTTGGGCGGCGGACCCCGTGTGACTGGAGGTCGGCGCTAGGACCCGGCGGACGCTGTGCGGTGGTGTGCGGCAGTGGGACTTGGGCGGCGGACCCCGTGTGACTGGAGGTCGGCGCTAGGACCCGGCGGACGCTGTGCGGTGGTGTGCGGCAGTGGGACTTGGGCGGCGGGAGGTCGGCGCTAGGACCCGGCGGTCGCTGTGCGGCAGGCGCTTGGGGTCTGGTATCTGGAGGGCGGGCGGGCGGGCGGTGGGACCCGGCGGACTCCTGTGTGACGGGAGGTCGGCGCTAGGACCGGGCGGTCAGCGGGCGGTTGGCGGGACGTGGCCGTCCGTCGGTGTCGGTGCCGTCGGTGCTGTCGGTCGGCGGCCGCTCTCTTCCCTCACGCTGGCCGGGCGGGCGGCGGCGCCATGGCGCTGATGGAGAAGAGGTGCCCGGGCAAGGTGCTGCTGGACGACACGGTGCCGCTGCGCTGCGTGATCGAGGCCCAGCCAGAACCTGCAGTCGCACACGGTGAGGCCCGGGGCCCGGGGTGTGGGGGAGCGGGGAGGGCCCGGGGTGTGGGAGCGGGGAGGGCCCGGGGTGTGGGGGAGCGGGGGAGGGCTCGGGGTGTGGGGGAGCGGGGAGGGCTCGGGGTGTGTGTGGGGGGAGCGGGGGCCCGGTGTGTGGGGGAGCGGGGGCCCCGGTGTGTGTGTGTGGGGGAGCGGGGGTCCGGGGTGGGGGAGAGCGAGGGGCCCGGGGTGGGGGAGCCGGGGCCCGGTGTGTGGGGGAGCGGGGAGGGCCCGGGGTGTGGGGGAGCGGGGAGGGCCCGGGGTGTGTGTGGGGGAGCGGGGGGCCCGGTGTGTGGGGGAGCGGGGGCCCGGTGTGTGGGGGAGCGGGGGGCCCGGTGTGTGTGTGGGGAGCGGGGGCCGGTGTGTGGGGGAGCGGGGGCCCGGTGTGTGGGGAGCGGGGCCCGGTGTGGGGGAGCGGGGGCCCGGTGTGTGGGGGAGCGGGGGCCCGGGGTGGTGGAGAGCGAGGGCCCGGGGTGGGGGAGCGGGGGCCGGGTGTGTGGGGGAGCGGGGGCCCGGTGTGTGGGGGAGCGGGGCCCGGTGTGTGGGGGAGCGGGGGCCCGGGGTGGTGGAGAGCAAGGGGCCGGGTGTGTGGGGGAGCGGGGGCCGGTGTGTGGGGGAGCGGGGGCCCGGGGTGGGGGAGAGCGAGGGCCCGGGGTGGGGGAGCGGGGGCCCGGTGTGTGGGGGAGCGGGGGGCCCGGTGTGTGTGTGGGGGAGCCGGGGCCCGGTGTGTGGGGGAGCGGGGGAGGGCCCGGGGTGTGGGGGAGGGAGCGGGGGGCCGGGGTGGGGGAGAGCGAGGGGCCCGGGGTGGGGGAGGAGCGAGGGGCCCGGGGTGGGGGAGCGGGGGCCCGGTGTGTGGGGGAGCGGGGGCCCGGTGTGTGTGTGGGGGAGCGGGGGCCCGGTGTGTGGGGGAGCGGGGCCCGGGGTGGTGGAGAGCGAGGGGCCCGGGGTGGGGGAGAGCGAGGGCCCGGTGTGGGGGGGAGAGCAAGGGCCCGGGTGGGGGAGAGCAAGGGGCCGGGTGTGGGCCGCAACCAGGGGGCCAGTGTGGGAGGGACGGCTGTGGGGTGGGTGGGGGGGGGGGGCCCGATTACCCCGGGGGGGGGGGGGCTGTCACTGCCGGGCCCAAACTATCCCGCCTTCCCCCAGCCCCAAGAACAATTGCCCCCCATCCCTGCCCCCCCCATCAACTATCACCCCCCATCTCAGGTTCACAGTGTTCCCCCAGCCCCAAACAGTGTTACCCCAGCCCCAAACAGTGTTTCCCCCAGCCCCAAACAGTGTTCCCCCAGCCCCAAACAGTGTTCCCCCAGCCCCAAACGTGTTCCCCCAGCCCCAAACAGTGTTCCCCCAGCCCCAAACAGTGTTCCTCCAGCCCCAAACAGTGTTCCCCCAGCCCCAAACAGTGTTCCCCCAGCCCCAAACAGTGTTCCCCAGCCCCAAACTGTGTTCCCCCAGCCCCAAACAGTGTTCCCCCAGCCCCAAACAGTGTTCCCCCAGCCCCAAACAGTGTTCCTCCAGCCCCAAACAGTGTTCCTCCAGCCCCAAACAGTGTTCCCCCAGCCCCAAACAGTGTTCCCCCAGCCCCAAACAGTGTTCCCCCAGCCCCAAACAGTGTTCCCCCAGCCCCAAACAGTGTTCCCCCAGCCCCAAACAGTGTTCCCCCAGCCCCAAACAGTGTTTCCCCCAGCCCAAACAGTGTTCCCCCAGCCCCAAAACAGTGTTCCCCCAGCCCCAAACAGTGTTCCCCCAGCCCCAAACAGTGTTCCCCCAGCCCCAAACAGTGTTCCCCCAGCCCAAACAGTGTTCCCCCAGCCCCAAACAGTGTTCCTCCAGCCCCAAACAGTGTTCCTCCAGCCCCAAACAGTGTTCCCCCAGCCCCAAACAATTGCCCCATCATTGGTTTGACGGTGGTTCTTCAGCCCCAAATAATTGCCCATCCCTGCACTACTGTGATCCCCATCAACTATCACCCCATCACTGCACTACTGAGTTTCCCACCATCTATCGCCCTCATCTCTGGAATACTGTGTTCCCCATCAGGAATTGCCCCCATCTCTGGTTTACTGTGTGTGTATGTCCCCTCTCCCCCCCCCCCCCCCATCAACTATCACCCCCATCTTTGGATCATTGTGTTCCCCAGGGTGGTGAATCTGTGGAATTCATTGCCACAGAAGGCTGTGGAGGTCAAGTCAGTGGATATTTTTAAGGCAGAGATAGATATATTTTTGATGAATTCGGGGGTTATGGGAGAAGGCAGGTGAATGGGGTTAGGAAGGAGAGAATGATCAGCCGTGATTGAATTGATGGGCCGAATGGCCTAATTCTTTTCCTATCACTTATGAACTCATGACCAATTGCCCCACCTCTGGATTACTGTGTTTCCCATCACTATTGCCCCATCGTTAGAATGCTGCATGCCTCAACCCCAAAATTGTTGCAACATCACAAAACTATGTGGACATTTGCAGTTTTAGCCTATCTTATTCCTTCCTTTGTCTCCTGGGATATAATAATGTCAGATCTGTGTTTACTCTATTCTATTTATTGCTCTCATTTGCCCAAAAGTAGATATTTAAAGTTGTTGGTGTGGTCAAAGTCTAGCAACCAGCCATGATGTTTTTTAGCAAATGAAGTTAATATATATATAGTTTAAAATTACACATTTGGGGTGGCGTTTAATTTTTTTTTTGGATTGCTCTAAACAAAGTCATAAATAACATCAAAACAAAAGGTGCTGGAGGAACTCAGCAGGTCAGATATCTGAGGAGGGAATGGGCAGGCGATGTTTTGAATCGGGATCCTTCTTCAGATGGAAGAGGTCAGTCTGAAGAAGGGTCCAACGCAAAACAAATCATGCACCCTCTGGTATTATGAATCTCTGCCCATTTGGCTACCTGCACAAGTTATATCCCTTGAAGATATGGGATTAAAAAAAAACAAGTGCTGGAGGAACTCAGCGGGTCAGGCAAAAAGGTCCCAACTCAAAATGTCAATAGACAATAGGTGCAGGGGCAGGCCATTTGGCCCTTCGAGCCAGCACCGCCATTCAATGTGATCATGGCTGATCATCCCCAATCAGTACCCCGTTCTTGCCTTCTCCCCATATCCCCTGACTCTGCTATTTTTAAGAGCCCTATCTAGCTCTCTCTTGAAAGCGCTCCAGAGAACCTGCCTCCACCGCCCTCTGTGGCAGAGAATTCCACAGACTCACCACTCTCTGTGAGAAAAAGTGTTTCCTCGTCTCCGTTCTAAATGGCTTACTCCTTATTCTTAAACTGTGGCCCCTGGTTCTGGACTCCCCCAACATCGGGAACATGTTTCCTGCCTATAGTGTGTCCAAGCCCTTATCAATCTTATACGTTTTAATGAGATAACCTCTCATCCTTCTAAACTCCAGAGTGTACAAGCCCAGCTGCTCCATTCTCTCAGCATATGACATTCCCGCCATCCCGGGAATTAACCTTGTGAACCTACGCTGCACTCCCTCAATAGCAAGAATGTCCTTCCTCAAATTAGGGGACCAAAACTGCACACAATACTCCAGGTGTGGTCTTACTAGGGCCCTGTACAACTGCAGAACGACCTCTTTGCTCCTATATTCGATTTGTCGCCTGTCCACCCCCTCCCCGGGTGCTACCTGACCCGCCGAGTTCTAGCATTTTGTATTTTGCTCCTATTTGTAGCATCTGCAGTTTTATGTGTGTCCATAAATAACAATCTCTGTGGGCGAATTGCACAATTGATCTTAATTCTGCTGACTTTATTGCACCCTTTGACATTGTTGAGTACACTGTCTCCCACTGATTCCCCTCTGTCGTCTGGGTCAGGATCACTTCCCTTTAGTTGCACTGATTGCCACACATAGTATTTCTGCCTACTCTATCCAGAGGCACAATGGTGCAACATGGTGCCAGTGACCCGGGTTTGATCCTGACCTGGGGTGCTGTCCGTGTGGAGTTTGCACATTCTCCCTGTGACCGCGTGTGTTTTCTCCGAGTGCTCCGGTTTCCTCCCACGTTCCAAAGACGTTCAGGTTTGTAGGTTAATTGGCCTCTGTAAATTGTTCCTACTGTGAAGGGAGGGGATGAGAAAGTGGGATAACATAGAACTAGTGTGAACAGGCAGTCGAAATCCTGGCATCAAATGTTGAAATGATAAATTAGCTATTACTATTGTACTTAATTACTTTGTTGTTTTGTGATACTTTGATTCTAATTAGTGTTTGTCACAAAAGCAGGTTAGTCCTGTAATACCCTGCAACATAATCAAAGAGGCTTGATGCTTTGATGGTGACATTTGATGATACAGCATTTCCTCTCACATTCAAGATGAGCAATGATTATACTGCAGAAATGAAAGTGAAATAAAGCATGTCACAGTAAAACAAAACTAGAAACGTCAACTTAGTCACTGATTCCACCAGCAACTGAGTTTAGTGCAGGGAGCTCTGCCAATATGCACATACCTACAACATAAATAAAGGGTGTCACGTTGGCGCAGCTGGTAGAGCCACTGCCTCACAGCACCAGAGCACCAGAGGGTTTGATCCTGACTTTGGGTGCTGTCAGTGTGGAGTTTACCCGTTCTCCCCGTGACCACGTGGGTTTCCTTGGGACGCTCTGATTTCCTCCGACATCCCAAAAGCATAGGTTGATTGGCCTCTGTAAATTACCCTTAGTGTGGAGAGAGTGGATGCACAAGTGAAATGGACACTTGACAATTGTGCAATATGAGTCTATTGAGCAATGTAACTTGCAGCCTATAGCATTTTACTTGTAGTACCAAAAATACCTTTCTGATACATTACTGTTGAAAATTCTAGGGGTTGGGGGGAAATAACACTTTTTTTGAGTCTAAATTCTCTAGTCCCTACCCACCTTTGCCCCTCTGACATAACTGTGTGTGTAATGCGATTTTCTATAACACAAGTTTTTTTGGAACACAGCTATCGTATTACAGCAGAAGTGGGATGGTTTAAGCTTTAAGCCAGTTGTTGATGTTGCACTGAGATAATCATGAGGGCATGTGGCGGGATTAGAAGCTGAGTTTGTTGGGCTGTGCAGAAGCCAACTTCTGCCAATGTTACCATACTAAATTGCAGGCATGAGCCTGTGTCTCTGGCAGTGAACTGGCCTCTTCCCTCATTCCAGTCTGAATTTTGAAGGCTTGAAATTAGAATTATAGAGGCTTTGATAAAGATCAAGTACTTGGCTGTGAATTCCTTAGGAATTTAAGTTTAGTTTAGAAATACAGCAAGAAACCGGTCCACTGAGCATGCTGACCAGCGATTGCCTGTTCACATTCGTTCTACGTCATCTCACTTTCTCATCCACTCCCTACACACTAGGGGCAATTTGCAGAGGGCCAATTAACCTACAAACCTGCACGTCTTTAGGATGTGGGAGGAAATCGGAGGAAACTCGCGCGATAACAGGGAAAACATGCAAACTCTAGACAGACAGCACCCGAGGTCGGGTTCGAACACCCGTCTCTGATTCTGTGAGGCAGCCCACTTGGCTTGTTTAATGCCAACAGATATTTTGAAGCAGGTTTTTGTAGGTCCCACAGTTGTTAACCTTATTCAACATTTTAAACAAATGTCTTTCCATTGACAGCGGATTTGGGAACACTTCTTAATATGTTTATGCCCTAACGTTTTTAATGAATTATTGTACAGGACTTATGGCTGACTGATAGCAAACAATCAACTCATATGTTCTAGGATCAATATTAGGCCATTCAGCCCCTCAATCATGACTGATCTATCTTTCCCTCTCAACCCCATTCTCCTGCCTTCTCCCCATAACCCCTGACACCATTACTAATCAAGAATCTGTCAACCTCCGCCTTATAAATACGCATTAACTTGACTCCTGCATTTCTTGTAACAATTCTGGCTATGTCTCAGTTGTAACTTGTTGAAATTTGTTTATTATTTAATTAATTTGGTCTTGTCAGCTCACAGACCAGACTAGACCCCTTCAGCCCACAATGATGCCCAACATGATGCCAAGACCAACACATATCTGCTTACAGATAATCCATATCCCAACATTGTCTACAAATCCATCAGCCTATGTATGTCTCTTAAATGCCACTATCATATTTAGAAAGTTTTGAATCACTACTGTTTTCAAGAACACACATTGGAAAGGATATGCTGGAAAGAAATAGTTGAATTTAAACACTTGCTGGAGGCATGTTTCATTTCCATCTAATAATTTTACTCTTTTTATGAATTGATTGAAGGATTCCTCGTAGGTTCTACGAGTTTCTGAATTATTCAGTTAGTAACGGTTTAAGAGGAGGCTTCCTCTTTTCAGCTATTGTTTACAGACTTTGCAGGAATGTGTGTGTTGCTCAGACTCACGAATGCGTGTGTTGCTCAGACTCCGAAACGTTGCCTATCCATGTTCCCTTTCGTTGCATTGATTCCATGTTCTCCAGGGAATGCCGCCTGATCCGCAGAGTTACTCCATCACTTTGTCAATCTTTTTTGTAAACCAGCATCTGCAGTTCCCAGGTTTAGTTTCATTATTGCATAATGGGCGAATCTGGAGGTTACTGGGAATAAAATCAAGCCGTAGTTCCCTCGCGTGAAACCGTTCTGATGGAAGGTTTGACTATCCTAAATCAGTTCCTGCTACACATTCTCTTAATTTGCTGCATGGATTTAACTCATCTGCCATTCTGTGTTTTCTCAAGGTCCCTCTCTTACCTGCCAATTTAGACCAGTAAATAGAACCAAATAATGGCCAGACTATGTCATAGTCATACAACACGGAAATAGGCCCTTCAGCCCAACTCATCCATGCTGACCAAGATGCCCATCTAAGCTAGTCACATTTGACCCATATCTCTCTAAACTTTTCCCATCCACGTACCTGTTATAGTACCTGCCCCAACTACCTCCTCTAGCAGTAGGTTTTCTCCAAGATCTTTGGTTTCCCCTCACATTCCAAAGACGTACATGTTTGTAGGTTAATTGGCTTGGTGTATGTGTAAATTGTCCCTAGTGCGTGTAGGATAGTGTTAATGTGCGGGGATCGCTGGTCGGCGTGGGATCGGTGGGCAGAAGGGCCTGTTTCCGTACTGTATCTCTAAACTAAACTACACCCGGGTTTGATCCTGATGTCGGGTGCTGTCTATGAAGTTTGTATGTTCTCCCTGTGATCACATGGGGTGACCACTCTGGTTTCCTCCCACGTCCCAAAGGCATGCAGGTTTGTAGGTTAATCCACCCTCCATAAATTCCCCATGGTGTGTAGGGAGTGATGTAAAAGTGTGATAGCATTGAACTAATGTAAATGGGTGATCGACGGTCGGCGTGGACTCAGTGGGCCGCAGGGCCTGTTTCAGTTGCTGTATCTTACACTTCAATTCAATTCTGAATTGGTGTTACCAGCTATGAAGTCTGCAAATAATTTTATTGTTTTTGATGTTTTGAAGTGAGATCAAGTGTGATTATTTGTCATATGCACCGGATATAAATTGGAACAATGAAGTTTGTGCTTGCTGCAGCTGTGAACGCTCATTAGATGCAACAACAGCAAAAATAAATATGCAATCAATTATCGGCTATTCTAAGTAAATGAGTGCATAGTGCAAAATCCAAAGTATAGAGAGAGACTATCAAAGCATTTAAAGACTTAAGCAAATAATACCTACATAGATACATAGACAATACGTGCAGGAGTAGGCCATTCGGCCCTTCGAGCCAGCACCGCCATTCAATGTGATCATAGAAACATAGAAAATAGGTGCAGGAGTAGGCCATTCGGCCCTTCGAGCCTGCACCGCCATTTGATATGATCATGGTTGATCATCCAACTCAGTATCCCATCCCTGCCTTCTCTCCATACCCCCTGATCCCTTTAGCCACAAGGGCCACATCTAACTCCCTCTTAAATATAGCCAATGAACTGGCCTCAACTACCTTCTGTGGCAGAGAATTCCACAGATTCACCACTCTCTGTGGATGATCATGGCTGATCATCCACAATCAGTGCCCCGTTCCTGCCTTCTCCCCATATCCCTTGATTCCGCTAGCCCTAAGAGCTCAATCGGCCTCCACTGCCTTTTGAGGCAGAGAATTCCACTAATTCACAACTCTCTGTGTGAAAAAGTGTTTCCTCATCTCAGTACTAAATGGCCTACCCCTTATTCTTAAACTGTGGCCCCTGGTTCTGGACTCCCCCAACATTGGGAACATGTTTCCTGCATCTAGTGTGTCCAATCCCTTAATAATGTTATATGTTTCTATAAGATAACCTCTCATCCTTCTAAATTCCAGTGAATACAAGCCCAGTCGCTCCATTCTTTCATCATATGACAGTCCCGCCATCCCGGAAATTAACCTACGCTGCACTCCCTCAATAGAAAGAATGTCCTTCCTCAAATCAGGAGACCAAAACTGCACATACTATTGCAGGTGTGGTCTCACCAGGGCCCTATACCACTGCAGAAGGACCTCTTTGCTCCTATACTCAACTCTCGTTATGAAGGCCAACATGCCAGTAGCTTTCTTCACTGCCTGCTGTACATCAAAGTTAATCAAAAATATATTACTCATCCAAAAGCAAACTGCTTTAAAATGCCTTCTCCTTTGTAGGATTGCGATTTTAACATGAGAATGTTAAAATGTTTAAAGTGCAAATGCAGAAATGTAGAGAGCATATTGACTGGGTGTATCATTGTCTGTTTTGGCAACTCAAACGTCCAGGAACGAAGGAGATTGCAAAAAGTGGTGGACATTGCCCGGTCCATCACAGGTACTGACCTCCCCACCATTGCAAGGGATCTATAGGAGACGTCATAAGACCCACACCACCCTGGCCCTCTCATTTCACCTCTGCCATCGGGAAGAAGGTACAGGGGTCCAAAACGATGACCTCCAGATTCAGGAACACCTTCCCAACAATCGTCAGGCTCTTGAACACTCCAAAACACCAACTAAACTATTAATTGTGAGCTGTCGTGGTTGGACTAAGGCTTTTGGGCTTTTTGCATTGGTATTGGGTTTTGAATCCATTGTTCTAGTTTGTTATGTTATCTGTGTGCACTGTGGTACAGGCCTGTTATGCTGCTGCAAGTAAGAATGTCATTGCCCTGTCGTCTGCATATGACAATGAAACACTCTTGACTCGATGTCGGGTGCAACTAGAAGTGGGAATCTCAGCAAAGCTGTGCCTCTCTGTTGGACTTTGTGGACTTTGACGTGCCTTTCTACACATTCAACTGTACTTTTCTGGTTTGTCTCCACTGCTCTTCTTAAATGGAGGAACAATTTTGGCCATTCTCCAGTCCTCTGTGGCTGAAGCGAAAGCAAAGATCTCTGTCAAGGACCTAGCAAACTCCTCTCAATAACCAGAGAGGGATCCTATCTGCTCCTGTGGACATCCACCTTGTGTAGAGAGCCAACACCCCCATCTTCTTGATATTTGATCCTGCAGAGATGTTCCATGGCTGAGATGATTGGTGTCCAACTACCTCAGCCATCTCCATGCTAGATATGATTCCAACCAACACAGTGTTTGCCTCCTGATTACCATTGCTCCACTTTAGCCAGCGCTCCATCAAACGCTGCCTTGATGCCACGGGTAGCTACCCACATTTCCATGAGAAGTGAGAATAACTGTCCCTGATATCCATGACGGTGCTATTCCACAAAGCAGATTCTGGACCAGAAGATGATGCTTCAAGACTCAGAACAATAAACATTGTGGGCGAGAGACCTTTAATCTGACATTTCATCTGCATTTCAGATGTCCAGCAGTTTTTGTTGTACTTGAAGTGTGCCCTATTTTTACCTTGCATGCTTGTATTTACTTTTACAGGAATATATCATTCGTGTACAACGTGGAGTTTCAGCAGAAAATAGTTGGCAGGTACGTCGTATGAAATCAATTACTATGATTTTTTTTTAAATCATCTGTTGAATGTATGTACTCTCCAAAAACCAGACACCACCAAACCCAGGAACAGCCTTTTCCCCTCTGTTATCAAGCTTCTGAACGGTCCTTCCACAAGCTAGGGTACTGTCCGATTCACCTCTACCCCATTGTGGACTTTTGACTTTATCAAGGAACTGGTGCGTTACAATGCTGAGAACTATATTCTGCAGAAACAAGGAACTGCAGATGCTGGTTTACGAGAATAGACACAAAGTGCTGGAGTAACTCAGCGGGTCAGGTAGCATCTCTCGAGAACGTTTTGGGTCCGGACCATTCTTCCATATTCTGCAGGTAGACACAAAATGCTGGAGAAACTCAGCAGGTGAGGCAGCATCTATGGAGAGAAGGAACGTCGTCAATTCCTTCTCTCCATAGATGCTGCCTCACCTACTGAGTTTCTCCAGCATTTTGTGTCTACCTTTGATTTTACCAGCATCTGCAGTTCTTACTTAAACATTTTGTCCACTCCACTGCAAAATCTCCTCAAGGTATGTCTACTTTGAAGAAGTTCTATATTCTGCACTTTGATTCTTCTCCTTTACCTATTGTATTTGAGTTTGACTTGATTGTATTTATGCATAGTATTTTCTGATTTATTTGGACAGCGTGCAAAGCAAAGCTCTACCTTAGTACACGTGACAATGGTAAACCCAAACCACGATGCCCCCATCTACACTAGTTCCACCTGCCCATGTTTGGCCCATATCCCTCAACCTTTCCATATAGCTGTCCAAATGCCTTTTAAATGTTGTTATACAGTGGCTTGCAAAAGTTTTCATATCCCTTGAACTTTTCCACATTTTGTCACGTTACAACCACAAACGTAAATGTATGTTATTGGGATTTTATGTGATAGACCAACACAAAGTGGTGCATAATTGTGAAGTGGAAGGAAAATGATACATGGTTTGCAAATTTTTTTACAAATAAAAAACTGAAAAGTGTCGTGTGCAAAAGTATTCAGCCCCCCTGAGTCAATACTTTGTAGAACCACCTTTCGCTGCAATTACAGCTGCAAGTCTTTTGGGGTATGCTTCTACCAGCTTTGCACATCTAGAGACTGAAATTTTTGCCCATTCTTCTTTGCAAAATAGCTCAAGCTCAGTCAGATTGGATGGAGAGCGTCTGTGAACAGCAATTTTCAAGTCTTGCCAGAGATTCTCAATTGGATTTAGGTCTGGACTTTGACTGGGCCATTCTAACACATGAATATGCTTTGATCTAAACCATTCCATTGTAGCTCTGGCTGTATGTTTAGGGTCGTTGTCCTGCTGGAAGGTGAACCTCCGCCCCAGTCTCGTCTTTTGCAGACTCTAACAGGTTTTCTTCCAAGATTGCCCTGTATTTGGCTCCATCCATCTTCCCATCAACTCTGACCAGCTTCCCTGTCCCTGCTGAAGAAAAGCATCCCACAGCATGATGCTGCCACCACCATGTTTCACAGTGGGGATGGTGTGTTGAGGGTGATGTGCAGTGTTAGGTTTCCGCCACACATAGCGTTTTGCATTTAGGCCAAAAACTTCAATTTTGGTCTCATCTGACCAGAGCACCTTCCTCCACATGTTTGCTGTGTCCCCCACATGGCTTGTGGCAAACTGCAAACGGGACTTCTTATGGCTTTTTTTCAACAATGGCTTTCTTCTTGCCACTCTTCCATAAAGGCCCGATTTGTGGAGTGCACGACTAATAGTTGTCCTGTGGACATATTCTCCCACCTGAGCTGTGGATCTCTGCAGCTCCTCCAGAGTTACCATGGGCCTCTTGGCTGCTTCTCTGATCAATGCTCTCCTTGCCCGGCCTGTCAGTTTAGGTGGACGGCCATGTCTTGGTAGGTTTGCAGTTGTGCCATACTCTTTCCATTTTCGGATGATGGATTGAACAGTGCTCCGTGAGATGTTCAAAGCTTGGGATATTTTTTTATAACCTAACCCTGCTTTAACATCTCCACAACTTTATCCCTGACCTGTCTGGTGTGTTCCTTGGGCTTCATGATGCTGTTTGTTCACTAATGTTCTCTAACAAACCTCTGAGGCCTTCACAGAACAGCTGTATTTATACTGAGATTAGATTACACACAAGTGGACTCTATTTACTAATTAGGTGACTTCTGAAGGCAATTGGTTGCACTGGATTTTATTTAGGGGTATCAGAGTAAAGGGGGCTGAATACTTTTGCACGCGACACTTTTCAGTTTTTTATTTGTAAAAAAATTTGAAAACCATGTATCATTTTCCTTCCACTTCACAATTATGCGCCACTTTGTGTTGGTCTATCACATAAAATCCCAATAAAATACATTTACGTTTGTGGTTGTAACGTGACAAAATTTGGAAAAGTTCAAGGGGTATGAATACTTTTGCAAGCCACTGTATGTTGTTAAATGTTTTATGGACCTGACCACAGGTGAACAAGTAGGAGGACTGACTGAACTTTGTTGCCTTCCACCACAGTGAAGAATGCTGTGGTGGATATTTGTGTTAAATCTTATTGTGTATTTATTGTGTGTTCTTTTTTAATTATACCGCTGCTGGTAAATTCATTTCACTGCACCTTCGGGTGTATGTGAGGAATAAAATTGACTATTGACAATACCTTACTCTTTCTGGTTTAAGTATTACTCTAAATATTTTCCTGCAATCTCACTGAAGATTGTTAAGGCAGAGGCCAAAAACAGTATTCGTTATTTTAGATTTTGTTTGCTTGCAGATTATCAGAAGATACAGCGACTTTGACATCCTGAATAGTAATTTACAGGTAATTTATTATCTATGTTGCATTTATTTTTATGTACGTAGAAGATATATCATCATGATTTTTTCAAAGTGAAATTCCTTTCCTTAAAATATATTCCAAATGCAAATTTTGTGAGATTATGGAAATAATTCCCTTTGAATAGTTGTATTTTAATTTGTTAAGTGAGGTTCTGAAATGTTGTACATATTGCACTATTTATCTTGAAATTGTGAAGAATTAATATTACTTTACGGGTTGAAATTTAAAGTCTTGTTTTCTCTTAAGGATGAAATAATTGTTTTTGTATAAGTTTAAGACTGACATTATACATAGCAGTCAGAACAGTTAGTTCATCTGATATATAAAGCCAAACCAGCAGCATTCCAAACTAGGATCCAATGCTTTTCAAATTATTTTATTAAGCTACGAGTTTGCAAATAGTGGATTGTAAGCTGGTTTTAAAATACATGTAGCTAGCCTGATGCTTAGCATTTTGGTTTCCATTCTTTCACAGTTTTAGTTCAAAGGGAAGATGTTTATGTATTGTTTTGGTAATCATAAATCTTGATAACTGAAATACTTGTATGGGCATGTAATTCATTACAGTCCTAACAATGGCTTAACATATTTCAGACTTCTGTAAACAATTGAGCAGTTGAAATGTATAGAGCAAGTTGGATGAATTTATTATTTAAAAAGAAACTTAGAATCGTGTTAGATCAATAAGTTTGTCTGGGCATTTAAGGGCAGCTGGTAGAGCTGCTGCCTCACAATGCCAGACACTGGTTTGATCCTGACCTTGGGTGCTGTCTGTGCAGACTTTTGCACGTTCTCCCTGTGACTGCATGAGTTTCCGCTGGGCGCTCCGGCTTCCTCCAGCATCCTGAAGTAGTGCGGGGTTGCAGGTTTATTGGCTTCTGTAAAATTCTCCCTAATGTGTAGGGAGTGGATTAAATGTGGGATAACATAGAACTGGCGTGAATGGGTGATCGATGGTTGGTGTGGACTTGGTGGGCCGAAGGGCCTATTTCCATGCTGTAACTCTAAACTCTAAACAATATGAATGTTTATTGCAGATCTCAGGCCTGATCCTACCTCTACCTCCCAAAAAGCTAATTGGAAATATGGATCGGGAGTTCATTGCAGAAAGGCAGAGGGGACTTCAGAATTACCTGAACTTCATCATAACACAACACGTGCTATCCAGCTGTGAGCTGGTTAAAAAATTCCTTGATCCTACCAACTACTCTTCGAACTACACTGGTCAGTACCTCCGAAGCAGACGTGTGCATTGCCATGTATTGGTTGTTTAATTGCATTCCATTTCAAACGTACATACTCCAGGCACTTAAATAGTTTCTGACTTGAAGTAAAACTTTCAAAATACACAACGCTATATTTTAAAACAAAACAGTCGCTATGTCTTTTCTTACACCTTTATCTATATGTAAAACTATGACCGTTATAAATATACATGGAGCATAGTACAGCACGGGAACAGGCCCTTTGGCCCACATTGTCCATACTGAACATGATGCCAAGTTAAGCTAATCTCTGCCTGCATGTGATCCATTTCCCTCCATTCCCTGCATACCTATGAGTCTATCCAAAAGTCTCTTAAATGTCACAATCGCATCTGCCTCCATCACCATCCTTGGCAGCGCGTTCCAGGACTCCACCACCCTCTGTGTGAAAGGGCGCACATCTCCTTTAAACTTTGCCCCTCTCGCCTTAAAGCCATGCCTTCTAGTCTTTGACGTTTCCGCCCTGAGAAAAATGTTCTGACCGTCAACAGTATCTATGTCTCTCATAATTTTATATATTTCTATCGGGTCTCTCCTCCACCTGTGACGCTCCAGAGAAAACAATCCAAGTCTGTCCAACATCTTCTAGCTAATAGCTTCTAACTCAGGCAGCCTTCTGGTAAAACTCTTCTACATCCTCACCAAAGCTTACATATCCTTCCTGCAATATCCTTCCTGCAATATAAATATTGTTCATTTGCCAAAGAGTGGCAAACAAATTTTAAAATGAAAACATATGTTTGGAATACAGACATTGCTTGCAAGGCTAACACTATATCTGCACAATGTTAAAGGGGAGGGGAGCCGGCATGTGTTGTCTCTTGAGCTTTGCGGTGGATCATCTTCTCTTGAGCTTTGCGGTGGATTTGTGTGTTTGGGCAATGCTGTCAGAGCAGCCAAGGACAAACAGAATACTGTCTCTGTTCACAAAATGTCAGTGATCATCCAGTGACACAGTCGTGCAGCTGGTAGAGCTGCTGCCTCACAGTGCCAGAGACCCAGGTCTGATCCTGAGCTCGGCTGCTGTCTGTGTGGAGTTCACATGTTCTCCCTGTGACCACGTGGGATTCCTCCGGGTGCTCTGGTTTCCCAAAGACGTGTGGGTTTGTAGGTTAAAGGGCCCTCTGTAAATTGCCCCTAGTGTGCAGGGAGTGAATGAGAAAGTGGGATAACATAGAACTAGTGTGAACGGGCGATCGATGGTCGGCATGGACTTGGTGGGCCAAAGGGCCTGTTTCCATGTACCTTTTAAAAAAAAAAAAAACTTGTTGAAGTAGCAGTTGTTAAAATTTGCCATTGGACTTTGAGTGTTTTTATCGTTTTGAACTGAGCCTTGAGCAAATCGTCATGTCGCCTGCCTGCATTCACTAACTTCTAGTTGGGAATCGGAAGCAGGAACTTTGGTCAATTGTGGTCGCATGTCTCTATGACAACAGTAGATGCGATGGGGTCATTCTAAGTGCACAATTGAGATCAAACTTGGGTTTATTGTTAAATTAGTGTTGAGTGTCAAAATGCAATTGTGAGATTCCTTTCTGGATTCCAGCCAGCATTAAGTTTTCATTGATGAATAATCAATGGCAAATCTATGGCAGCTTTATCAGTGATGTACTATGATGTAAGTTCTATGTACTATGATGTTAGGGTGGCGCAGCAGTAGAGTTGCTGCCTTACAGCGAATGCAGCGCCGGAGACCCGGGTTCGATCCCGACTACAGGTGCTGTCTGTACGGAGTTTTACGTTCTCCCCGTGATCTGCGTGGGTTTTCTCCGAGATCTTCGGCTTCTTCCCACACTCCAAAGAAGTACAGGTTTGTAGGTTAATTGACTTGGTAAATGTAAAAAATTTCCCCAGTGGGTATAGGATAGTGTTGGTGTGTGGGGATCGCTGGTCGGCGCTGACTCAGTGGGCCGAAGGGCCTGTTTCCGCGCTTATTCTCTAAACTAAAGTAATAATCATTGCTAGTTACTGTATCCAATATCCAATATTCCTGCTTTCTGTAACTGTAACGCTAGAAAAGGTGTAACACTATATGTAACACTATATCCTGCACTCAGTCTACCCCACGACAGAAGGGGGAGGATTTGTACAGTTTGATAGCCACATGGAAAAAGGATCTCCTGTGGTGTGCTGTACTGCATCTTGGTGGAACCAGGTATCTTTCTCTTTGCACACTACCTGTTGTATTTGTATCTGGTTTGATTGTACTCATATATGATTTAATTGAATAGAATCCCCCAAAAAAATTGTCACTGTAGTTTGGTACAATAATATACCAATGCCAGAATGAGTAAAGTATGTGAAATTATTTAACACTTTTTTGTTATACTTGATAAGTTTGGTACAAATTTGTTTTTAACTGTTACAAATTCAGAATGCATATATCATGATTTTGCCTCTTTTAACTCGCCAAACAGAAATCGCCTTGCAGCAGGTATCAATGTTCTTCCGATCTGAGCCCAATTGGGAAGTAGTAGAACCTCTAAAGGAAATAGGTATGTAAATCTGCCCGACTTTTTGCACATGTTTGTTCACAGTCATGTTTATCAGGACCGTGTTTGGAGTAACTTTCACGTCTTTTGTTTAAGGTGGACTGGGCTTGTTGTCAGCGTTCAGTTGATGTTGAGAGGGCTGATAGTCTGCAGCTCTGGGAGCCAGTGTGTTGGGCTGCTGTTGAGCTTTCAAAGATTGGTCATATCGCTGAGTTGAGTTGCACGCCAGCGAGTTGTACACAGCAACCTTGTATACAGCTGTGCTGCCCACTGTTACAGTATGCCAGTGTAAGAATAGAACCTGTAAAATAGCCGGCACAAGGAACTGCAGATGCTGGGTTACAAAGCAAGGCACAATGCTGGAGTAACTCAGCAGGTCTGGTAGCAACAGTGGACAAATTCTCCAGAAATGCTGCCTGACCCACTGCGTTATTGGGGAAACTATTGCAGTGGCACCTTTAGGCACTGCCTGTGAATTTGCCGATTAAGGTGATCAAGATTTACAATCAATACAATACAATCAGTTTTATTCGTCACTTGCACATAAAGTGCAAGTGAAATGAATTTGCCAGCAGCGGTACAATGAAAAAAGAACACACAAAAACACAATAAAAATTTAACACAAACATCCTCCACAGCATTCATCACTGTGGTGGAAGTCACAAAATTTGACCAGTCCTCCTCCATTTGAAGTTGAATTCAACTTTTAGCAGATAATTGTAAGATGTTAGTGACGTTTTAAGGGTTGCCCCAAGCTGCCCTAGTTTATGGGTCATGGATTATCCCCACAAGAGAGAAGACGGCTCTTTCAGTATCCATTAGGACTTCTTTGAACCGGAAACTCCCTGCCCCTGCATAACTCTGAGGAACCCATTTAGTTCTGCAACCCTTGCATCATGAATTTCAGTGACGATGAATGAAATCCAGCCTGGATGTGCTGTATGCACTAGCGAATTCATCAGGGCCGAACGGCAAGGCTCCCTGCGTGCAAGAGGAGGGGAAATCGTGCCTGCATCATGAATAAGTGCGAATCACACCCCACCTCTAGCTGTGAATGCAGTAAGGTCGATCATCTCGCCCCTGGTGCAGATTCAGTGGAGCCTCTCTGAAAAAGTGCCATGTAATGGCTTGTGAACGTCAAACCACATTTACAAATGTTGATGCATCCACACATAACATCATTTTTGGCCTAAGGTTATGTGCCTTGTTGTGTCCAGGATTAAGTATCTATGATCTGATTGAATAGAGTTCATGTTAGAGGGGAATGTAATTGTAGAGGATGCTCACATTCTGTTTGAGTTTGGTACTGCATGGTGAGGTTTTAAAGAACTTGTGTTTGGACAAAGTGACATCTGACCCCACATGGGATATTTTTAGATGCTACAAAAATGACAAATTTGAAATATTATTTCCTTTTTAAGGTTGGAGATTTAGAAAACGGCATCTTTTAATAAAAAGTAAGGACCAGCCTAAGGAGCGTCAAGTACTGAGCTGGGTAAGTCCTGATTGTTAAATAGTCTGAGATAATTCAGCCAGTGGAGGTAGTTGAGGTTGATGCTGCATCTACATTTAAAATACAGGGAGATGGATGGGACAGATTTAGAGAGATATGGGCCCAATGCAGACAGGAGGGTCTAGTGTAGATGGGGCACCACAGTTGGCATGGACATGTTGGACCAAAAGGCCTGTTTCCGTGCTGAATGAATCTGACTCGTTATTGCTGTTTTATTAATTGCTCACCAGTATAACTCATTTTGTCTAAAGAGTCATAAATACAGTGCAGAAGGGTCATGTACTCTAGTATATTAGGTTTGTTAGCAACACTTTACAGAGTGCACCAATAAAAGTTTAGCTGCTTGCTTGTGGCATGATTCTGATGTATCCACGAGTTCCATGTTGTGTTTATGGGTCTGTCAAGCTGCAGCAAGCCAGCATTTCATCCTTATATGACCAGCAAACACTTTTGACTCCCCTTGTATATCAAAACCAACCTTTGCAAGTTCTCTCTGATCTGCGATGAAGTATGACCAGACTGAGGTTGTCTAAGTCGTTAACTAGGTTACCAGGTCATTGACGGATGTTTAGTAGTACACTTTTAACAATTAGAATTGGTCTGATATTGAACTCTGTGTAATCTGTCATCTTCACATGTTATTTAAATAACAATTAGATGCAGTTTTTTGTTGTTGTTGTAAGCAGCCCCACTTCTAGTTACAGAGCATAACTCTGGTAAAACAAGCTGACGTGGGCTGTTTGCATGAAATGTTTGTGCAGTCCTGTAACGGGGAAGTTGACAAAGTGTAAGTGTGCTCAAATTATGAGGATGAGAGCTTGGCTCATACTTGAGTAAACGCACTTTTAACTTTTGTCGATTGATATTAAACTTTGTAGGCAGCAGTTCAAATAACACTGGAATATTTTTGGAGGCAGTTTGTAGCTGTGGAGATGAGTCCTTTGCCTGTCCTCCTATCGATGAGCTGACACACATTTGGTGGCACCACCTTTGTTTTACAGGCGGATCTCGGTCCTGACATGTTTCTGTGCGATAAAGACCTCCAGTCAGCAATGAAGCTTTTACCCTCTTGGTCGGTAAGTCTTATAATGTTTTGAACTATTCTAGATGCTTTATAGCTAATATAAGACACTACTTACTACTTGGGCGGCACCAGGTGGTGCAGTGGTAGAGCTGCTGCCTTACAGCGCCTGGTTCGATCCTGACTAAGGTGCTGTCTGTACGAGGTTTTCTCCAGGAACCCCGGTTTCCTCCCACATTCTTAAGACGTTCACGTTTGTAGGTTAATTGATTTTTGTATATTGCCCCTAGTGTGTAGGGTACAACTATTGTACGGCTATTGGTTGGGGTGGATTCGGTTGGCTGCAGGGCCTGTTTCTGGGCTGTTTCCCTAAACTAAACTTAACTTACTGGAAAATATTAAAGTATATCCATAGAAAATGAACAGAATGCCATTTTGTCGAGAAAAGGGTTGAAGCGTGTATTCCCCTGAGCATTAAGTGCATGTCCCTGCAGATAATGCAGGACTCTTCAAGTAGACATCCAAGTACTGTTTACATGTGAGGAGAGCTTCTCCCTCTTTTCCTTTTAGGCAGTGTCTTCCAGATCCCTACTACCCTCTGGGCGTTGAGGGCTGACCTTATTGAGATGGACAAGATCATGAGGGGCATGGATAAAGTAAATGGTAACTGTCATTTAGCCCAGGGTAGAGGATTCTAAAACTAGAGCCCCCAGGCAGAAGGTGAGGGAGCAGAGATTTCAGAGGGACTTGGAGACAACTTGTTCACTCAGAGGGTAGTCCATACCTGGAATGAGCTGCCAGATGAAGCTGTAGAAGCTTATATAATTAGACTTTTAAAAGACATTTGGATAGATACATGGATAGGAAGGGTTTAGTGGGCTATGGACCAAATGCAGGCAACTGGGACTAGGGCAATATGCCAAATTGGTCGGCAATAGCCAAGGTTGGATGTATTAATAGAAGGTAAAGATGAGATTTGGGGCTTCATTCTGCACAGGTCAAAGTGTTATCTTTGGGGCAATAGGTACATGGTTCCCCCTTTCCTTGCCTCACAGCTGCTGATAAGCCTCTAATTCAACATGAAGTGAATCCTGCTCTAAGATTGTTCTGTTTTAATCTCTAGCACCCGTACATATACCCTGTCACATTCGCCACAGCTAGTGAATCCTCTGGACTCGTCATTCGAATGTACAATGACAAAGGAACACTGAGAGATTATATTTGCAAGGTATGTCCCATCAACTGGATATTAGATCTAGTCTGCAGTTAATTACCTGAGCTTGCTGAAAATCTAATTAGTAATAAATAATCAGAAATATGATTAACTTTTCAAAGTGGAGAATCTGTACCTTGCTGTGTACCATCTCCACATCACAGTCTGAAGAAGGGTCTCAACCCGATACGTCACCCATTCCTTCTATCCAGAGATGCTGCCTGTCCTGCTGAGTTACTCCAGCAATTTGTGTCTACCTCCACATTACAACTCACTTGGTTTTCATTGAGTGCAACATGATATTGTTGTATTTGGATGAAATGGGAAAGTGATCAACCAAGATTAGAAACCATGGAGTCTGAAGAGGGCCTCGACCCGAAACGTCGCCTATTCCTTCGCTCCATAGATGCTGCCTCACCCGTTGAGTTTCTCCAGCAGTTTTGTCTACTTGTCAATTTTTCCAGCATCTGCAATTCTTTCTTAAACATGGACTTATTATTAGTTGATTGTTTTGATTTATCGAGACTGGTTATCTCCAAGTTGGGCAATGAATTGTCAAAGCTAAATACATTACACACTCAAAAACTGCATACCTTTACAAATAGTTTAAGAAGGAACTGCAGATGCTAGAAAATCAAAGGTAGACAAAAGTGCTGGAGAAACTCAGCGGGTGCAGCAGCATCTATGGAGCGAAGGAAATAGGCAACGTTTCGGGCCGAAACGTTGCCTATTTCCTTCGCTCCATAGATGCTGCTGCATCCGCTGAGTTTCTCCAGCACTTTTGTCTACCTACCTTTACAAAGTAATATTTCAGAATAAAATATTTCATTTAATCTTTAAATATAGATGTTTCAGTTTTAAACTTTTGTTTCTTTATATGGCTCTTTATAAGAGTTTCCAGTCATAGAAGCTGGACTTTGATAATATAGTTGTCATTTAATTTGGTTTATATTTAGCCTTTTTAAAAAAGATTGTTTAGTTTCTGCTTTGCTAAACATGATGAACAATAATTCTGCCAAATATACTTTGCACAAAGGCTAAACCAAAAGATTGTTTTATGAAGAAATACTGCAGTCCTAAGAAAAGCCAAGGACTTGATCTTCAGCAGATCAAATTGTTTGGGCGACAAATACTGGAGGTAAATGATGTTATCCATGTATCTGTCAACCTACCCCTTCTAGTGACTCTCACTCAGTGTACTTGACCTCTGCCTATATTTCTAAGCATAACCTTCGTGATCTGCTTGATTTTTATTTCAGGTCTTGAAGTTTCTTCACGAAAAAAAAATTCCATATGGACATCTTCACGCCTCCAATGTGATGATTGATGGTGATGCATGTAAATTATTGGATATAGAAAACTCATTGCTGGGGTTACCCGGTTATTATAGGCCTTATTATACGCAGTCCAGGAAAATAAATGTTAGTATTCAATGTCCTTACCAGTGTAATAAGCTGCTTCCATTATTTTAAAGCTGTCATTTTTATCAAAACTTACTTTTGAATAACTTACTCTTGCATTGAGATAAGTGTTGCTGTTTTTAATACCGTCTGGGGTTATGAAAAGAGAGCATTTTTACATGTCTAGTTAGCCTTGGCTCTCCTCCTTGTAAACAAGTGCTTTGTTTAGCAACTTGTGTACTTCTCTCGGGTCAGTTATGTGTCCGTTCATCCACTGGGTTGTTGTCCACAGTGTTTTTGCTGCAGTCACAAATGGAAATGGGAATGCATTTTATTCTTCATTGGTTAATTGTAAAAATATAGTGTTTTGCTTTTGAAAGCTAGATCCTCTTTCCACATCATGCAGAGGTCCAAATCCAAGTTGCCAAGATTTAGGTTTGGTCTCAGAATCCCTTCATGTTTCTGCGGATGTTATTTGGCCAGGATGCTTGGGATAGGAGAGATGTGTGCGCAAGGGGGAATGGTGAGGAGCGCGTCAACCATTTAATCCTCCTTCACTGGTATCTTGCAGTAACTGGAAAAATATACTTAATCAAACACTGAATGTTAAACTTATCACGTAAAATATGGTTAATTATTTGTTGTTAATACATGCACCTACTTTATAGACTACAGAAGCTATTGATGTGTATTGCTTTGGTCACGTTTTATATGAGATGACTTACGGAAAGCCTCCAGATTCCGTGCCTGTGGACAGCTTCCCCTCGGCTTCTTCCTCGCATATAGGTAAGAACGTTTTGAATTGTATCGTATTTATTAATTTCAGTGAACATGTTTTGCAAACCTGGTTTATTTGGTAATGAATGCATTTTCTCGCTTCCTATTACCTTTAATAGGTTTATGTTTATTATTATTGTGTAGGGAGGAACTACAGATGCCAGTTTAAACCGAAGACAGACACAAAAGGCTGGAGTAGCTCAGCAGGTCAGAAAGCATCTCTGCAGAAAAGTAATAGGTGACGTTTCTGGTCGAGACGCTCACGAGACGTGAAGAAAGGTCTCAACCCAAAACATCACCTATTCCTATTTTCCAGAGATGATGCCTGACCTGCTGAGTTACTCCAGCATTTGTGTCTGTGTTGATGTTTTATTGTCAGGAGTATTGCAGTACAGTAATAAATAGAGAGCCTTTGTGATGGTATGAACATATCATTAGGTGTTCTGAGTGAAATTTAAATATAACATTAAGGATGTAAATAATCTGGAACAGACTTGCGTTTGTTGCAGAGATGGAGGCAGTGATGAGGTGTGTAGCTGTGGTCATGTGTGTTTAAATAAAAGGAAAATGTGTAAGAAAGAACTGCAGATGCTGGTTTAAATCAAAGGTAGACCTAAAGTGCTAGAGTAACTCAGCGGGTGAGGAAGCATCTCTGGAGACAAGGAATGGGCTATTTTTCTGATCTGAGGATGGGTCTCAACCCAAAATGTCGCCCATTCCTTCTCTCCAGAGTTACTCCAGCATTTTGTGTCTACCAAGGAAAATGTGTTATCTGCTGCGGTGTGATGGCCATTCATGTCCTTCAACTATTGGTAGACAAAAATGCTGGAGAAACTCAGCGGGTGAGGCAGCATCTATGGAGCAAAGTAATAGGTGACGTTTTTGCTCCATAGATGCTGCCTCAGCCGCTGAGTTTCTCCAGCATTTTTGTCTACCTTTGATTTTTCCAGCATCTGCAGTTCTTTCTTAAATCCTTCAACCATTGCTCGTTTAATGTATGTGCTCAGCTGAGAAAACATTGGTGTATATTTTATTTTGAGGTTTTGTTTTCCATTGGTTTAAAATGAATCTGTGCAAGGGTCAGAAAGGTTCTGAAGAAGGAATGCATTTTCTTTCCAGTGTCTGTGTTGCAGTCCATCCTGTCTGCAGAGGCCTGGAAAGCAAGCATGCCGACTATTGCCCAGCTGCTAGAAACCCCGTAAGTGGAAAACCTTTTAGTTTAGTCTTTGTTTTGGGGAATGTGTGTGGAAATGTTGCGGCTGTTTTTAATTTTCAGTTTCACAAAGGATATGAGTGCGGTTTGGGCAAGGTTTGTCAGAGTCATGTTTCTTCAGCATATTTATGGTCAAACTGCTCTGCATTTAAACGGTTCCTTGGTTACGTAACCAATGTAATTGCTTGTCCACTGGCCGGTGGCACATGGAACGTAGATCATTAAACATCCACCCTTCAGCCCACTTTGACTGCGCTGAACAGACTCCAAGGCCAGCACTTATTTACCTGCATATAATCCATATTTCCCCCATCCCTTGCATATCCGTGTGCCTATCTAAAAATCATAGATACTACTATCGAATCTGCCTCCACCACCACCCTCTGTATGTTTAAAAATAAACTTGCCACGCACATCTCCTTTAAACTTTGCCGCTCTCCCCTTAACAGCATGCCCTCTGGTCTTTGATGTTTCCATCCTAGGAAATAAGTGCTGTCTGTCTACCCTATCTGTGCCTTTCATTTTATATACTTCTATCAGCTCTCTCTGCAACCTCCAGCCATCCAGGTCTATCCAACCCGTCCCTGTAAATAATACTACCTAATCCAGGCATCAGTCTGGTAAACCTCCTCTGCACCCTCTCCAAAGCCTCCACCTCCTCCTTATAATGGGACGGCTAGATCTGCACGCGATACTCCTAATGCAGCTTGTCCATAGTCCTATGAAGCCACATCATGACTTCCTGATTCTTCTACTCCTTGCCGAGACCAAAGCAGGCAAGCATATTGTATCTTTTCTATACCACTCTTATCAACTTGTGGCACCTTCCAGGATGGAAGGTTGGGGCGGCACGGTGGTGCAGTGGTAGAGTTGCTGCCTCACAGCTCCAGAGATCCGGGTTCGAACCTGACTACAAGTATTGTCTGTATGGAGTTTGTACGTTCTCCCCGTGACTACGTGGGTTTTCACCGGGTGCTCCAGTTTCCTCCCACACTCCAGAGACGTGCAGATTTGTAGGTGCATTTGGCTTCAGTAAAAATTGTATATTATCTCTAGTGTGTAGGATAGTGCTAGAGTATATGGTGATCGTTGCTCAGCATGGACTCCGAAGGGCCTATTTCCACGCTGTATCTCCAAAACTAAAGTCAAATTTTTATAAAAGTTGATTAAGTTCTTGAGCAACACTTGCAGAAATGGAAAGGAATGATGCTGTAAGATACAATACCAGTAACTTAACACTTCTCATGTACCTTTTATTAAAAATAATTCTAATTATAAAATTCAAACTTGTTTCTAATTCAGCATTTCATTACTTCTAAATTGTCACAAAATTCTAAATTTCCTTCATTCTCTCTTGCTTTGTTATTACTTATGGTAGTGGTCTGTAAAAGAGTGTGTGTGTGTATCTGGAATGCCATCTCTATACCAACAGGGTTGATAGTTAACTGCTTTAATTGGTTTTACTAGTGTGATGCTGAGCATGTGCCTGAACTCCTGATCTTCCTGCTTTGGCAACGCATGACTGTACAGTCAGTGCTTAATCCCCATTTGAATAGCCCAATTTAGAGCTCGGATTAGTTTAACTAGCAGTCTGATGCAGCATGTGATTCTGTACAACAATTCCCGATTGTGTGCGTGGCGATCCCTGACTGTGTACATAGAAACATAGAAAATAGGTGCAGGAGTAGGCCATTCGGCCCTTCGAGCCTGCACCGCCATTCAATATGATCATGGCTGATCATCCAACTCAGTATCCTGTACCTGCTTTCTCTCCATACCCCCTGATCCCTTTAGCCACAAGGGCCACATCTCTCTTAAATATAGCCAATGAACTGGCCTCAACTACATTCTGTGGCAGAGAATTCCACAGATTCACCACTCTCTGTGTAAAAAATGTTTTTCTCATCTCAGTCCTAAAAGATTTCCACTTTATCCTTAAACTGTGACCCCTTGTTCTGGACTTCCCCAACATCGGGAACAATCTTCCTGCATCTAGCCTGTCCAACCCCTTAAGAATTTGTAAGTTTGTATAAGATCCCCCCTCAATCTTCTAAATTCTAGCGAGTACAAGCCGAGTCTATCCAGTCTTTCTTCATATGAAAGTCCTGACATCCCAGGAATCAGTCTGGTGAACCTTCTCTGTACTCCCTCAATGGCAAGAATGTCCTTCCTCAGATTAGGAGACCAAAACTGTACGCAATACTCCAGGTGTGGTCTCACCAAGACCCTGTACAACTGCAGTAGAACCTCCCTGCTCCTATACTCAAATCCTTTTGCTATGAACAAAGAGGAAGAGCTCTTTTGATGACCAGTGTCCGGTTCAGAATGTGTAGGGGCCGTGAGGAACCGTGTGGGTAACAGTCACTGCCAGATTTCCCAGACTTTCCACAAGTGGGAAAATGTAACTGTGTGGAATTTCCTGAATCTGCAGAACATGGTTCACTTTTTGAAGAGATGAGTGAAGAAAATCGTGGGCCAATGGGATGTGGTCTATAAATTAGAGCTTGGATTTTGGGAAGAAAGGATTTTTGTCAATTGACGGTGTAATGGGCCTGTCCCACTTACTTGATTTTTTGTGAGCAAAGCACAAAGTGCTGAAGGAACTCGGGCAGCGTCTGAAGAAGGGTCCCAACCTGAAACGTCGTCTGGCCATTCCGTCCGCAGATGCTGCCTGACCTGCTGGGTTCCTCCAGCACTTTGTGATTTGATATCTAAGCTTATCCACAGTCGGCTGACTGAATGAGCAGATGTTCCTGTGTTGGCTTGGAATGGACAAAGGTGGAGCTTGAGAACAATAGAGATATGTAGGCACTGCTGACAGTATATTTGGCCGCTAAATGTGTGCGTTTCAAATGGGACAAATGGTAGAAGTGATTTATCTGTCATATTGGTTGAGGGACATAAAACTTCCAAATAATGCTTTGCCTATGATACCAAGTTTTACTATTACTTTACAAATGGCTGTATTTTCTGAGTCAAATATTAAAATTCTCTTCCATCTAATTGAGATTTTCTGTAAATTTTGTTTAAAACTCAAGGGACTGTGTTGGATAGGAAATGTTTAGAGGGATATGGGCCAAACACAGGCAGGACTAGCGTAGATGGGGCATGTCGGTCGGCATGGCCAAGTTGGGCTGAAGGGCCTGTTTCTATGCTCTATGATTGTTGGCCTCGAGCAATGGTAACTCACTTGTATTTTGATCCTATTGCATTAATTTTCTTTTGGATGCTTTACTCTTTGCTCCAGCTATGCTGAATATTAATGAACCACTCGTGTATGTTTTCCAACTAAAGGTCATAAAATTCTGGCCCAATATCCCTGACTTGCTTTCTTTCAGGTTGTTTGTGGATGTGCTGCTTAATGCTGAGAAGCCCCAGTTTAAGGTAAGACCACTCTAACTGTACTCGAAATGGGACATCAGTATGCAGCTGTACAAGGCGCTGGGGAGACTACGTGGAGTACTGTGTGCAATTCTGGTCCCATGGCTGTAGGAAGGATGTCATCAAGTTGGAGAGGGTTTTCACCAGCAAATACCTGGACATGTGGGCTGGAGTTATGGGGAGAGAGAGGCTGGGATTTTATTCTGTTGAGTGTAGGCTGAAAGTTGATCTTGTCAAAGTATACAACATTATAAGGGGCATGGATAAAGTGAATGCTCACGGTCTTTGTCCCATGGAGGAAGATTGTAAAACTGGTGGGCTGTACCTTAAGGTGAGATGGGAGAGGTTGAAGAAGGTCACTAAATCTGGAATGAGCTGCTGGAAGAACGGACTGGTGGCGCAGCGGTAGAGTTGCTGCCTCACAGCACCAGAGACCCGGGTTCCATCCTGACCACGGGTGCTGCCTGTACAGAGTTTGTACATTCTCCCCATGATCTGTGTGGGTTTTCTCCAAGATCTTCGGTTTCTACCACACTCCAAGGACGTACAGCTTGTAGGTTAATTGGCTTGGCATAAATGTGAATTGTCTCTAGTGTGTGTAGGGTAGTGTTATGTGCGGGGATCGCTGGTCAGCGCAGACTCGGTGGGCAGAATGGCCTGTTTCCGCGCTGTATCGCTATACTAAACTAAAGAAGCGGACATAATTATAACTTTTCAAGTCAAGTTAAGAGAGATTATTGTCATGTGTCCCAGGTAGGACAATGAAATTCTTGCTTTGCTTCAGCACAACAGAATACAGTAGGCATGACTACAGAACAGATCAGTGTGTCCATATACCATTATATAAATATATACACTTTTGAAAGACATTTGGACAGCTGTATGGATGGGAATGAAGGGGTATGAACCATATTGCAGGCAAATGGGACAAGACTAATTGCCACTTGGTCGGCATGGATATGACGGCCTGAAGGAACGGCTTAGAGGATAGAGAAAATATTTGTGCACAAACAACTAAGAAACGTTACACAAAAGTGCTGGAGGAACTCAGCGGGTGAGTCAGGCAGCATCTATGGAGAGAAGGAATAGGTGACGTTTCGGGTCCAGACCCTTCTTCAGATGTTGTAATCATTGCGTTGATTTATGTGACAATGTTGTTAACGATAACACTTTTTAGATTGAATTAAATCAAACATAATTGCTGCAAGCATATTCCTCACCTTCTTTACCAATCTGCTTGTGTTGCCACTTTCAGGGAGCCACTGATTTGAGAGGAGGATTGATTATCTGAGGACCCTCAGATCCCTCTACAATAAGGTAGACAAAAGTGCTGGAGAAACTTAGCGGGTGCAGCAGCATCTATGGAGCGAAGGAAATAGGCAACGTTTCGGCTCTGAAGGGTTTCGACCCGAAACGTTGCCTATTTCCTTCGCTCCATAGATGCTGCTGCACCCGCTGAGTTTCTCCAGCACTTTTGTCTACCTTCGATTTTCCAGCATCTGCAGTTCCTTCTTAAACAAATCCCTCTACGATAATACTGTTCAGGGTCATGCCATTACGGTATGATTTCCCCTTACAATTGACCTCTCAAGAGTGCAACATTTCACACTTGCCCGGATAGCACACAACAAAAAGTTCAGTCTGAAGAAGGGTCTCGACCCGAAACGTTGCCTATTTCCTTCGCTCCATAGATGCTGCCTCACCCGCTGAGTTTCTCCAGCACTTTTGTCTACCTTTGATTTTCCAGCATCTGCAGTTCCTTCTTAAACAAAAAGCTTTCCATAGTACCTCGGTACACGTGACAGTAAACTAAACTCCGTCTGCCATTCCTCCCACCATTACTGTCACTGATCTATTTCCTGCTGACAAGTCTTCTCCAAAGTCCGCAAATCCACCAATTCCCGCATCGTCTGCAAACCTACTAATCAACTTAGATTAGTTTAGAGATACAGCCCGGAAACAGGCCCTTCGGCCCACCGAGTCCGCACCGACCAGCGATCCCCGCACACTAACACTTTCCTACACACACTAGGGACAATTTTACACATACACCAAGCTCATTAACCTGCATACCTGTACGTCTTTGGAGTGTGAGAGGAAAGCAAAGATCTCAGAGAAAACCCACGGGGAGAACGTACAAACTCCATACAGACAGCACCCGTAGTCTGGATCAAACCTGGGTCTCTGGCGCTGTGAGGCAGCAACTCTACCGCGGTGTCACTGTTGCCAACCTACAACTCATCTACATTTTCATCCCAAGTCATTCATCAGCCAGAATAACCCCCTTCCACAGATGCCCTCTGACCTCTATGGCTAAACCAGTTCTGAATGCAAACAGCCAAGTCCCTGGGCACCTGATGCATCTTAATCTCCTGGATCAGCCTACTGTGCGGGACATCATCAAATGCATCTCTGAAGTCATGTAGACTACATTCTATTGTGTATTGTGTGTTCTTTTTAAGTGTATCGCTGCTGGCAAATTCATTTCACTGCACCTTCGGGTGCATGTGATGACTAAAATTGACTTTGACTTTGACTCTCGCCACTGGCCTGAGGGAAATAGTCACCACCCAGTTATCTAGCAATGAAAATCATTTCCCAACCAGATTTTATATGTATGACCTTAAAGGGGAACATTTCGTGTGTGGTTTGCTTGTGATATTATTTTATTTTTTGTTTTGTTTTTGCCATGGCAGATACCCAGTAAGCTGAAAGAAGCTTTTAAAGCAGCAAAGGAGTGCATGGAGAAAAGGCTAAACGAGGAGCAGAAAGCAGTGAGTCAAACAAGCCCTTCCGTGGGATAATAAATAAATGCAGATGCTGGAAATACTCGGAGGGTCGGGTGGTGTACGTGGAGAGAGAAACAAAGTTAACGTATCGCGGGTCATTGGTGCTTTATCGTAGGAGGGAGAGTGAGATTACAAATATGCTGTAAATTGTTTTTTTTTAAAGGAGCAATAGGTGGCGCAGAGGGTAGAGCTGCTGCCTCACAGCGCCAGAGACCTGGGTTTGATTCTGAACTCGGGTGCTGTCTGTGTGGAGTTTGCACATTCTCCCTGTGGCCGCGTGGGTTTTCTCCGGGTGCTCCGGTTTCCTCCCACATCCCATTGACGCGCAAGTTTGTAGGTTAATTGTCCTCTGTAAATTGCCCCGGGTGAAAGTTGAAAGTTCGAACAATCGACCTGAATTTTCCCCGTTCAGGATAACTTGTAACCCAGATTTACGTTTGTCTTCCCTCCTGAAGATTCACCGGCATAAAAGACTGGCAAGAGCTCAGTCCCACCATGGATCGGAAGAAGAGAAGAAGAAAAGAAAGATCTTGGCCAGAAAGGTGCATTCATCTCAGAGATTTTGACTGTTAAACCATTTATACAACTTTGTATTCCTTTTGACATCACCTGCCTTTAAACTCGATACCTTGAGAGAGAAGTTTAAAAACCTTAATTTCCCATTTATATCCAACTAATTCCAGGAATTGTTTCAATTTTCAATTTCTATGAAAAACGGTTTCTTATTTTGATATGCATGTTTCTTTAATTCATTGTCAAATGTAGTCCTAATGAAGCTTAAAGTTTCCTTTCCTAATAATGTTCTGTTCTGCCTTCCATTGTAGCAAGCCAAGGTAACAAAACTTGCATCAGTCGAGGTTTAATTATCTTACGTTATTGGTGGTCTGGCTTTTTGAATGAATTTGCAGCCGTCCCTAGTTGCTCTGTTGACTGTTCGCTGCATGGCCACCTTTAATGAGAGCTGCATGCTTCACTGGAGTTGCTGCCTCTGTGATGATGCATGGATGAAATATGCTGTGGTTGTGTCCCATGTCTTTGTCACCACGATTCAAACACGTTTTTTTTCCCTTGCAAACAGAAGTCAAAGCAGTCTCTGACTGAGAATGAAGTCGATAACTCAGCTAAAATCAACCACTCAAACAATGCAAATTCTGGTATGTGTTCATTGAAATTAAAATTATATCCCGTATAATTTTATGTTAGAAAAGATTTCTGTTCCGGAATTAGTTTTGGTTGGGAAAAATTCTTCATTTAAGAATTCTTTACTCTTTTTTTTCTTTGATTAATTTCCGAATAGACTAGGATAGGTCCATGGACAGGAAGGGTTTGGAGGGAAGTGGACCAAACGCAGGCAAATGGGACTCGTTTAGAGGGGATAATTCCTGGGATGGCGGGACTGACATATGAGGAACGAATGGGTCGACTGGGCTTGTATTCACTGAAATTTAGAAGGATGATAGAGGATCTTATAGAAACATATAAAATTCTCAAGGGGTTGGACAAGCTTGATGCAGGAAAAATGTTCCCCAATTTGGGGGAGTCCAGAACCAGCGGTCACAGTTATAAGGGGTCGGCCATTTAGGACAGAGGTGATGAAAAACTTTTTCACCCAGAGAGTTGTGAATCTGTGGAATTCTCTGCCACAGAAGGCAGTGGAGGTCAATTAATTCACTTGATATTTTCAAGAGGGAGTTAGATTTAGCTCTTCGGGGTAACGGAATCAAGGGATATCGGGAGAAAGCAGGAACGGGGTACTGATTTTGAATGATCAGCCATGATCATATTGAATGGCGGTGCTGGCTTGAAGGGCTGAATGGCCTACTCCTGCACATATTGTCTATGTTTCTATCTTGGTCGGCATGGACAACTTGGGCCAGCTGTTTCTGTGCTGGGTGACTGATGTTCATTATAAGTCGTAAACAAAATAGCTAATTTTCAATCCACGTTGACAGAATATTGGCATCAAAGTTGGTTTAGACCAAGGATAGGCAATAATCAAAGGCAAGATGTGAATCGACATACTGGAGCTTGTACCTGGTATTAAATGATGACGTTGTGTTTTCCTTCAGACTGATTGCATTGCTCAATCTATTCAATATTACAATGTCAAATTGTGTAAATTATGTTAAATGGTTATGAGCAGTGAACAATGTTAGATTAAATGGTGAAATTGAAGGTACAAGGGTAGGCATATGGACAGGCAGGGAATGGTCTGAAGAAGGGTCCCGACCCGAAACGTCAACTATTCCTTCGCTCCATAGATGCTGCCTCACCCGCTGAGTTTCTCCAGCATTTTTGTCTACTCCCGACCCGAAACATCACTATCCATGTTCTCCCAGAGGTGCTGGCTGTCCCGCTGAGTTACTCCAGCACTTTGTGTCTATCTCAGGGAATGGAGGGATATGGATTCTGTGCAGGTGGATAAGATATGGTCTTGGCAACATGTTCGGCACAGACATCATGGCCAATGGGCCTGTTCTTGTGCTGTACTGTTCTATATTTTATGAACATTTCAGGTAAATGGAACCTTATCAAAAACCAGAGGATCATAAATGAAAGTTTCTGCTTTAGGTTATTTAACTTCTTTATATGGAGACAGTTTTCCCCCCAAGCATCATCTTAAAGGATATCAGTGCATGTCAACTGAAATGTCCAGACTGGACTAAACAGCATTAGTCCAGACTGATGCTAATGCTATTTAAGAAAAATCCAATGGAAGTCATCTGAAGGCATTAAGAGCACGACTCAATGAAGCTTTTCCACTGCTTATTATTGGTCATGAATACAACTGTTTTGTAAGCCTTTTCCATTGTCAATCGAATAGCAGCCACAATTAGCAGCCATTGACGTTAAAATGTTTCATCTGTATGTCTTGTAGAAAGTTAGCCTTCAAGTGCTGGAGTTAACAACGCCAGACTCCTAAAGGAGTAGATAAGAATAAAAATAATAGCTCTTCTCAGACAAAAATGTCTTTTAAAGAAATCTGTGTAGGTCTGTTGGAAGTGTCTATCTGAAATGTAAAGAAAATCTAGATTTTAAACCCCTCTTGTTGTTCCTTTAGCATTTTGTAAATGTATTGTAGAAAATGTAGCTTAGCAACGTGCTGTGTAAACTTCATATCTTTCTAACGACTATCTTCCCTCTAGGCTCTGGCGCTAGTTCTCCCTTAACATCACCTTCTTCGCCAACGCCTCCGTCAACGGGTAGGTAAAAGCCTTCCTCAATAAACTCGTAAGCGTAGTCATGTAATCAATTGGTTCAGAATTATGTGTTTGGCAAGAAAACCTTTTATTGAGCATCAAGTTCGATATCAATCTTCTAATTTTAGGCTCTCGTGACAACATGTTAATTATTTTAAAACGAATCGAATTTCTGAATTATTCCAGCAATTGTGTTTTGTTTCATATTTATTCAAGTTCCATGATCCTGGAACTTGAATAAATATGAAGCAAAACCCAAGATGCTGGAGTAACTCAGCGGGTCAGGCAGCATCTGTGGAGAACATGGATAGGTGACGTTTCACAGAGTGCTGGAGTAACTCAGTGGGTCAGGCAGCATCTCTGGAGTACATGATTGGCGATGTCTCGGGACCCTTCTGCAGACCCAGATCTGAAACGCCAACTAAGCACTTCCTCCAGAGATGCTGCTTGACCTGCTGAGTTACTGCAGCATTATGTGTCTTGCTCGATTCCAGCATGTGCAGTTCCTTGTGTGCCCTCTACCTGAAATAGTATATTGTCTGAACTTGTTTTATGCAATAGATGTCATGGGTGATAACCAGGAATGAGTAACCTGTTGTGACGACTTTGATCAGAGGGTGCTGTACCAACGTGTAGAGCTACCTTGTACCCGAGCCCTCGCATTGTTATACAGCTCTAGTCAAGCATAGTATGTTGAAAATATAGTCCATCGGTTCACTGTTGCTGATGATATATCATTGCTTGTTGGAAGCTATTCCATGCAGCCTACGTTTCGCACTGACCACCATTCAGGATTGCTAGTTCTCTTTGCATTCAGGTCGGCTTTAAATGCTCAGCCACCATTTTCTCGGGTGTCGTCGCTGAGATGTTAAAGTCTTGCTGCAGCTACATTTTCAATCTTTCATTCTTATCTGTCTTCACGCAGTCCTAAATGGCAGAATGTTTCCTGCAAACTGAGTTCCAAAAATCTGACCGTTGCAAATTTTAAACAATGTATTGGCTTCCTAAGTTCTTGCTTTTAATTCCTTTTCCCTTTTAATTAGTCATTTATCAGTATTGCTTGTCAGGAATTGTGGAACTTAGTGTTAAAACAAAAAGAAGAAAAAAAGTGTTTTATAATGTAATATCAAATTGTATTTCCTTGTTCATCAGTCATGTTAATGGAATGCATTACATTTTTTTTCATTTTCATATTACACTTTTTGCAGTTGTATGATTAGATTCAGTTATGGTATGGCTGTTGAGCTCTTAATGTGCCAACTGCTTGAAGGAAAGTATATTATAAATCCCTCTGCAAACTTCCTGTCTGCTTTATGCCACAGACGAAGGATTTAAGCCATGTTGCAGAGGTAATTAAGCAATCCGAGGATCTTGGTGACAGGTTTATCCTGTTGATTGTAACCAGGAAAGTTGAAGCTTCATTAAGATTACGGTGGTAATTTGGTTGTAGGGAACAATGTTTTGTTCAGGGAGGCTGTGCGAATATTCTTAACCATTAATGGACTTCCAAAAGGATGGGGTTATGGTGGTGTTGGAGCACGTTGTTAATTAGTTAGAAACGTAGAAAATAGGTGCAGGAGGAGGCCATTCGGCCCTTCGAGCCAGCACCGCCATTCATTGTGATCATGGCTGATCGTCCCCAATCAATAACCCGTGCCTGCCTTCTCCCCATATCCCTTGATTCCACTAGCCCCTAGAGCTCTATCTAACTCTCTCTTCAATCCATCCAGTGACTTGGCCTCCACTGCCCTCTGTGGCAGGGAATTCCATAAATTCATAACTCTCTGGATGAAAAAGTTTTTTCTCACCTCAGTCTTAAATGGCTTCCCCTTAATTCTAGACTGTGGCCCCTGGTTCTGGACTCGCCCAACATTGGGAACATTTTTCCTGCATCTAGCTTGTCCAGTCCTTTTATAATTTTATATGTTTCTATAAGATACCCCCTCATCCTTCTAAACTCCAGTGAACACAAGCCTAGTCTTTTCAATCTTTCCTCATATGACAGTCCCGCTATCCCAGGGATCAATCTCGTGAACCTACGCTGCACTGCCTCAATCACAAGGAAGTCCTTCCTCAAATTAGGAGACCAAAACTGTACACAATACTCCAGATGTGGTTTTACCAGAGCCCTATACAACTGCAGAGCCCTATACAACTCCTATACTGAAATCCTCTTGTTATGAAGGCTAACATCCCATTATCTTTCTTCACTGCCTGCTGTACCTGCACGCCAACTTCCAGTGACCGGTGTACAAGGACACCCAGGTCTTGCTGTACCTCCCCCTTACCTAACCTAACCCCATTGAGATAATAATCTGCCCCCTTGTTTTTGCCACCAAAGTGGATAATTTTGTTGGAGGACATTTGGAGGACTTTTTTTTAGGTGGTCCACACAAAATACTTGAGTAACTCAGCGGGACAGGCAGCATCTCTGGAGAGAAGGAATGGGTGACGTTTCGGGTCGAGACCCTTCTGAAGAACTTCACTTCTGAAGAACACACCACTTCTGAAGAAGGGTCTCGACCCGAAACGTCACCCATTCTTTCTCTCCAGAGATGCTGCCTGTCCCGCTGAGTTACTCCAGCATTTTGTGTCTACCTTCGATTTAAACCAGCATCTGCATTCTTTCCTCCAACTTTTTCAGGAGGTTGTCTTTGTGTCTGTTTTGTCTCTCTGTCCATCCTCCTCCTCCCCACTCCCGTCGGGCAGACGATACAGAAGCTTGTAAGCGCGCACCACCACACTCGGGAACAGCTTCTTCCCCTCTGTTATCAGGCTTCTGAACAGCCCTTCCATAAACTAGGATACATTCCGATTCACCTCTACCCCATTGCGGACATTGGACTTTGTCTCTGGAGGGGATGCGCTACAATGCTGAGAACTGTATTCTGCACTCTGTATCTTCCCCTTTGCTCTCTATTTTATTTGAGTTTGACTTGATCATGTTTATGTACGGTATATCTGATCTGATGGGATAGCGTGCAAAACACTGCTCTTCATTGTACCTCGGTAGATGTGACAATAATAAACCTAAACTTACGGATAGTATTATGTGCCAGAAGTATTGGCAAACACCCAGATGTGTCCATTCCAGAGCTGAGGCTCAGCAGCAGATGCACATTGAGTTTATTAACACAGGATGCAGTGGCTGTCTTTAGTAGGACTCTATCCATGGGCCAGAGCTGGAAATACAGAGAGTATAAGTCCCTTGTCTTGCCTCCATTAGTGTGGCTAAATAGACCAGGGTGGGGATTTTTTGTGGGATTGTCCCATTATGTTCAGTAGCATGCCATCTTGTGTATTTCCCGTTGAATCATCAGGATTAATAATCCATTCCTTGCACCAGTTGATAAATATATTGAACAGCATCGTTGCAGACCAGGCTTGATTGAAGCCTCCACTTGCACGAATGAGGGGAAATGTGTGATTATTCCTGATCTTAAAAGTATAATTCTAAAACCGAGAAAGTAGACTGCGTTAGAATTTCATTGTTCCTTTTCAGGACATATGACAATAAAACACTCTTGACCCTTTTGGGGAAAAAATGATATTTATTTTAGATTGGTTGCAGTCTGGTGTAAAATTCCATGGAAGCATTGTGACTTTGTCCTGTTGCTCCATGCTAAAGTTATCAATGATCACCAACTGCCGATGAAAGATCTTTTACCATGAATATAAAGTGTAATTTCTGGTCAATTGGGGAAGGTTTCACCTTCATTCAGCAGTCATACAGTATCTGTGGAAGGAAAGTTGTTAAGGTTGGCCCAAAGATGATCTGAGGAAGGTTTATTGACACAAAATAATAATGTTCTCACTGAGAGATCTGATGAGTGTAAATTAACCCTGTACAATAACTGGCTGCACCTTCCATTCAGAAAAGAAACATAGAAAATAGGTGCAGGAGGAGGCCATTCGGCCCTTCGAGCCAGCACCGCCATTCATTGTGATCATGGCAGATCGTCCCCAATCAATAACCCGTGCCTGCCTTCTCCCCATATCCCTTGACTCCACTAGCCCCTAGAGCTCTATCTAACTCTCTCTTAAATCCATCCAGTGACTTGGCCTCCACTGCCCTCTGTGGCAGGGAATTCCATAAATTCACAACTCTCTGGGTGAAAAAGCTTTTTCTCACCTCAGTCTTAAATGACCTTCCCTTTATTCTAAGACTGTGGCCCCTGGTTCTGGACTCGCCCCACATTGGGAACATTTTTCTAGCTTGTCCAGTCCTTTTATAATTTTATATGTTTCTATAAGATTCCCCCTCATCCTTCTAAACTCCAGTGAATACAAGCCTAACTCCAGTGAATTCAAAAGGTGGCAGCGTTTGGTGTGACTGGCTGGGGATGCATTTGTAAACGCTGCTGCTGTTAATGAGGGGAAGGGACACAAACTAGAAACTGCCGCAGGTCTGTGTGACCCCTTTATGTAATAAAAGATGTGACTTATTTCTCTTTGGTAACACATCCGGTTTGTGAATATCGTTGCTTTGTATGTTGTGTATTGTCCGTCCGTCCGCGTATAATTCACGGTAATGACTTGCTGCTTCTTTCTTCCTATGCTGTCTTTCCTGTAGAGCCCACACCATTTTGAGCCTGGCTTTGGGGTAATGTAGACCACCCTAAAAACTTAAAGGTTGCAGAAAGAGGTCACAGTCGTCAAGGTGAATCAGTTTGTTGTTGCATCACAATCACTCTAGGTGTGGGTAGAATCGATTTTAAACAGATTTAAGTCTTTGTCACTGAATCCGATTTACTGGGCTCTTAGACATTTGTCATAGTTTTCCTTTTCACTCTTTTGAATTCTGAGATCGTCTTGGTTATCAAGACTTCCCGACTAGTGGTTGATTCGAGCTTGTATAGTAGCAAATACTAAAAAACAACTTCAATTCAATTCAGTTTTATTTGTTATATGTAGGTCAACACAGGGTCAATGGTACAATGAAATGTGTTTGACAAGACAACTGGTCACCTCAGTCTGAAATGGACACTGGTTGAGGAACGTTTTTTTGTTTCCTCTGGGTATGCGAATACTCAGGAAATGACAATAAAGATATACAATACAAGGATAAAAACTTGCAATTTATACAGTACTTACACTCTGTTATTTGAAAATTAATGCCTTGCGAAAGAAATCTTGGTGAGGTGAGCAGATATTTAGAGAAAGCAGAGTCTTGACGTGCGATGGTAGACATAAAATGCTGGAGAAACTCAGTGGGTGAGGCAGCATCTATGGAGAGAAGGAATAGGTGACGTCTCGGGTCGAGACCCTTCTTTAGTTGCCAGGTGGGCTGAAAGCACGGCCAGTAATGGTGGAGTGAAGGGTTTGATGTCTGAGAAACACAAGGGATGTAGAAGTGGAGATGGTGAAGATGGGAAATGCATGCATGAGAGAACTTTACTCTGGTAGTGCTGGAGAGGAGTGAGAGTTAGGAGAATGTCCAGGAACGGTTTGTCTAATTCTGTAAATCTGGAGAATTGTGAATTTGTAGCAGGACTGTGTTAAAAGATTGTTTTGTGTGGAAATTTACCCATTGATATTGGAGGTGAGATAGTGGTTAAGTAAGTCCAGTAACCACGCTTGTACTGCGGTGAATGGGGGCTAAAAAGCAACCGAGTTTGAAAGAGCAGTGATTTAAAAACAAATGTATATTATAAGATGAGCATGAGGTGCAACAGTATTTAGAAAACAATGCTTTACAGGGGGTGAAAGGATGAATTGTGTGCATGCTAAAGAGTTGACACAGGGAAGAATCACGCAGTAATATGGTTCACTGACACTGCAGTAATTTAGAGAGATAACAAGTTTTTCAGATAAGACTAGGTTTCATTCAAAGCTGATCATATGATGCGTAGCAGGATTGTTTTTTGTAAGAGTCCTCATGTTTATTTGTGCAGTGTATTTTGAAGGTAATACCACAGATCCACAGCAGTGGTGACCATGGTTCTGAGTAGTGATATTGGCCGTGAAAGAGGAAGTTGTGATGAATGGATGCATTGGAGAACATCAAGACCCCGAGTCACAGCTGTTCCTAATGTGGGGAGAATAAAGGGCAAGTGATGATTGGGGTACAGAGGTAACAACTGCGGGGAATTACTTGTAACAGGAGTGAACTTGAGTCTATTACTATCCCCCAATAACAACACAATCTGATCTTCATACTTTTGCTTGTGGACTTCCAGGAATGGCTAAAGAATTGAGTCCTCCCCAATGTTTCATTGCCCTGGTTGGACAGAGGCATTTGTAACTTCTCTCTAACTAATTAGGACAGGATTTTAGTTCAAACTTGAGCATTTTGCCCACAAGGTTGAATGGTGAATGATTAAAGAGGATGAAGGTGTCTTCACTAGAGAGGTACCCCCTCCTCCCATCATAGCAAGGCACTTAGTCTCACAGAAAGGTCCCAATGGATCAGTGGAGCAGCAGTTTACTATTTAGGATGCCTTGTATTCCACAGCTGCTGGGTTAAACTGATCAATTATGAGGATTAAGAATAGAGTGATGTGACTTTAGCATTTTTCACAAGAGAATTGTTTGGGGTTCTCTCTTTCTTCGACAAGTTCAAGTGAGTTTATTGTCATGTGTCCCTGATAGGACAATGACATTCTTGTTTTGCTTCAGCACAACAGAACATAGTAGGCATGAATACAGAACAGATCAGTGTGTCCATATACCATTGTATAAATATATACACACATGAATAAATAAACTGATAAAGTGCAAATAACAGATAATGAGCTATTAATGTTCAGAGTTTTGTCCGAGCCAGGTTTAATAGCCTGATGGCTGTGGGGAAGTAGCTATTCCTGAACCTGGACGTTGCAGTCTTCAGGCTCCTGTACCTTCTACCTGAAGGTAGCAGGGAGGTGAGTGTGTGGCCAGGATGGTGTGGGTCCTTGATGATACTGCCAGCCTTTTTAAGGCAGTGACTGGTAGCTGTGGAATACAAGGCATCCTAAATAGTAAACTGCTGCTCCACTGATCCATTGGGACCTTTCTGTGAGACTAAGTGCCTTAAAACCAAGAATTCTGGGTTGCATTCTAAAAATCTGAATTTCCCCATTCCAAAGCCTAGTAATAACAGCTGTTATTGTTCAATTGCCAAACTTTCTAGACTAAAGATTAAAAATGATCTATATATATCTAATTTAATTAATTTCTGAAAATGCTTCAAAACACTTTACAGCGTTATTCTCATGGTATGATTGCGCTGATGTATTCAAAAGGAAACTTAGTGCTGTAAATTGCCTATTTCAATTGAACAAGTTATTAAACACCTCAATAGTTCTAGTAGTGGGAGTGAAATCAGTGGCTTCAAAAATCTGTGTAAAATTATGTGATGCCTGGATGTTGAAGTAGTACAAATAACTCAGAAGCTAAGACAAATTCAGCTTGGCTCTTAATTCCATCCAATCCTAAACTAAACCAGGAGCTTGTATGAAGGTGATGCTGTTTCTTATTTACCTTGTTCAGGCTGTGACAACTCCATCTGTTGCCATTCAATAATGATTGCATGTTTGTCCATGGTACACTGAATGCATTTAGCCTGGTATGTTACAACCAAGACTGTCTTTAAAGCACACCTTGCACTGTGGTGCCTTTTAGTAAAGATCACCTGCTTGTAGACTTTCTTCCTTTGTGACCATTTGAAACTCACTTCTGTGTGGACTGGAGTAACGTAATAACAAAAATGAGAAAGGGCAACTAAGAACAAATCTACCATGGAACTGTGCTGTCATAAGTCACGTCAGTTCCATGGTTGATTTGTTCTTAGCTGCCCTTTCTCATTTTGTTATAAATCTTTTATTATTCTCCTTTTTTCCCGCCTGTGTCATTATTAGGCACCTGCCCTTTATTATTCAAGTGCTTACACTATCCACACCCTACGGAATATGTTAAAGTTGTGTAAACGTTACGTTTTAAACTAACACTCGTGTTTTCTGAGGCAACAGTTCTTGGTACCCCTTGCCACGCTCTGCATGGCCTAATATCTGCACAAGAATTTTACACAAACCAAAATAGAGTGATATGGAATATGAATGGCCAACAACTGGCCTCAGTGGTAATAAGGCTAAGTTGAATATGTAATGTGTGTGCGACCATTTTACCAAATCAGCTGAACAAGTTGCCCGTAGCTCCGTCTACTTTTGCTTGAAGCAGAATGGTAAGGTCTGTGGAGTTTTGCCAAAAAGTCAAACAAATGTAACATCCTAGAACACAAAACTAAAAGGAAAGTCCTTTGTTAACGGTGATGTTGGCTCGTGAACACGACCAGCCTTTGCAGATGTTTCTCTGAAAAAGTTGTTTAAGTTTGCAGCGTGAGAATTTACTGAATGCTTTCTTCGTACCTGCAGCCGTTTCCTCCGTCCCTGCAGCTCCGGCTCTTCCCCCGTCTCACAAGTTGGAGGTGCCGCTGCCGCCAGAGTCCACGCCTCTTGCCAATGGGACGGACAGGGGAGCCTTACTCAGCTCCATTCAAAGCTTTAAGAAGGGACACCTAAAGCCGGCGACGACACGTGATCACAACATGCCCACCATCAAATAACCCAAGCTGGCATCCCAACACGGGCGGCTGTGTGGGTCGAGGGTCGAGTCGAGCTACTGTACGGGACAATCATTCCTTTTGATGAAGCTACATGCAGTATGTTGCAGCCAACGTGTTTCCCTGGGGCACCCTCTGCCCCCTTGTGGTCATTGCTATATTTCTAGACGTCTTCTCATTAAGCACTTGTAACTGTGGAGCCAGCGATCTGCAATAATTTTACCTTGCGGTAATACAAAGATGGCAGCAATCTAATTTGCAATAATGTATCTTAAGAATTTGCTGTAGTTTGACTGTAATCTAACCTTGATTTTCTGAAGAAAGTGCACTTTAAAGATTTGTTTTACTGTATAAACAAAAGAAACAGCTGTTTCTATGCAGACATTTTTCATAGTATATGTACAAATTTCTTGTAAACAATGATTAGATATTCATTTAATATTTTATTAAAATAATTATCTTGGCAATTCACTATTCTTTGGAGTCTTGTGAAAATGCAAATTGGAGCTCCTTACAAAACCGTTAAGGCTTGGAGTAAGTCTGGAGAACATGGACAGGCGATGTTTCTGGGCAGGACCCCTCTTCAGAAGGTGCTGCCTGAACTGCTGAGTTCATCCAGCACTTTGTGTTTCTTGCTGCACTGTTCCAGCAATTCCTTGTCTACATTAACTTCACTCTCCATTCACAGCTGTGGCTCAGAGAGTGGAGGTTGAATCTTCCAGCATGGATGCATTACTTTAGAAAGAAAGTTATTACACAGAAGGTAATTTGTGCTTTAACATTTGTATTTCCACTAAATATGCATCAAGAAACCAAACCATGGTCAGTCAGTCATCCCGTGTTTGCAGCAGCGGATGGGGTGATCTATAAGTTGACAAACTTGCCTTCTTGTTTAATTACCACAGTAATTGGCAAGTTCGTTCAATTCCATCCTGAACTGAGATCTGAGGTTGGTTCTCATTATTGTGCGGCACTAGCTCCGTGTTAAATGGGAAAGATTCAGAAGCTAACAGCTCAATGTCAGCATCAGTGAACGGCCTTTCCTCAAGGCCTGGTATATCCTTCACTGTACAATCACTACCAGATAACTAAATCTGGAACATACCAACAAAACTGTTAACCTGGTCACTCTGCTATGTGTGACCCAAATAGCAGGAGCAATGTGCTGTAGCCAAAACTAAGCATTCATAGAACAATACAAGTCCAAGCCGAACATGATGCCAGGTTAAACTGATCTCTGTTTCCACATGACCCGTGTCCACATGCCTCTCTGAAATGCCACCCCTAGCAGCGACTTTCAGGCACCCACCACACTCTGTGCAAATAATACTCCCACACATCTCACTTTAGATCTATGGCCTCTAGTCTGGGGGAAAAAGGTTCTGTCATTGCCACAGCGAAAAGATCATTTGAAAGCCTTCTAAACCAGCACATCCAGCCATGAGGTACACAACAGAAAATAGACACACAAAGCTGCAGTAACTCAGCAGGACAGGCAGTATCTCTGGAGAGAAGGAATGGGGGATGTTTCAGGTCGAGAAGGGTGCTGCCTGTCCCGCTGAGTTACTCCAGCTATTTGTGTCTATCTTCGGTTCAAACCACCATCTGCAGTTCCTTACTACACATGAGGTAACTCTTACCCATATCTCAATCTCCACAGATGGTGGATCCCCAATGTCTTCAACCAGAAGCATCATCTTTGGGTAAACACTCCTAACCTCCACATAAGTGGCCAGAGCCAGCATTATCCACTAAATGTCAAATGAATACATCAAAACCCTTGGCAACACACATTGGCAATAATAGAGAAGCTCCATAACTAATCACATCTATAAGAGTCATACAGGTCGGAAAACAGGCCCTTCAGCCCAACGCCCATGCCAGCCAAGATGCCTCACCGACACTCTGACATCCATTGAATAATATGAAATACTAGACACATCCTCTGCAACGACAACAACTCAAATGCAGCTAAATTCTGTTCCTCCAGTCTACTTTCAAAATAATGAAGTGTGTTAAGCAAGAATAATACATCAGTCTGGGATCCACTGCAGCAACAGGCTTATCATTTACAAATGGAAATCCATGTTCTCTCTCCTGTCGTAAATCAGCAACTCGGGGGGGGGGGGGAAAAGCTTCAAACTAATGACGTTAAACATAACTCGCTAAAGGGCCAGTCTCACTTACGCGATTTCTTCGGCGACTTGCCGGCACCTGTCATACTCGCAGCAGGTCTCCGAAAACTTACAACATGTTGAAAATCCAGCGGCAACCAGAAAAAGGTACGACCCTTTGGGCGACTACTCGCGACCATACAGGCTTCACCCCGCGAGTCTCCGGAGACCTACTCCGCCGGCAAGTCGCCGAAAAAAATTGTGTAAGTGGGACAGGCCCTTAAGTTATGAGGACAGCTCTGCCTGCTTCGCTTGCAGGCAAGGTCAAAATTCCTGACTGAAGTTTGACTCTTGCTTTACCAAACAAGAGGAATTGTGATCAGTATAAACAAGCATTCAAAGTAACATCAACACTTGTGGTTGCTAAACAGTTTTGAAGATACAGCTACTTATTCTTGTTAAAAAGGAATAGGATTTTTGTTTTCAGAACTTTTAATTTCATTCAACTCATTTCAATGCAGTTATATACATTACAAAAAAAACCCTACAATGGTGTAATTGTAATTGTGTAACTCAAACAGCACAGCTATTTCACAATAGGTTATTTTTTTAAACCATGGAGTGTCTTTCAAAACATTCATAAATAGTCCAAAGGAACATTCTGTAACAGTTTCACAAACCAATTGACCAAAGACACAACACAATTTTAAAAAATGAGTGGATAATGCAAATTGAATATCATAATCTATCAAAGCGTTAAAAGTTAAATGAAGCCATTGATTCATTTTCATTGATTCATTGTTACATATGAACTTAAGGGCTTATGTCAATCCCTTTACTGACAGATAGATGTAAAATGCTTAAAATTTGAGATTTGCAATTGACTTGTTAAAAACGATAAACAATACCGGAGATATGAGTGTACGCGCCTGTGAGTTGGGGGCTATGTGTGAGTGGATAGGGCGGGGATGGGGTAAAAGGAGCGAATGAATAATATTAATATAATATCGGGTGGGGGGGGGGGGTGGTTAGTGTGTGTGTGTGTGACGGGTACGGGGCCCAACAGGTCCCACTTGGTCTCGTGAGTGATAAAAGTAACAGAAGCAAAAGTATAATAACAACATTACAATTCTTCCTTCTTCATAATTTGAACGATATTATAATCCTATTTTTGAGGGCTGCTTTCAACATTTGCCCGTTAGTGAGATGGTACGTGACGCTTCAGATTAAACAGACTTCCATCCCTTACCAGCATTTGAAATTATGCACCACTCTATTGATGTTGTATCGTTTTACCGATGCATTATTTGCCAACAGTCTTGCTGGCACCAAATATTCTGTACATTCTACCATCAACTGCAGGATGACATAAACACTAAAGTTACATTAGATGCCAGTGAAGTTATTTAATAGTGATGGCAGATGGGTAAAAAGCAGGATACCACTACACATGGAGTATTTTCTTGACTGTAAAAATTATATCTTTAACCTGAGGTACGCAGTTATCTTCCAAGATCTTTGCGTAGGGCATAGGAAGGTCTGCACCCGTCACCCTCACCACAGGGGCATCCAGGTAATTGAACGCTGGGCCTGAAATGAAACATCATAGTACAGTTCAACAGTGAAAGGCATGGATAGAGCGGATGTGGAGAGGATGTTTCCACTAGCGGGAGAGTCTAGGACCGGAGGTCACAGCCTCGGAATTAAAGGACGTTACTTTAGGAAGGAGACGAGGAGAATTTGTTTTAGTCAGAGGGTGGTGAATCTGTGGAATTCTTTGCCACTTCCTTGCTGTGGAGGCCAAGTCTATGGATAATTTTAAGGCAGAGCTAGATAGATTCTTGATTAGTTCGGGTGTCAGGGGTTATGGGGAGAAGGCAGGAGAATGGGGTTAGGAGGGAGAGATAGATCTGCCGTGATTGAATGGCGGAGTAGACTTGATGGGCTGAATGGCCTGATTCTGCTGAAAGTCACTTATGACCTTATGAACAGGACTGCAAAATACGTTTGATTCAAATTACCATATTAGTGTCTTAATAATAAAGCTAGTGCAGACTGTACCAGACTGCTGCCTGGATTAGAGGGTTTCAGCTACAGGGAGAGGTTACACTTGGAATGTTTTCTCTGGAACATGGGAGGTTCAGGGGAGACTTGATAGAAGTATATAAAATGATGAAAGGCATAGATAGGATAGACAGTCAGAACCTTTTTCCTCAGGGTGGAAATGTCATGGCTATAAGGGTGGGAGGGGGGGAAATTTGATGGAATTGTGCGGGGCAAGATTTTTCACACAGAGAGTGGTGGGTGGCTGGACTGGAACCCACAGCCACGGGTGGTGGTGGAGGCAGATACCATAGTGGTGTTTACGAGACTATTAGAGAGGCAGGAAGTGCAGGGAATAGAGGGATATGGATCACATGCAGGCAGGTGAGATGGGTTTAACCAGGCATCACGTTCGGCATGGACATTGTGGGCCGAGGGGTTTGGTTACTGTGCTACGTTCAACGTGGGGAAACGTGCAACATCCTCTACGTATAGAAGTTCTTTACCTTCCATGATTCTGGCACAGATTTCAGCACCCACTCCGAACTGTGGCCAACCACCCTCAACCGTTACCAAGCGATTGGTCTTCATCACGCTGGCTTCGATAGTCTCCATGTCCATGGGTCTGATGGTACGCATGTTTATCACCTGAAACGGCACATAATGAAAATATAACTGTACCATGGACACAGCTTTGCAATACCATTCTGGAGTGGAAAGGACTACATGTGGTAAACAATAGTGAAGGCCTCACACAAGGTCCCACAAGCTTCATAAGGTGGTGGGTGTATGGAACGAGCTGCCAGAGGAGGTAGTTGAGGCAGATACTATAAGACACTCGGACAGGTACATGGACAGGAAAAGTAGAGAAATACAAGCCATACGTGGGCAAATGGGACTAGGTTATATGGGGCACCTTGGTCAGTATGGAGGAGTGGGCCAAAGAGCCTGTTTCTGAGCTGTACGACTATGAAACATCAAAGTAGTCTTGACTAAAACAGCTTGCTGAATGTGACAATTATTGCCACCTACATCAATAGACAATAGGTGCAGGAGCAGGCCATTCGGCCCTTCGAGCCAGCACCGCCATTCAATGTGATCATGGCTGATCATCCACAATCAGTACCCCGTTCCTGCCTTCCCCCCATATCCCCTGACCGCTATTTTAAGAGCCCTATCTAGCTCTCTCTTGAAAGTATCCAGAGAACCGGCCTCCACCGCCCTCTGAGGCAGAGAATTCCACAGACTCACCACTCTCTGTGAGAAAAAGTGTTTCCTCGTCTCTGTTCTAAATGGCTTACCCCTTATTCTTAAACTGTGGCCCCTGGTTCTGGACTCCCCCAACATCGGGAACATGTTTCCTGCCTCTAGCGTGTCCAAACCCGTAACAATCTTATATGTTTCAATGAGATCCCCTCTGAGGGTGGGAGATTGCAACCTTCACGTGGTCCGCCCTGTTTCGACAAATGCAATCAACCTACCGTGCACAATCAAATAAGATCAAATAGAACAAGTTGTCCGACAACTTTAGGCTGTGCACGCCATACGCAAGAAGGAGGAGAAGATCCCCTCTCATCCTAAACTCCAACAGTGTACAAGCCCAGCTGCTCCATTCTCTCAGCATTTGAGAGAATATCAATGACTTGAAACTATGGTAAACGAGAATTCAAAGATATTTTAAAAAATGTTTGAAGGTAGACAAAAAAGCTGGAGAAACTCAGCGGGTGAGTCGGTTTGAATGTTTGAATCAGTTTTCTGTATTGCCTGCCAAGATCTAAAATTGCAATCTGCAGTTAAAATCTTTCCAACGATGTTTAGACAATAGGTGCAGGAGTAGGCCGAATGGTGTCTAAATCACCTCTCGTGAAATGCCTTGGATTGCCTATCTGGGACATGGCTGCACTCATCTGCCTGTGATACTTTTGAGTAAACCAGCATCATTCCCCTTACATGCTGAATGTTGGGATGGTTCACTGGGATGTGGGCCAAACATGGGCAGGTGGGACTAGTATAGATGTGGCATCTTGGTCAGCATGGCCAAGTTGGGCCGAAGGGCCTGTTTTCATGCTCTACCTCTCTATGACACATCATATTAAAGAGGAATAAAACTGATAGACCAGGCTTAACAGGTCCTGATCGTCCCACGATGCACCTGGAGAACTATCCTTCTCTTCTAGTACTGGATTACAGCCAAACCATTATTGACCATTTAGAGTAGTGGAGAGAAGTGATGATAACACTAAAAAGCAGTGCAGCGTCAGCGTCCATTTGGAAACGGCTAACATGTCAGACGGCAGATGAAGAATAGCAAGCTTCAATTATTTACCGTTCCATTTCAACTTTCCTGAAGAGTCTGTCTTTGCAAATCACCCACCTCACAATCGATGCCTTCCTTTGCCAGAGCTGCAGCTGCATCCATGCAATTGCCCACACTTTTGGAGTGTGCAACCAAGGTGATATTGGTTCCTGCAAGAGACGGCATACCTGGATTATACATGAACTACACACATTCACCTGGATACAAGTTCAGTAAGCAGGATCGGGGAAAACAGGCTGAAACAAAAATTATATAAAACATGTGTGGCAGTTGAATTCATACATTTATCTGAAACAATTAAGTCAACCAGTCTGGTTAATCTTGTAATGTGTAGGAGTGCACTGCAGATGCTGCTAGTTTACATAGAAGATAGACATAAATGATGAAGTCACTCAGCATGACACGCAGCATCTCTGGAGAGGAGGGAAGGGCGACGATTTGTGGGTCGAGGCCCTTCTTCGGTACATGCATCGTCTCAATGTGAAAGCAATAAAAGTTGTGCACAAAACATGACCAGCCAGCACCACCTACAGCCAGCACATTGTGCTACTCAACTCAAGCACATTGGCTCAATTGATACCAGCTACAATGAGACTACCACACATTCTGATCGTAGCCTGACATGAAGCAATCATTCTCGGAGAAAACCCACGCAGGTCATGGAGACAAGCATTAAACCTGGGGTTCTAGTGCTGTAAGGCAATAGCTCTACTACTACACTGTGCCGCCCAATAGTGTGGAGAAAAAGGCCATGCAGAGTTCTAGATAGATTGAGCAAATTCTAAAGGCCTCAAAAGTATTTCCGATGGCACGATGGCGGTACTCGAGTCGAGATGCGCGGGATAGAAACATAGAAAATAGGTGCAGGAGTAGGCCATTCGGCCCTTCGAGCCTGCACCGCCATTCAATATGATCATGGCTGATCATCCAACTCAGTATCCTGTACCTGCTTTCTCTCCATACCCCCGAGGGCCACAAGGGCCTCATCTAACTCCCTCTTAAATATAGCCAATGAACTGGCCTCAACTACTTTCTGTGGCAGAGAATTCCACAGATTCACCACTCTCTGTGTGAATTTTTTTTTTCTCATCTCGGTCCTAAACGACTTCCCCCTTATCCTTAAACTGTGACCCCTTGTTCTGGACTTCCCTAACATCGGGAACAATCTTCCTGCATCTAGCCTTTCCAACCCTTTAAGAATTTTGTAAGTTTCTTTCAGATCCCCCCTCAATCTTCTAAATTCTAGCGAATACAAGCCGAGTCTATCCCCCGTGACGGCGTGAAGTAGTCCACTTGTGGGCTGCGGCACGGTCTTTGGTGGCAAATGAGGTCGAGCTGTCCCAAGAGCGGCCAGGACTGAGTGTGGATGTGGAATAAAAAGCCATCCCCACCACACAACCCGCTGAGTGTTAGTGGACGGAAACTACTTAAGGCAAGAGTTGAGTTACATGGGAAACATTTACAAGTCATCCCAAAATCTGGTCATGTGACGACAGAAGGTCATGTTTCATTCTGCTGAGAACTGAAGCATTTAGCATTTAAATAAATGCAAACAACTGCTCTGAGCACATTGTTTAAGAAGGAACTGCCGATGCTGGAAAATCGAAGGTAGGCAAAAGTGCTGGAGAAACTCAGCGGGTGCAACAGCATCTATGGAGCGAAGGAAATAGGCAACGTTTCGGGCCGAAACGTTGCCTATTTCCTTCGCTCCATAGATGCTGCTGCACCCGCTGAGTTTCTCCAGCACTTTTGTACACCTTTGCTCTGAGCACACCACTATTTACCTGCTTTCTCCACTTTGGCTTTCCCTATTGGGACGAGGAAGTCTTTGGACTGGACCTCCTGAGAAACCTCAAAGGGCACACCGTACATCAATTCATTTTCCAGGAACACAACTGCAAGATAAAAAATGGTCAATGCACCTCACGTATAAGATGTGGGTTCCAACATTTTACAGGCAATTCCATTCATAGTCATTGAAAGAAGGAACGTCTATTAAACAACAATTAGAACAGATCCCATTTTCAAAGTTGACGGCCTTGTGCCTGAAAGACAAAAGCACTTTCTTCGAATACAAGAAACAAATAAGTAGTTCCATCTTCAGTACCACAGTGCCGAGATTCAGAGACTCTCCAAGAACACTCTCTAAAGACCAAAACATCCCAATTCAAGGCCGACTACTAATGTTCTTAGACGCTGGTTGTATTAGGTTGCATCAACCTGCTTAAATAATCTTATGACAACTGCCCCAAACTCAATATTTGATGTGCAGGTCGCTCTGCAATAACACGTGTTTTCATAAAACAAAAATTAGAGGCAAGGTGAGTGATGAATTAGGGAACATGATGTGGGCTAAATTGGTTATAATATTATTTTTGATCGGGAACTGGAAAACCTCTTAAAAAGCTATTTGGAAATTGACCAAAGTAAAAAGGCTGTCTTGGATTTAAACAGTATAGGAGATTTAAAAAAAAGTTTCTTTCTAACCTCCCTGCAGTTATCAGACACCATTGTCTCTTAACTACACATCTGCGACTTTAATCGCAGGAGACCGTAGGAACTGACAAGCAATCACTTCTATTGACACTTGTGCGGGGTGGGAGATTGCAACCTTCACGTGGTCCACCCTGTTTCAACGAATGCTATCAACCTGGCGTGCACAAACAGAAGATCAAACAGAACAAGTTGTCCTACAACTTTAGGCTGCGCACACCATACGCAAGAAGTTACTTTGTGCAATGATAAAATAATGCAACACGTAGCCTTTAGTATTGTTAGCGAGCAGTAAAAATACTTGTTGCTATTGAAAAGACCTTTAAGAAAAAAATCCTGAGCAGAAAAATAACTTTGTTATTTTGCGTTTGAAACATGATTTTCTATAACACACAAGGTTTCCTAGGAACACAATGATCGCGATATAGCAGAACCACCTGCATCTGCAAATGGAGTTTCCTAAAAAACAGGCAACAAAAATCAATAGTGATTCAGCATTGAAACAAGCCCTGAGACAACTCATCCGCGCCAACCAAGATGCCGCATCTAGACACAAGGAACTGCAGATGCTGGTTTACAAAAAAAGACACAACGTGCTGGAGTAACTCAGTGGATCAGGGAGATGCTGCCTGACCCGCTGAGTTGCTCCAGCACTTTGTGTCTGTTTTTTCTCCATCTAAAGGGCCTGTCCCACGATGTTTTCGGCGACTTGCCGGCACCCGTCACAGTCGCAGCAGGTCGCTGAAAATGTTCAACATGCTGAAAATCCAGCGGCGACCAGAAAAAGGTACGACTCTTTGGGTGACTACTCACGACCATACAGGCGTCACCCCGCGACATGTCACCTGTATGGTCGTGAGCAGTCGCCCAAAGAGTCATACCTTTTTCTGGTCGCCGCTGGAATTTCAACATTTTGACATTTTTCGGCGACCTGCTGCGACTATGACGGGTGCCGGCAAGTTGCCGAAAAAACGCGTAAGTGGGACAGGCCCTTAAGCTAGGCCCATTTGCCTGCTTTAAAAGCCAATTGTGTAGCCTTCAAAGCATATTTGGTTCAGAGAGGCAACTATTCCACGACAGCAGCCGAGAGTGCACTGAACTATCAAACACTTCAAGAACTAACCGGGATTATCATCTCGAATGGCAGATTTCAACAAGCCTTTGGCATCTTCAGCACTCCAAGGACTGAGCACCTTCAGCCCGGGGCAGTGGCTGTACCAGGCTGCAAAGCACTGCGAGTGCTGAGCCCCCACTCCGGCTGAGGAACCGTTGGGGCCTCTGAAGACGACGGGGACATGGACAGCACCCGCAGACATGTAGTAGGTCTTGGCGGCAGAGTTGATAACGTGGTCGATCGCTTGCATCGAGAAGTTGAAGGTCATGAATTCACAGATGGGCCTCAAGCCAGCCTGAGGAAGGAGCCAGCGTTAAACAACCTTGCCCTTGCAAGGCCATGTTTGCACTAAAGAAACATTCACATGCACAGCAGGCAAACAAAATCTGACATGGACTTTTAATCTTGCATTCTAATGTAATCACACATAATCTTTATATATATATGTGCAGAAAGGAACTGTAGATGCTAGTTTGCACTGAAGATAGAGACAAACTGCTGGAGTAACTCAGCGTGACAGGCAGCCTCTCTGGAGAGAGTGGAAGTTCTGGAATGGGTGGCGTTTCGGGTCGTTCCTCTCCAGAGAAGCTGCCTGCCCCGCTGAGTTACGCCAGCATTTTGTGTCTATCATTTTACACATGTTCATCGCACTATTTTATGATCTACAGCTGTTTGCCCTTTTGAACAATGACGTCTCATTGTGTGATCATTCTGCCTCCCAATCTCACTCGCCCCATACCTGCAGGATGCCTTTATAGAGCCTCGTCACCGAGGATCCGCCTGCTCTTCTCCAGCAAACTCCTGGGGACCGTGTAAATAAGCAAAGTTCCAGCTTGGTCTTGAGATCAAATTTGAGCGTGGGAGACTTATTGTTGACTGCAAAAATAGGTTCTTTTTTTTTAACAATTGGCGGCATGGTGGCGCAGTGGTAGAGCTGCCGGAGACCCGGGTTCGATCCTGACTACGGGTGCTGCCTGTACGGAGTTTGTACGTTCTCCCCATGATATGTGTGGGTTTTCTCCGGGATCTTCGGTTTCCTCCCACACTCCAAAGATGTACAGGTTTGAAGGTTAATTGCCTTGGTATAAGTGCAAATTGTCCCTAGTGCGTTAATGTAAGATAGTGTTAGTGTGCGGGGATCGTTGGTTGGTGCATACTTGATGGGCCGAAGGGTCTGTTTCCGCGCTGTATCTCTAACTAGACTAAACTAAACAAACATGCCACCTTTAATGAACAGGCCTTTTCCGAATAAGATGTTTGTGGGTGCACAACTGTATGTGTGGAATACCAGTTAAATACAACATGTTGAAGTTACATACCATAGCGGCACCAACTGCAATCCCTGCAAAGCCCATCTGAAAGAGAGGTTGAACAAGTTGAATATCGTGGTAGTAAATGTAAACTGGACTTTGCATTGTTGCACAGTGACACGTACCTCTGTGATCGGAGTGTCTATGATTCTCTTATCTCCCCATTTCTTCCACAGTCCGCGGCTCACCTGAAGCAAACGCAAGCACCAAATATTTACAGCGACTCTCAGGGCTTACAATGCGACAGAAGTTTAGACACCAGCCGTGCCTCACCTTGTAAGCACCATCGTACTGTGCTACCTCTTCCCCAGCAGGAACACCGTTTCATCTCGCTCAATCTCCTCATCCATCGCCTGGGTCAGGGCATCTCGAATGGTCAACTGGACAGAAGAGGGTTGGGGGCAGGCGATCAATACACCTCGTTGGACAAGAGGCTTGGTCTGTAACCCCTTCACCGTGAATGGGCTGAACAAGCGCAAAGATATTTAAGACACAATGCTGCTCTGAGGGAGGACTGCACTGTTCCAGATGGAACCATACAGCCAAGGTGATCAACTGGGATATTCTCAGGTGCACAACCAAGATCTCACAGCACTACTCTGAACAGCAGGGAGCTCATTCTGTGTGTTGTAGTCATATAGAGTGGGGAACAAACCCTTTGGCCCAATTTGCCAGAGTCAAATGATGGAGTCACCACTCCCCCCCCCCCCCACTTCCTCCCACCTACCCTTCCCCCCCTCACCCCCTCCATCACCCTCCCACCTACCCTTCCCCCCTCACCCTCCAACCCCCCCATTCCCACCCCCACACTCCCTCGCCCCACCCCCCCACCTCCACTTCCCCACCCTCCCTCCCCCCACTTTCCCCCACCCCCCCCCCATCCTCCCACCCCCCCCCCCATCCTCCCACTCTCCCACCCCCCCCCCAACAAGGCAGGGAGCCCAAAATAAAGGTTACAGACTTACGGTGAAAGGGGAGACATTGAAAGGAGAGCTAAGAGGTAGGCTTTTCCAGGAGGGTGGTGAATATGTGGAGCAAACTTGCAGAAGTGTTTGCATAGAGTGGGTGTGGAGAGGATGTTTCCACTAGTGGGAGAGTCTAGGAATAGAGGTCATAGGCTCAGAATTAAAGGATGTTCGTTTAGGAAGTGAGGAGGAATTTCTTCAGTCAGAGGGTGTTGAATCTGTGGAATTCTTTGCCACAGAGGCTGTGGAGGCAAAGTCAATGGATATATTTAAGGCAGAGATAGATAGATTCTTGATTAGTAATGGTGTCAGTGGTTGTGTGGGGAAGGCAGGAGAATGGGATTAGGAGAGAGAGATATCAGCCATGATCGAATGGCAGAGTAGACTTAATGGGCCAAATGGCCTAATTGTACTCCTATCACTTATGATATTATGAAGAGGAAATAGATATAATTCAATAGTTTAGTTTATTGTCACGTGTACCTAGGTACAGTGAAAAGCTTTTGTTGCGTGCTAACCAGCCAGCGGAAAGAGAATACATGATTACAATCGAGCCGTCCGATTGTAATCATGACAGATAAGGGAATACTGTTTAGTGCAAGATAAAGTCCAATTAATGAAGTAGGAGGGTCTCCAACGAGATAGGTAGTAGGTTAGGGACACCCTTTAGTTGTTGGTAGGGGTTCAGATGCCAATAAGAAAGGTGTACAGGCCTTTGTCTGGAATTCTCTGCCTCAGAGGGTGGTGGAGGCAGGTTTCTCTGGATGCTTTCAAGAGAGAGCTAGATAAGGCTCTTAAAAATAGCGGAGTCAGGGGATATGGGGAGAAGGCAGGAATGGGGTACTGATTGGGGATGATCAGCCATGATCACATTGAATGGCAGTGCTGGCTCGAAGGGCCGAATGGCCTACTCCTGCACCTATTGTCCATTGTCAAACAGGATTAGTTCTGATGAGCATCATGACTAGCATGAACAGCATGGACCAAAAAGGCTAAGTTACATGAATTTAATTTCATAGTACTGTAGCATTAATTCAATCATTCTATATGTGGAAAGTTATTTTATTCAAAAGTCTAGACTAAGTAAAACACTAAATGCTGGAGTAACTAATTCTAGACTCATTTGACATTTATGTGACAGTTCAAAACACCATTTTAACTCGTAAATCCAATGTCTTGTTTACGTCATTTACGTGAGAGAATGCTCATCTCCAAGAACTTCCACAGACAGAAGTAAACAATGATCCCTTCTGCACTTCCGGACTAACAATTAATGCCAAACACCTTTTAAAAATTGGAAATTGGAAAATAATTTTAAAAGTCATTTTCAGATGGAGGACAACATTGCATTTATCATTCAGTGCAAAGTTTAAAGGAGATATGTGGAGTAAGATTTCTGGGTGTTTTATACTCAGAGAGCGGTGGGATCACACTGCTGGGGGGTGTTGCTGGGGCAGCTGTGATAGTGGCATTTGAAAGGCTTTTTGACAGTGGCAATTCAAGCTCAGAGCCCTGGCTCAGAGCCCGAGGCCTTAGTGGGCTGTGATAGAGACTCATATATATAGACTCAGTGGGCTGTGATATTGACTTGTATATATAAACCCAGCTGTGATATGTGTGGGCTGTGATGAGAGAACTTCTTTAAAGTAGCGGAGAGAGGAGGAGAAATAGGTCTCGAACCGAAACGTCACCCATTCCTCCCCAGAGATGCTGCCTGAGTTACTCCAGCATTTTGTGTCCATATTCTCAGTGGGCTGTTTCTATACATTATATCTGACTGGTGTATGGCAATAATCTTCTGACCTGCATGCAAAAAAAGAATGTCACTGTAGCTTGGTACTCGTGATAATAAAGGAAGCATTGGGGCTGGGCTGGGCTGGGCTGGTGGGCATGGGTTGGTGCTGTGTGACTGAAGGTTATTTCACACTGGTGGGGACAGAGGCCACAGTCAGTGGCGTTTGAAGGTTGTTTATTTTAATATCGGGGACAGTTCAAGACAGCCCGGCTGGGCCAGTGGGCCAGTGGGCCAGTGGGCCAGAGCCCCAGGCCGGCTCAGGGCAGAGCCCGAGTGCCCCAGTCCGGGAGCCCCAGGCCGGGCTCAGCGCGAAGGTGACCCCGCCGTACCTGAGCGGCCGCCGCCGCCGTCCTGTGCAGCTGCCTCCGCGTCCGCAGGCCCAAGGCGCCCTGTGTGTGTGCGGGAAAGAAGAGGGCGTTAGTGCGCGGACACCGACCGACTGACCGCCCGCCCGCCCGCCCGGCGCTGATAGTTCGCGGGGCCCGAGGCCTCACCTTCCCCCCGCGGACCAACAGCCTCAGCGCCGCCATCTTGCTGCTGCCGCCCCCCGCGACACGCACCGCGGGCCGTCGCCTCGGCCAATAGCGCGGCTCTCAGCTTTGCCTTGATAAAAGATGGCGGCGCCCAGTTCAAATGGCCACAGCGGTCGGAATCGGCGCTTAGTGCGCATGCTTGGCAGCCTGATGCGTGGCGGCGACTGGCGCCAGCACGCAGAGCGGTGAGTGACGCTATACGCAAGGTGGTGAGTGACGATGTACGCAGGGTGGCAGGGCGGCGAGTGACGCTGTACGCAGGGTGGCAGGGCGGCGAGTGACGCTGTACGCAGGGTGGCAGGGCGGCGAGTGATGCTGTGTGCAGGGTGGCAGGGCGGCGAGTGACGCTGTACGCAGGGTGGCAGGGCGGCGAGTGACGCTGTACGCAGGGTGGCAGGGCGGCGAGTGATGCTGTGCGCAGGGTGGCAGGGCGGCGAGTGATGCTGTGCGCAGGGTGGCAGGGCGGCGAGTGATGCTGTGCGCAGGGTGGCAGGGCGGCGAGTGACGCTGTACGCAGGGTGGCAGGGCGGCGAGTGACGCTGTACGCAGGGTGGCAGGGCGGCGAGTGACGCTGTACGCAGGGTGGCAGGGCGGCGAGTGATGTTGTGCGCAGGGTGGCAGGGCGGCGAGTGACGCTGTACGCAGGGTGGCAGGGCGGCGGGCGGGCGGAGCTGGAGCTGAGGCCCTGCCCGATGGACAATGGCGACTGGGACCAGATGGTGAGCGGGCCGGCGGGGAGGCCCCGACGGCCCAGAAGGATCGGGGAGCGGGGGGCTGCTGCGTGCGTGGCGGCCTGGGGAGCGGGGATGGTCAGTGGCGAGCTGCCGGGGTCAGAGCCGGGGATGGTCAGTGGCCGCAGCCACAGACCTCTGGGTGTTGCTGACCCTCACTGTCATCGGGACTGGGAGTCGAGATCAAGAGCCAAGTGTAGAGCAGATGCTGCTTGACAGAAACACAGAGTGCTGGAGTAACTCAGCGGGTCACGCAGCATCTCTGGAGGTGACGGGTCGGACTGTATATAGAGAGCTGATTTAAGCCGGCAAAAGGAGCTGCAGCTGGCATGTATGTGTGAATTCTTACTTGCTGCGGCATAGCAGCAAAAGCAATGTCACATAAAACCACTTCTCCCACAACCTGCCCCCTCCTCCTAAATCCCTTCCTCTGGTTTTACATCCTACCATCCTCTCCATATATCACTACACTTTGCCTTCGCATCTCTGGTTTTTGTCCAACCATCTGCCAACCACCCCCACCCCCCCCCCCTCACTTGTACCCACCTGTCACTTGCCTGGTTTTGTTCAACCCCCTTATCTCTGATCCAGCTTTCTCCTCCCCCACTACAATCAGTCTGAAGAAGGGTCCCGACCCAAAATGTCAACTTTGCATGTCCTCCACAGATGCTCCAGCACTTTATCTTCATTTCAAGTGTTTAATTGTCATATACATCGATAGAACAAAGACATTCTTCACTAAGGAAGACATAAATAATCTGCCGGAAATAGCAGGGGGCCGCGGGTCAAAGGAGATGGAGGAACTGAGTGAAATCCAGGTTAGTCGGGAAGTGGTGTTGGGTAAATTGAATGGATTAAAGGCCGATAAATCACCAGGGCCAGATAGGCTGCATCCCAGAGTACTTAAGGAAGTAGCTCCAGAAATAGTGGATGCATTAGTGATAATTTTTCAAAACTCTTTAGATTCTGGAGTAGTTCCTGAGGATTGGAGGGTAGCAAACGTAACCCCACTTTTTAAGAAGGGAGGGAGAGAGAAAACGGGGAATTACAGACCAGTTAGTCTAACATCGGTAGTGGGGAAACTGCTAGAGTCAGTTATTAAAGATGGGATAGCAGCACATTTGGAAAGTGGTGAAATCATTGGACAAAGTCAGCATGGATTTACGAAAGGTAAATCGTGTCTGACGAATCTTATAGAATTTTTCGAGGATGTAACTAGTAGAGTGGATAGGGGAGAACCAGTGGATGTGTTGTATCTGGACTTTCAGAAGGCTTTCGACAAGGTACCACATAAGAGATTAGGATACAAACTTAAATCACACGGTATTGGGGGTTCAGTATTGATGTGGATAGAGAACTGGCTGGCAAACAGGAAGCAAAGAGTAGGAGTAAACGGGTCCTTTTCACAATGGCAGGCAGTGACTAGTGGGGTACCACAAGGCTCAGTGCTGGGACCCCAGCTATTTACAATTTATATTAATGATCTGGACGAGGGAATTGAAAGCAACATCTCCAAGTTTGCGGATGACACTAAGCTGGGGGGCAGTGTTAGCTGTGAGGAGGATGCTAGGAGACTGCAAGGTGACTTGGATAGGCTGGGTGAGTGGGCAAATGTTTGGCAGATGCAGTATAATGTGGATAAATGTGAGGTTATCCACTTTGGTAGCAAAAACGGGAAGGCAGACTATTATCTAAATGGTGGCCGATTAGGAAATGGGGAGATGCAACGAGACCTGGGTGTCATGGTACACCAGTCATTGAAAGTAGGCATGCAGGTGCAGCAGGCAGTGAAGAAAGCGAATGGTATGTTGGCCTTCATAGCAAGAGGATTTGAGTATAGGAGCAGCGAGGTTCTACTGCAGTTGTACAGGGTCTTGGTGAGACCACACCTGGAGTATTGCGTACAGTTTTGGTCTCCAAATCTGAGGAAGGACATTATAGCCATAGAGGGAGTGCAGAGAAGGTTCACCAGACTGATTCCTGGGATGTCAGGACTTTCATATGAAGAAAGACTGGATAGACTTGGCTTATACTCGCTAGAATTTAGGAGATTGAGAGGGGATCTTATAGAAACGTACAAGATTCTTATGGGGATGGACAGGCTAGATGCAGGAAGATTGTTCCCGATGTTGGGGAAGTCCAGGACAAGGGGTCACAGCTTAAGGATAAGGGGGAAATCCTTTAAGACCGAGATGAGGAAAAACTTTTTCACACAGAGAGTGGTGAATCTCTGGAACTCTCTGCCACAGAGGGTAGTTGAGGCCAGTTCATTGGCTATATTTAAGAGGGAATTAGATGTGGCCCTTGTGGCTAAAGGGATCAGGGGGTATGGAGAGAAGGCAGGTACGGGATACTGAGTTGGATGATCAGCCATGATCGTATTGAATGGCGGCCGAATGGCCTACTCCTGCACCTAATTTCTATGTATCTATGTATCTATTCTTAGTTGCAGCCTCATGACAGACCTGTAAATACAATCGACATACTATAGATAATATTTTTTCACACAAAGGGTGGTGGGTGTATGGAACAAGCTGCCAGATGAGGTAGTTGAGGCTGGGACTATCGCAACGTTTAACAAGCAGTTAAGCAGGTACATGGATAGGACAGGTTTGGAGGGATATGGACCAAATGCTGGCAGGTAGGACTAGTGTAGCTGGGACATGTTGGTCGGTGTGGGCAAGTTGGGCCGAAGGGCCTTTTTCCACACTGTATCACTCTATGACTTAATTCTGTATATACATTTGCAATCCTTGCAGCCATTTGCAAAACATTTGGTCTGAAGAGTCCTGACCAGAACATTGTCCGTTTTCCTCCACAGATGCTGTTGTTTTATTTATTTGTCTCCGCTTTACGCAAGTAACAATCCCTCTATGTCAGCAGGCAAGTTTCTACTTTGGTCAATGTTAAGTTAATTTTGTTCAAGAGAGTTCAATGTACTGATAACGGGACAATGAAATTCTTACGTGCAGCAGCGTAACAGGGCTCGCTGTAAACACAACATAGATTGTATATAATAAATAGATATATAACCAAAAAAAGTCTGAATTAATAATCACAAGACAAGTGGGGGAAAAAAAACTCCCAAAACCTTGAGTGCAACTAAAGACAGTCCATAAAGGTTCATAGTGGAGGTTAGTGTTGTTGCAATGATTGTTGGGAAGAAGCTGTCTTGAACCTGGTAGTCATAGTTTTCAGGTTCCTGTACCTTCCCGATGGCAGGAGTGAAATGAGAACATGTCCAGGGGTAATATGGGTCCTTTGATTGCTGCCTTCATGCATTATATTGGGCGCAAGGTGGCTTTTGAATCCATTGATGTTTAAAGATTAAATCAGTGAAAGGAACAGGCCATGTGATTTAATGATTGCCAGAATGTTTCTTCTACTGGGAATCCCTATTGCATTTCCTGTGATGGTTTAACAATAACCCACACAGTGGATGGCCAGTGTAAAAGCCTGGTGGCGTCAAGTGAATTAGTCAATATAAAAATGAATGCTGAAGCAGTATTTAACTCAGGAAACAAAAAATAACTCCTTGAAATTCTAATCCACAATTACATCTAGAGTAAATGTATTTGAATTTTATACACCCTATGGTAAAGGCTTTAAAATTCGTTTCCTGTCTTGGATAATAACTGAATGAATTGTGGATGACATTTTTCATATTAAGTTACATTTTTTAATAATTGAAAAATGTTATGCGATCGCTAATGGGACAATTATTTTTATACAATGGATCATTTGGGATTGTGATAAAGCATCGTTAAGGGGAGCTGGATATATATATATATCTGTAAGGATAGAAGTTGCAAGTGTAATGTGAGTTTGGGACTAGCTGGGTTGCTGTGGCACATATTTGATGGGCTGAATGGCCTCCTTCCAGGCTTTGTTCCTATCATGTTCTCGTTTTGCTTCTCTCGTTTCAGATGGGTGACCCAGTCACTCTGAATGTGGGAGGACATTTGTATTCAACATCAATCTCCACACTGACGAGGTACCCAGACTCCATGTTAGGTGTGATGTTCAGAGGAGATTTCCCCACAGCCAAAGACAACCAGGGAAATTATTTCATTGATAGAGATGGGCCGCTCTTCAGATACATCTTGAATTTTTTACGAACAGCAGATCTGACTCTACCTCATGGCTTTAAAGAGATAGATCTCCTTAGGAAAGAGGCTGACTTTTATCAGATAGAACCATTGATTCATTGTCTGAACGACCCCAAGCCCCTTTATTCGTTAGATACCTTTGAGGAGGTGGTGGAACTGTCCAGCACGCGTAAACTGTCCAAATATTCCAACCCGGTGGCCGTTATCATAACACAACTGACGATCACCACAAAAGTGCACGCTCTGCTGGAGGGCATCTCGAACTACTTCACAAAGTGGAATAAACACATGATGGATACCAGAGACTTTCAGGTGTCCTTCACCTTCGGACCCTGTGATTATCACCAGGAGGTGTCTCTCCGTGTCCACCTGATGGAGTACATCGCCAAGCAGGGCTTTACTATCAGAATGACCAGGGTCCATCACATGAGCGAGAGGGCGAACGAGAACACTGTGGAACACAACTGGACCTTTTGTAGACGGGCTCGGAAAACAGATGAATGAACACTTGCTTGCCACACCAAATGCTAACACCACCGTGAACATTAATGGATCACTGTGTACAGAATAATTTGTTTGACTACCCAGGTAACCATGTTCTGCAGCACAAGTAATCTTTTGTATATTATCCATATTTCTATACATTAACCAAATGCTCTTGAAATGAGGTAGTGTAGGATGTATATTCGTTTAATATTGAAACTTTTTTAGACGGTACCTGTTAGTTTTGTTTTATAATTGTACTTTTTGTTGGTTCTCCCCATGTGCTTATGAAATAAATAGTTTGAAAAGAATGACTCTGCTATTATACAAATGGAGGTTTGGGTCTATAAACAGTACCCCAAAATGTTTTAAGCTTGTAAAGTGTGGGTCCAGATTAATATGATTGCTAATGTGCTTGTGGCTTTCAGTACATGTTAGATTTAGTTTGAACTAGACCAGGTGCCGACCCGTTGGGCCTGGTCCCCCAAGGCAATATTCCACCACTGACCCATAGCTCTGCTTTTAATACAATCATTCCGCAGCAGTTGGTGGAGAAGTTGGAGCTATTGGGAGTTGATGCTGGCACATGTAACTGGGTCCTGAACTTTCTGTCGCAACGGCAGCAGACAGTCAGGGTGGGCAGTAGGACATCAAAAACCATAGCCGTGAGCACTGGCTCGCCCCAAGGCTGTGTCCTAAGCCCCCTGCTGTTTAGTCTGCTAACACACGACTGTACTGCTAGACTCAACAACAACTTCATCAACAAGTTCGCTGATGACACAACAGTGGTGGGTCTCATCAGTGACAATGATGAGTCGGCGTACAGGATGGAGGTGGAGCTGCTCACAGGATGGTGCAAATCCCACAACCTCATTCTCAACGTGGGAAAAACGAAGGAGATGGTGGTTGACTTCAGGAGGGCGGGAAAACAACACCATACACCTCTGCACATCGATGGAGCTGATGTGGAAAGGGTCAACAGCGTGAAGTTCCTAGGACTCCACCTGTCAGATGACCTGACGTCCACGACCAACACCACAGCACTGGTCAAGAGAGCCCAGCAGCGACTACACCCTCTCCGAAGACTACGTAAAGCAGGTCTCCCCACTACACACCTACGAACTTTTTACAGGGGGACAATCGAGAGCACATTAACCTACGGCATCACTTCCTGGTTCGGGAGCTGCAAGGCGTACGAACGGCACCAACTAGACAGGATTGTGAAGACCGCCAGCAGGATTATTGGTGCTCCACTCCCTTTCCTGCTGGACATATACAGGAAGAGATGTATCAGCAGAGCCATCTCCATCATCAAAGACCCCTACCACCCATCCCATCACATATTCTCCATCCTGCCATCTGGGAAGAGGTACCGGAGCATTAGGTGCAAAACCAGCAGGATGCTCCTCAGCTTCTTCCTGCAGATTATAAGACTGATAAACGGACTTTGTACCCTGCCAAAGTATCGTGCACCAACCACCAACCTGGACACACTGCAGCAGAGCCACTGTCGTGCCGCTGCCGATCGGAACGCCTGTTGATGTTTAGTAGAGTGTTAATTTGTTCATGATATATGTATTTTTACTTCTATTTATTTTTTTACTGCACACACTGAAATGGACACTGGTTGAGGAACGTTTTTTTGTTTCCTCTGGGTATGCGAATACTCAGGAAATAACAATAAAGATATACAATACAATAGCCCCCAACTGGGCAGGCGCGGCTGAGGGGTTCCCGTTGTGATGCCAAAGATCCCCGTCGTGACGCGAGTCATGGCAACCCTGCCCCAACTGCGCCTCGCCATCCCTCTTCCTACCCCTATCCGGGACGACAGATGGCGCAATGGGCTAAGTGTTCGGCTGGCAACCGGAAGGTAGCCGGTTCGAATCCCGCTTGGAGTGCATACTGTCGTTGTGTCCTTGGGCAAGACACTTCACCCACCTTTGCCTGCGTGTGAATGTGTGTGAGTGATTGGTGGTGGTCGGAGGGGCCGTAGGCGCAGATTAGCAGCCACGCTTCCGTCAGTCTGCCCCAGGGCAGCTGTGGCTACAGAAGTAGCTCACCACCACCGAGTGTGACTGAGGAGTGAATGAATAATGCGATGTAAAGCGCCTTGAGTATTAGAAAGGCGCTATATAAATCCCATCCATTATTATTATTATTATCATCCTCCTCCATTCTCCCTCAGCTGCCTGCACTCCCTCCCCCTCCTCTTCACCCTCCCTCTTCTTTCCCCTCTCCTCCCCTCTCCTCAGTCACTCCCTCCCTCCCTCCATAACCACTCTCCCCTTCCTACCCTGTTCCTCACCTCCCCCTATCCCACTGCCCTCCTCTCCCTTTCCCCCACTCCCTACCTCCCCCCCTCCTCCTCTCCCTCTATCCCCCCCTCCTCCCCCCCCACACTCTCTCCTCACCTCCCCCACTTTCCCCTCCCTCTCCCTCTATCCACCTGCTCCCTGACTCCTCACCTCCCCCCTATCCCACCCCTCCCTCAATGAAATTCACGATGTTTAAAAAATAAAAATTCTCAGTGAAAGTGTTTTTTCTTCAAAATAACCTAAACACAATGTTAGCTATTAATGAAAACGGAAGAATGATTAAAACAGGGGTTTTTTTTAATCGCAATTTTTAATGTAAATGAGATTCAGGATCTCATTGTGATGTCATTGTGTCGTCGAATGTGGCTGACGGACAGGGCAAGTGGAAAAGTGGTTTGAAAAGTCATTTTTGTAAAGATAAAAATGTCAATGACTTGTAAAATATAACATCAATCTGAACGAAACGTTTCATTTACATCCCAGGACAATGGTGAGTAAGGTGGGCCAAAAATTGTAGCGCTATCGTGTACCGTTTTGGCGGGGTTTTGGGATGTCACACACACACACAAACAAACTGAATTTAAAAAAAAAGAGAGAGAGAAAACCATACTTCATTTACAGGGAGCAACTGCAGATGCTGGTTTACACCGAAGATAGAAAAAATGCTAGAGTAACTCAGCGGGACAGGCAGCATCTCTGGGTAAAAGAAATTGGTTACGTTTATGGTTGAAACTCTTCTTCAGATTCGATAAAGGAATGGGTGACATTTCGGCTCGAGACACTTCCTCAGTGTCTGTCTGAAGAAGAGTCTCGACCCAAAACATCACCCATTCCTTCTCTCCAGCGATGTTGCCTGTCCCGCTGAGTTACTCTAGCATTTTGTGTCTTATCACGCATACTTCATATTGTTTACACGATCTTTACAAAATCCTGATTTACAGATGTGTGCATCCACTTCTACAGGCATTTGGAAGTTGGTCTACATTTTATATAATAGGTTGAGCCTTTAATGTTCTAGTAAGTGGTTGCAGGATTCAGCTCACTGAAGCAGGGATTTCTCGTGTAATGTTACTTGAATTTTTCTTTCTGCAACAGCCTTTCCAGAGCAGCGTTTACTGGAGTTTTTAAACATATACATGGTTTGACCAAGCTTCTGCTAGTGCTGTATCGGTGCTGTGAGAGATGTGTCTCTACTTACATTGCACAGCACAGCTGCACAATGCTAACTCAAGATTCCCATGGTACCATAGTTGTCAATGAAAAGGTCGAGGATATTAGATGAACTAGGGGAATGAACATAGCTGTTCAAAACAGTATCGCTAGGATATTAATATATCAATCTTGAACTTTTGCATAAATCGGTTGACAATTTGTATAGGAAAGAACTGCAGATGCTGGTTTAAACCGAAGATAGACACAAAATGCTGGAGTAACTCAGCATCTCTGGAGAGAAGGAATGGGTGACGTTTCGGGTCAAGACCCTTAAGTTCCATGACTTTAGACCACAACTAGTATTAAGTATATGAAATCCACCTTGGCATCTTTACCATTATCAGTTTTACATATCACAGTGTACTAAACTCCTCTACGATTATTGTGCAGCAGATGGGCAAGGTGAAGATGGGAGCAGCTTGGTGGGTGATAAGTGGGAACATAGAGACTAAGAGTACTAGAATCAGAGAAGTGAAGAAGGTTAGAGAAAGTTGTTGACAAGGTGTTGATGATATCTGAAGGGATCTGGGAGTCTTTGTACACCAGTTACTACAAGCAGGTGGAAGAAGCAGTTAAGATGGTACATTGTACTTCATAGGGCAAACTGGACTACCTTAGATAGGCATCTGGTCAGCATGGATGAGTTGGGCAGAAGGGCCTGTGTCCATGTTGTACGATTATGATCCTAGATGGAACCCATTCAGTGGCTCAATCTGGCAAACCGGTGTGGAAACTGTGTAGCTGTTAAATACAATTATCTTTTTAATCTCCAAACTTAAAAAGTTTTGGGAACAGCATTGCTAACTGCAAAGATGGGGTGGAAGATTGCAACCTTCACCTGGTCCGCCCCGTTTCGACGAATGCAATCAACCCGGCGTGCACAATTAAATAAGATCAAATAGAACAAGTTGTCCTACAACTTTAGGCTGTGCACGCCATACGCAAGAAGTATTATGCAAAGATTATTACATGACTGATTTTAAGGTGTGCCTGATTTCAAATTATTGATGTTGGATCCTTTTAGAAATGGTTTTCCGGTGTCTTCATGAAACCAGCTCCCTGAAGATGTCAGCAGATCAATCACACAGGTTTTCAACATTTTCTAATTTTGTCTAAAGTGAAATTTTGAATAGGTTGGCATTAATCTCAATCTGTCACATCTGCAGACCAGTCCACGTCAGCATAACTGCAGGGGAAGGGCAACCTGTTAGCATTTGATAGCTTGTTTAAGAAGGAACTGCAGATGCTGGAAAATTGAAGGTAGACAAAAATGCTGGAGAAACTCAGCGGGTGAGGCAGCATCTATGGAGCGAAGGAAATCCTTCGCTCCATAGATGCTGCCTCACCCGCTGAGTTTCTCCAGCATTTTTGTCAACATTTGATAGCTAATCATTTTTCTGGGAATTAAGTGTTTTAAACTTCATTAAATGAACCCATAAAATAATGAAAAGGCTGCACTTAGCAAAATATTCAGACACGTCAGATGTTTTGTAATAGAGGCACAGTTTTAAGAAAATGCACTTAAAATCTTGAGCAATTTATTAAAAACATAGAACAATAATTTTCAGTTATTCAAATAAACTCTTTATAAAGTGAGAAAATAAAAGAATTTTGTTAATATTTAATGTGACCAACTTGTATCTGGCGTCGACGCTGTTAAAAGCTTTAACTTGGTAAAATGAACATGGGTGGAGATGGAGAAGAGCGCGTTACAGTTTGGACAGCGCTGCCTGAAAGCGAGGCTTCAGGTACTTCTCATACGCAAGATTCACCTGCAGAAATTTAAAAAAAAAAAAGTGAATTAGGTACGTCATATGATAACCAGAATAAACACTGACCAACTCTTCCACGCACTTTCAAGGAAACAGAATGTTCCAATACATCATGTTGATAGTTTTAATCATTGTCATGTCTGAACAGATTCCTGCTTGACAATGCCACACATTTCCACTATTTATGAAAACATGTCAAGATTCAAGATAGTTTTATTGTCACGTGTCCCAGATAGGACAATGAGATTCTTGCTTTGCTTTAGCACAACAGAATATAGTAGGCATGAATACTGAACAGATCAGTGTGTCCATATACTATTGAATATATATATATACACACATAAAAAAATAAACAGATAAAGTGCATTGGGCTATTAATGTTCAGAATTTTGTTTGAGTTGAGTTTAATAGCCTGGTGGCTGTGGGGAAGTAGCTATTCCTGAACCTGGATGTTGCAGATTTCAGGTTCCTGTACCTGGTAGCAGGCTCCTGAAGGTAGCGGGGAGATGAGTGTGTGGCCAGGATGGTGTGGGTCCTTGATGATGCAGCCAGCCTTTTTGAGGCAGCGACTGCGATAGATCCCCTCGATGGTAGGGAGGTCAGAGCCTATGATGGACTGGGCAGTGTTTACTACTTTTTGTAGTCTTTTCCGCTCCTGGGCCCTCAAGTTGCCGAACCAAGACACGGTGCAACCGGTCAGCATGCTCTCTACTGTGCACCTGTAGAAGTTCAAGAGAGTCCTCTTTGAGAAACCGACTCTCCGTAATCTTCTCAGGAAGTAGAGGCTTTCTTTATAATTGCATCTGTTCTCTGACCAGGAGAGATCTTCAGAGATGTGCACGCCCATGAATTTGAAGCTCTTGACCCTTTCCACCATCGACCCGTTGATATAAACTGGACTGTGGGTCCCCATCCTACCCCTTTCAAAGTCCACAATCAGTTCCTTGGTTTTGCTGGTGTTGAGAGCCAGGTTATTGTGCTGGCACCATTTGGTCAGTCGGTCGATCTCTCTTCTATACTCTGACTCGTCCCCAACAGTGATACGTCCCACAACAGTGGTGTCGGCAGCGAACTTGATGATGGAGTTCGCACTATGACCGGCTACGCAGTCATGAGTATAGAGTTAGTACAGCAGGGGGCTGAGCACGCAGCCTTGAGGTGCTCCCATGCTGATTGTTATCGAGGTTGACACATTTCCGCCATTACAAACAGACTGGTCTGTGAATGAGGAAGTCGAGGATCCAATTGCAGAGGTATGTGCAGAGACCCAGTTCTGAGAGCTTGGTAACCAGCTTGGATGGTATTAAATGCCGAGCTGTAATCAATGAATAACAGCCTGACATATGAGTTTTTGTTGTCCAAATGGTCCAGAGCGGAGAGGACAGCCAGCATCCACCGTTGATCTATTGTGGCGGTAAGCGAACTGCAGTGGGTCCAGGTTTTTGTCGAGGTAGGAGTTGATTTGCGCCATGATCAACCTCTCAAAGCACTTCATCACCACCGACGTTAGTGCCACTGGTCGATAGTCATTGAGGCACGTCACCCTGCTTTTCTAGGGCACCGGTATTATTGATGCCCTTTTGAAGCAGGTAGGAACCTCAGACCTCCGAAGTGAGAGGTTGAAAATGTCCGTAAAAACTCCAGCCAGTTGGTCCACACAGGTTTTTAAGAACACGGCCGGGTATACCATCAGGTCCAGGCCCTTTTCGAGGGTTCACCCCTCTGAAGGATTTTCTGACGTCAGCCTCTGTGACTGAGACTGAAATACCATCACGGCGAATGGTGGCTCGAGAAGGCACATCAGTGTTCTCCCTATCAAAGCGTGCATAAAACGCATTGAGCTCGTCAGGGAGTGATGCTACGCCAACATTCGAGCTGCCTCCTGAGGAGGTGATTGCATTCAGGCCCCACCACAGCTGCCGAACACCTGTGTCATCCTCCGGCTTGGAGCAGGTCCCTTTTGGCCTTTTTGATGGCCTTACCAAGGTCGTATCTGGACTTCTTGTAGACCTCTGTATCATCAGACATGAAAGTCATAACATTGACTTCTCCGATTTCAGGTAGTCCTTGCTTTCTCCCTCCTTCCCCTCCCCAGCTCTCCCACAGCCCACTGTCTCCACCTCTTCCTTTCTTCTTCCCGCCTCCCCCCATCCTCACATCAGTTTGAAGAAGGGTCTCGACCTGAAACGTCACCTATTCCTTCGCTCCTTAGATGCTGCTTCACCCGCTGAGTTTCTCCAGCATTTGTCTACCTATAAACCAGTGAAGCTCGATGCTCAAGAAGCGGATAAGCAAGAAAAGTCTAGAGTAGTCTGAGATACAGGAGTAAATGTACAGGGCCCAGTTACACCAATAGTCTGATGTTTGGCATCACCTCCTTTTGACCACCCAAGGTCCTACACTCCTAGATCGGAACACTACAAACACAAAACATTTGCAAGATGCCTGTGATTAAATCCGCAGATTTCCAGCCTTTTTCGCTGATTTTTCTTTGTTTTATGTGGCATGAAAATATACACATAACTTAGTTTTAATAAGATTTTCTAAACCCAGTTAAGTAAATGATCAGACCTTGACTACTATGTGACACAAGCACAGTTGCAGTTTGTTACCAGACCCCGGAATGAGAGCAGGAGGAAATGCAGATACGTCTGTCTACTTGCAGTAAAGCTGTCTCATCAAATACAATTTTGCTACAATTGAAGCAGGAATCCTATCTTCCAAGTGGGACAATGATTCTCAAACAAACAATAAAGCAGGTACCTTTGCATTTGAGGGACTTTTCTGAGCCCATTCAAAGAGGTGTTGGTAAGAATTGCCGTCATAACTACCAATGGCAGAATTCAGTTGTTGGTCGGAGTAATCAAATGCATCCACTATCGAGACAGCATCTGTACTAAAATAGTAACGGCAAAAAACATTGTTAACTAAACTGACTCGTCACAGCACACAGCAACTTGTAAGGCATTACGACATACGGTAGGAAATACGACATACGCAAGCAATTCACTGGAGTTTGACATTGCTCAGGAATGATGAGCCCTCTAGTGACATTTCTCACCACTGCGAGGCAATGGCAATTATTTACACACCACTGAAATACAGAACATTTACTGAAGTCTGAAGAAGGGTTCCGATCTGAAACGTCACTCTCCCTTGTTCTCCAGAGAAGCTTGCATGACCTGCTGATTTACTCCAGCACTCTGTATAAACCAGCATCTGCAGTTCCTTTCTACACGTTTACTCCACAATTATTAATTTTTAATATGTTACCTTCCACATCGCCCAACAAGAATGGCAGAAATAGTTTTTTGTTGCCAAACATGAAATTAATCTGTAGCTGAATCCTCGGAATTTATTGGGCAGCATAGGTGGTGCCTGCACTTTGCCAAGGAATGGGGCAGATTAGGACCCCCATCTCAGTACATTATGGAACTGCTGCTGGATCAGCAACCTCGGCAGTCCTTTGGAGGGTCAAGTGCGCCGACAGCCAGCATCTGTGCACTGCAGCGAAGTAAACGACAAAGTACTATTGGACCCCACTAACATCCGTAATGCTGGATTGGGCCAAACGGTTTCATCGGCCTGTCTCAATACTTCAGGAAATGAGTTGTTATATTAACTTAGATGAGGCACCTTAGCTTAAATGAGGAATCTTGTTTAGCATGGACAAGTTGCGTCAAAGGGTCTGTTTCCCTGTGGTATGGCTGAACAACTGCCCCGTTTATAATTTCTGCATGTTATATCGATCTTTACAAATTGTCGCTTATTGCATCTTCTGTTGCTATCTTGGTTTAGTTACACATGATCAAAAAGGACAAACAGATAGCTGGTAGACACAAAATGCTGGAGTAACTCAGCGGGTGAGGCAGCATCTATGGAGAGAAGGAATTGGCGACGTTTCGGGTCGATGCTGCCTTACCCGCTAAGTTACTCCAGCATTTTGTGTCTACCTTCGATTTTACCAGCATCTGCGGTTCTTTCTTAAACAACTGTACTGTTCTATGTATCATTTTCTTCTCTCCATAGATGCTGCCTCACCTGCTGAGTTACTCCAGCATTTTGTGTCTACCTTCGATTTTACCAGCATCTGCAGTCCTTTCTTAAACAGAGATAGCTATTTGCTCCGCACACTCCCAAGATAGTGCATGATGCAATAGTGGATTCTGCATTATGTCCCGAAGAATAAATCTGGTCGCTCTTGCACACAAAAATAGCATGAATTTATGGTTATAATAAAACCATTGTCTGCTGTGGTACATGATTTTCCCTTCAATTATAAGCTAAAATCAACAAGAGTGTTTGACTTGGATAAACTAATTGGCACATTCAAATATTTGTCTTTATTCCCTTGCATTTATTTACAAATAAATGACTTTACCGGATAAGAGCGAGTAGATCCAGATGAGAAGAGGTCACCAAGTCGAGTTGTTTTCCAGTTATATAGCCATCGTATAGAAAATCCCCAGCATTGGACAGAATGCCTGTCAGTGCATGAAGGTCACACAATCTCTTGATCACTTGCTGGACCTCAGCTTCTAGCTTTAATCCCTCCATTATTTCCACAAAGTTCTTTACAACTATATATTGACAGTGAGCCTGTTAAATTAAAGAGAGGCTGAGTTATCAAACAGAAATATTGCATGGTGGCGCAGCGGTAGAGTTGCTGCCTCACAGTGCTTGCAGCACCGGAGACCCGGGTTCGATCCCGACTACGGGTGCGGTCTGTACGGAGTTTGTACGTTCTCCCCTTGACCTGCGTGAGTTTTCTCCGAGATCTTCGGTTTCCCCCCACACTCCAAATACGTACAGGTTTGTAGGTTAATTGGTTTTGTTAAATGTAAAAATTATCCTTAATGTGTGTAGGATAGTGTTAATATGTGGGGATCGCTGGTTGGCGCGGACTCGGTGGACCGAAGGGCCTGTTTCCGCGCTGTATCTCTAAACTAAACTCACAAGACCCACAACTCTGCCCCAGACTGCAAGATATTGTAGAGAGTTGTAGATGTAACCCCCAATCCTTCACAGACCAGACTTCTCACCATTGACTCCATCTACATTTCACGCTGCCTCGGAAAAGCAGCCCACATAATCAAAGACTTGTCTCACTCCAGTCACTCCTCCTTTAGTCTGGCAACTAAGTAGTGGCTGTTCCTGCATTTGGAGGGCCATTTCAGGAGGTTGTGGTGTGTTTCTGTTGTTTCCCTTTCCTTCTCCCCATCCCCCTTGGGCAGAAGATACAGAAGCTTGAAAGCGATCAACACCAGACTCAGGAACAGCTTCTTCCCCTCTGTTATCGGACTTCTGAATGGTTCTTCCATAAGCTGGGGCACTGTCCGATTCACTTCTACCCCGTTGCGGACATTGGATTCTGTCTATGGAACTGATGCGCTACAATGCTGAGTGCTATATTCTGCACAGTTTTCTCCCCTCAAATGCTGTGTTCTTTTTTGTGGTGGCACTCCATTTCACACACAAAGATCAGTGAGTGACATGGAGTTTACCTGCCACACTCATCCCTCTCCTCGCCCATCTATAACTGTGCCCACCCTCTACCCCGGGGGGCACAAAGATGGATGGGCAAGGAGAGGGACATCGGTTTGCTGGTCGATCCACACGTACAAGGAAGGCGACGGCTGGAGACCCTGCAGCAGCCTGGTGCTTGCTGGCAGAATCTGGAGGGGAGGGGGAGAAAGAGTCCATTGGATTGTGGGGAGAATAAAATGGGCTGGGCTAGGGAAGACCATGTTTAAAGAAAATGGTGGTTGGCATAGACTCAATGAACTGAAGGACTTGACTCAGTGTTCAATTTCTGACTCCACGACTGAACAATATAAAATCAATGCAAATTTTTTAAATGAGACATTAATGTTACAGTCTGCTTACTGGACCCCAATGCTACATGTCAGGCTAAATGCATTGAATTTCAACACCTGTATTTCAACTCAAGCAATGTTAACTGAAACAGAATTCTTCTACACATCATTTTATCTGCTTATGAAACTCTCAATGTCATCTGGAACTTGAAGTTGTGCATGAAACCTTAATATAATTTTCATTATTACTTGAACAAATCACAGTAGCAGACCTTTGTAAAATCTGCAATTTCCCTTTCAAAATGCAACATTTTTCATTAGTTATTGTTCTTTCAGTGAAATCAATTTGCGATCATGATCAGAAATCATTTATTACCCGCCAGAAATTGAAATCTGATAATTTAGTTGAATGAGATATTAGATTGGCCTTTATTTACAGAACAAGGAAATGAAAATGAGAATCATGATCTTACAATTGCAGTCTTTGCAAGCTGTGCAGAAGTAGCATTCCAGGCAACATACTGCTCAAATCCAGACTGAAGAAGAGACTGCAACTTGTCCCCAGAATCCTTAATCAGCCTGTGGAGTTAAAACAGCACGTAAATAAATTTAAAAGACGGCTAACGTCAGATGCAAAATGGCCTCAGCATTGTGATGGTTGTGGTATTATTACAAAAAGATGATTCTGCATTACTAATTCATCTCTCCCGCGATGCTCTGCCTGCTGAGTATCCCCAGCATTTTCTGTTAGAATTTACTATTCTCTGTCTTTTGTGATAATGACCCGTTTATGCAGCATAATGTATACATAGCATAGACTGTCAAAATTTGACAACTTTTCTGGATCGAAGAGCATGGATTAAATCAACCATGGAGATTCCAGATGGATAACATAACACTATACATTTTTTATAAGTTCACAAGTCATAGGAGAAGTAGGCTATTCAACCCATCGAGTCTACTCCGCCATTCAATCATGGCCGATCTATCTTTCCCTCTCGACCCCCTTCTCCCCATAACCCTTGACACCCGCACTAATCATGAATAATCAATAATTTATAGTTACTGTCCCTACAAAAGTTTAAATCAGTGCTGAGTATAACTAGATAATGAAGTCTGAAGAAGGGTCTCGACCCGAAACGTCACCCGTTTCTTTTCTTCAGAGATGCTGTCTGACCCGCTGAGTTACTCCAGCTTTTTGTGTTTAAACCAGCATCTGCAGTTCCTTCCTACACATAGATAACAACATTGTTCTTCTGTTCTTTATTGTAACTTCCAGTAATCTGTGGCATCGGCCACCAACCACAACGTGATATTCATTGGGATAATGGGCTTTAGTATTTAATTGGGAGTATATTTCACATGTTAGCAAATATCACCATGATGTAAAGACACCTCAAATAAGTCATGTTAATGATCTATTGATCATTATGAGTTGTATCGCTGCTGGCAAATTCATTTCACTGCACCTTTGGGTGTATGCGACGAATAAAATTGACTTTGACTTTGGCTTTCGAATGGTTTTGAAATAGACAATTATTGAATTATTATTCATTATTGAATAACCATGTTCAATATCCACAGTAACACTGATGCTTTATATTATTGAGAAAAATATTTTCAGTTAATCACTAACAGACTGGAAAATTGTTACTGTAACATTGGATAATTAATATTTTCCTTTTCAGTGTTGCTGCAGCTTAAAGATCTGGATTAGTCTCTTTGATCGACTTGCTCCCTGTTCCAATGCAATTGTTCTTCCATTTAAAGGGGCTGTCCCACTTTGGCAACCTAATTGGCGAGTTTAGGAGAGTTTGAAAAAATGACATGTTGAAGACCTCCTTCGACTATGTAGAAGACCTCCTTCGACTATGTTGAAGACTAGCTTCGACTAGCTTCAGGAAAATTGGACACCGAATAGTGGAGAATGAAGACGACCACCTTCGACTATGCTAACACTATCTACGGCCACCTTTGACTACCTTCGATTACCTACGAATAACATGCCGACCTACTACGACTAAACCTACGAGTAAAAAAACCAACTATTTTTTCCATGCCGAGCAATTTTTACTCGCGGACAATTTTCAGCATGCTAAAAAATACTCCTCGACCAAACTGAGGCCTCGAGTATGCGGGAACTTCTCTCGCGCATGAAGGAGAGTTACAGTGACCTCCTAGGACCACGTGTCGACCATGCTGCGAGTTTGAGTCGAGCGCAAACTCTTCTAAACTCGCAAATTAGGTCCCCGCAGTGGGACAGGCCCTTTATGTTGTTTTGTTCAACTATCTCTGAAAATCAACAAATCAAAAAAAGTCACAAAGTGCTGGAGTATCTCAGCAGGTCAGGCAGCATTGCTAGAGAACATGGATAGGTGACATTTCTGGTCAGGACCTTTCTTCAGACAGTCTGAAGGGTCCCAAAACACCACCTCTCCATTTTCTCCAGGGATGCTGCCGGACCACTGAGTTACTCCAGCACATTGAGTCTGATTTTGTAAACTACCATCAGCAGCTCCTTGTTTCTAAAAGGCTCCTGTTATTTTAAGCTGCTTGTATGTTACCAATGGGCCCCTGACATGGGTTCTTTTTCACAACATATGTCATTTGTAAAGCGCTATATTCTTTGCATCCATCTCCTCTCCTGCTCATTCTTGGTGCATTTCACCGCCAGTATCTCAACTTCCAAGTTCAGAAATGTATATTCACTGACCTTTGTGCCCTGTGCTTGTAAGCCTCTGTGTACAGGAACGGCTTGAAGAAATCTGTTTTCTCCTTTGCAGAACAATAGCGTGAGGCGGGTTCAGACAGGTACGAGACGGACTGGGACAAAGGCTGGCCACAATCCACTCGAGCAAGGCACTTCATCAGAAACCTAAAATGCATACGATAAAATCTCATCACTTCTCGATACAAAATAAACTTTGCTTTGAAGGGTCATTATTTTAGTCATGTTTGACAAAGGTACTTCTAGTATGCACACAACTTACATATTTTGACCCCAATTTTAGTTGTTCTTCCACTAAATTGTTTTGTAGTGGTATTCGCCTTTACTTAACATACTGTATTAAAAGGAATAGATTTTGTTTAAAAGCACTCCAGCACTTTATATCTTTCCTTGGTAAACCAGCACCTGCAGTTCCTCGTTTCTAACATGATTTTATCATTTTTAAGTCTGGTTATTAAAAATATTTAGCCATTCAGGTAAAATACATCGAATGAGTCAATGTTTGACAGTTATTATAACCTAAAAGTGGCTGTCCCTATAAAACTTTAAATCAGTGATAATTGTCTACAACTAGATAACACAGTGGTGCAGCGATGGAGTTGCCTCATCACACCGCCAAAGACCCGGGTTCGATCCTGACTACAGCTGCTGTATGTACGGTGTTTGTACATTCACCCTGTACCATAGCACTATCCTAGGGGAAACACGAGGGACAATCTTACCAAAGCCAATTAACCTACAAACCTGCACTCTTTGGGGTGTGGGAGGAAACCGGAGCACCCAGAGAAACCCCACACAGTCATAGGGAGAACGTACAAACTCTGTATATTCAGCACCCATTGCCAGGACTGAACCCGGGACTCTGGGGCTGAAAGGCAGCAGCTCTACCGCTGTACCAGTGCCGCCCTAATATATCAATGCCTTGAACAAGGCATTAATGTTTGGTGTTTACGAACATTTAATATACTTCACAGCGCACAGCCACACGAGGATGACGCAGATCAGCAGAAGACCTGTAACAGACTTATAATACTTAGTTTTCCGCCTACCGAGCAGTCTGCAGGAGCATCACGGTGTTTTCTCCTTCGTAGGTACAAGAGGCGACCACCCGGCCATACAGCGATGGTAAGCCGCTGAGCATGGAGTAGCCGTGGCCCCCGCAGGCCCTGCGACACGTCTCCACACCGGTGGTACTGGTGGCTGACATCAACGCTTTCATCCCTGCCGACAAGGCATGGAGCTGCAGCAACACAAGGAGCGCACACACACACACACACTCAATCCCATGCACAAAAATATCCCGCACCAATCACTTGCCTATTCTCCAGAAAGTCTTTCATTGACCAATGTTAATGCTTCACAGGGAGTTAACTCCTTGAGAGGTCGTGCAGGAAACAGTGGTTAATTAGGCAATGCAGCGCCTCACAAACAGCAAGACCAGTGATTATATAATGTTCAATGTCTTTAATTGTCACGTGTACCAATTAAGGTACAATGATATGCGAAATACCATACAGCCAAAAAAGCAACAAGACACACAACTATATAACAGTTAACATAAACATCCACCACAGGGGATTCCCCACATTCCTCACTGTGATGGAAGGCAATAAAGTAATCTTCTTTCCTCATTTTTTCCCGCGGTCGGGGCGATCGAAGCTCACGCAGCCGGAGGTCGAAGCCCCCGTGTCGGGGCGATCTAAGCTCCTGCGGCTTGGAGTTCCCGATGTCGGTCTCTAACCAGAGAGCGCGAGCTCCATGATGTTAAAGTCCGCAGGCACTCACGGTAAAGCTCAGAGGTCGATCCCTGGCAATTGGGATCGCGCGCTCCATGATGTTAAAGTCCCTCCGGCTCCCGCGGTGGAGCTCTCGGTCAGTCTCCAGCAAAGGCCGCCAACTCCTCGATGTTAGGCGGCAGTGCGGACGAAGATACGATACGGAATTTTTTTTTTTTTAAATGTGCATCTCCATCGAGGTAAGAGATTAGAAAAAGTTTCCCCCAACCCCCCCTCCACATAAAAACAAGCTAAAGAACACTAAAAACATACAACAAAGTAAGGGACAGACAGACTGTTGACGAGGCAATGTTGGTGAAGAATGTAATGTTGCCGTTCCTATTCTCAGCTACCTCCCCATTTCAGCCACACACTGATGCAGCCTGCAATTCCTTTAACCCATTAGACACAACTACCACAATATTTACATATCCTAACCCTGTTCTCCCAGCCAAGAAAATATTACCAGATTGTAGCCAGAACCTTGCCCCTCCATGCAAGTTCCCCTGACCACTGTGCACCATACGCCAACTAAACTTCTTCAATCTCCCTTGACCAGATGCTTGTCACTTTTATCTTTACTTCTACACTTAGAAAACGGTCTCCAGAAAAACATTTCCTCAGGGAATGCCGTTGGAGTCTGAAGCAGGGTCACAGCCCAAAATGTCATCGATCCATTCCCTCCAAAGATGCTGCCTGGCCCGCTTAGTTGCAAGATTGTGAATCTGTGGAATTTTCTGCCTCAGAAGGCACTGGAGGCCGATTCTCTGTTTGCTTTCAAGAAAGTGTTAGATAGAGCTCTTAATGATAGCGGAATCAAGGGATATGGGGAGAAGGCAGGGACGGGGTACTGATTGTGGATGATCAGCCATGATCACAGTCAATTCCACAATGTTGCAGAAGCAAGCAGAGTATCATTTAAGAGCCTATTATTGTTTGGGTAACATTCCTGTGCAAGATCTGAGATTGTCTTGTGGATTTAAGATGACTTGCCTTACCTCAGGCAAAGAGGAGATGTTTCCCTCAGTTTTGATCTGCAAGTTCACTTTTTTGCAAAATGCTTCCAAGGACGAACCCATAAGATGAAAAGCAAAAGTTGTGGCAACCTGGGGAAGAAGTTTCAGCTGCTGGGTCTGGTAGTCTAGAATTTTGGCCTCCTTTTCACTATAGGGGAGACATAATTTCAAAATCATTAATAAAAAGCTAATTGATTAAACGCAATGAGTCTAAGCTGATAAGCCATCGGTGGAGGATTAAGCCATTTGGTCCATTGAGTGGACATGGCCATTCAATCATGGCCGATCTATCTTCCACACAACCCCATTCTCCTGCCTTCTACCGTAACCTTTGACAAGAACCTATCAATCTCTGCTTTAAAAATACCCAATGACTTGGCCTCCACAACCGGCTGTGGAAATGAATTCCACATCAACTGTCTATAATGACATCACTTGTCATTTTAATTGGTATTTAATTCGTATTTTTAACTGGTAGAAAAGTTCACAAAACAAATGTGCCTTGTGTGAAAATAGAGCAGTATTTTGCAACAAGAGTTTATAGATTCACAAACAGCAGGAGTAGGCCATGTGAACCATCGCATGTTGCTCTGCCATAGTGGGGGAGTCTAGGACTAGAGGTCATAGCCTCAGAATTAAATGACATTCTGTTAGGAAGGAGATGAGGAGAAATGTCTTTAGTCAGAGGGTGGTGAATCTGTGGAATTCGTTGCCACAGAAGGCCGTGGAGGCCGTCAGTGGATATTTTTAAGGCGGAGACAGATAGATTCTTGATTAGTATAGGTGTCAGGGGTTATGGGAAGGCAGGAGAATGGAGTTAGCAGGGAGAGATAGATCAGCCATGATTGAATGGCGGAGTAGACTCGATGGGCCAAACGGCCTAATTCTACTCCTATCACGTATGCCTTGGCACAGGAACAAGCCTGTGGGTGCACAATGTCCGTGCCGAACATGATGCCAAGTTAAACCTACCCTCTCTGCCTGCACGTGATCCATATTCCTGCATATCCATGTGCCTATCTTAATGCCACTATCATATCAGCCTCCACCATCACCCATGGCAGCATGTTCCAGGCACCCACCACCCTCTGTGTAATAAAAATCTGTCCCGTGCACATCTCCTTTAAACCTTGACACTTTCACCTTAAAGCCACGCCGTCTAGTCTTTGACATTTCCACCCTGAGAAAAAGACACATATTTCAGAACAAAAATCTAATTCCTACATTTGTACTACTTTTAGTTTGAAATCAAAACCTATGGCAATTACAAAAACACAATGTAAGGCTAAAAATAGCAAATCCATTCATTTCTTACTCTGTTATTAAATTACACTGAACGCTTACTCCTTGAACCTACCCAGGCTTTAATTCTGACTGGCGTCTTACCACAGAATATCGAACAGCGATAACACAGGCTTTAGCGAGAGCAGGTATTATTTCTCCGGACAATATTCCCACTCGAGTAAACACCATATTGATGTAATTGATTCTGTCAGATCCTTGCTTAATATAGCTGCCATCTGAAGCAACCTGTAATGGCAAGATTCTGTAATGAAAACTCTGCATTTCCAAGTTACTAAAGTGTAAAACAAGCTCTTAGGAAAATTCCACTGACTGACACAACTTTATTTACATTCTACAGTTCTGGGGCTGGCTTATCTGTACAGATCCAGTATTTGGATGATAATATGTTAAGGCCGCTTGTATTATTTGCACTTGAAGCAGCACATGCAGGGTTCCCCATCTGTACAAGTTCAGAGTAAAACCAAAAACAAGATCGTGTCTTTCACTTTTCATAAGAGAGAAAGAAATTGTAACCAACTCTTAAAGATGCACACCATCACCGTGACAGAGTCCCTTTACTTCAACCTGTTGAGGTGCATCAGTAACTATTTTGGGCAGCACACAGTGGCGCAGCTGGTAGAGCTGCTGCCTCACAGCACCAGAGACCTAGTTTCAATCCTGACCTTGTGTCCCGTCTGTGTGGAGTTTGCACGTTCTCCCTGTGACCCTGTGGGTTTCCCTCGGGGTGTTCCGTTTTCCTCCCACATCCCAAGGACGTGCAGGTTTGTAGGTTAGTTTGAAATGTGTGGTAGATGCAAAAGAGGGATAACATGGAACTATTGTGAAGGAGTGGTCGACATGGACTTGGTGGGCTGAACGGCCTGTTTCCATGCTGTATCATTCAATTCAATCCAATCTGCGTTTCATTTTGTGAAGCTTTAAACTGCTGACTCTGCTTTCAGCTCTCTGGGAAACACTATCTGCAGAATAATCCCAGTGCTTACAGATAGATATCTATTGCACAATTTTGTTATTCAGAAATAATAAAATTTAAATGTAATTTTATGCACAAGGATTAGTAACGGCTCAGTTAAGAATTATGGTTTACCTTGCTGTATCTGCTCAGCATGTTTTCCTTGGGAATGTGAACATTTTGCATCCTTAAATATCCATTGTCAACCTGTTCAAAGGCCAATTTTGGACCAATATCTCCCACACTGATACCTGAAACCACATAAAAATACATTAGCAATAGATTAATTTCACTTGCAGCACGATGATAATTCTCTCCTACCAAGGAGAAAAAAATATTCCTGACAAAAGCCCTGACAATTTCATAATTAGCAAAAGTATTTAAGAAACATGAAAGTTGGTGTGCTTATGTGATTCAAAACAAGTGCCCAAGGACAGATTGTATTTTTGCTAGAGTGTGTAGATTAGAGGCTCATGTTATGAGTCATGCTTTGTAGTTACGCCTACTAGTTTATTAGTGTGGCACGCCGCTATGTTCCGCAGTTTGGTGTACACTCAAGTAAGAGCTTGTACTTGTTTGTCTTGAATAAACAGTGTTTAACCTGACATGGCAAGATGTCTTTATTATCACAAGGGCCATAAATAACATGGTGTCAGAAGTGTACGATCTCAACCTCCGATTGATTATATTGTTTTTATCTTAGTTTATTTTTTTAACTACGACTATGGCTGCTGCTCTCAGAAAGCCCGATGTCTTGGCGTTTGATGCTGATCTAGCTGAATGATGGCGTGTGTTCGAGGAGGATTTCTCAATCTACATTGATGCAGCGTATCCAATTGCAGCACCCGCTCTTCGTGCCTCGATTCTCCTAACTTAGCAGGCACTGAAGCTGCCCGGCGTGCCAGAAGATTTCACTATGCACCGGCTGGTGTAGATGCTAATGGTGTACAGATTCCAGCAGATCCTGAGTGCCTCCTATGCAAATTCCGACAGCTTTGTGAGTTACAAATTAATGTGAGCATTGAAAGACATACATTTTTTTCAATGTGTCAGAAGCAAGCAGAACCTGTCGAGATTTACGTCAGTGCATTGAAGCAGGTTGCTAGTCGATGCGATTTTAGAGAGATCGAATCTAGTTTGATAAGAGACAGATTGATACATGGCATATTGAATGATAAACTACGTGATGAATTGTTGCGTGAAGTGAGCCTGACCTTAGAATCTGTTGCAAATCGCTGTCGCATAGCTGAGTTAACCAATGCCTACATTATAACGCTAACTGCTTCTACTGTTCGTGAAGTCAATGCAGCCAGCGAGTAGTAATCAAATTACTACTCGACGGTTTCAGGGGCCAGTTAACAGCCCAAGATGGATTACTAATTGCTTTAATTGCGGACGTTGACACACTGCAGGCATTTGGAAAGACATGCAGGCTCTGTAATAAAAGAAATCATATCGCGAAATGCTGTAAACCAGGAAATAACAGATCTCAAACAAAACAATCGGTCAGCTTATTAAACCAGGATGAATATCCTAGCTCCCGGTTCCCACAAACAGATGAGGACAGCACAGAGATTAATGTGGATGCTTTGTTTGGTTCAGCGTCCAAGGTCGATCCCAAGGTCAAACTGCTCATTAACGGCAAAACCCTTTATCTCAAAGTAGATTCCGGGGCCAGTCTGTGCGTCAGTCTGAAGAAGGGTCTCAACCCAAAACGTCACTATTCCTTTTCTCTGGAGATGCGGTCTGACCCGCCGAGTTACTCCAGCTTTTTGTGTCTATCTTCTGTGTGTCAGTGTGCATTATATAAAGGAGCCAGTGGATATTCGCTTTCCTAACTTGAGGAAGCTCAAAATATATTATAAAGAATTACAAAAAAGAGAACAGGTACATGTGTATTAAAATACTGCAAAAAAACGTGTTGGAGTAACTCAGCAGGTCAGGCAGCATCTCTGGAGGAAATGTACAGGCAACAAATGAATGAACCTCATCTGCCCCTCCACAGATGCTGCCTGATCTGTAGAGTTCTTCCAGTACTTTGTGTTTTGTTCAAGGTTCCAGCGTATGCAGTTTCTTGTGTCTCTGTATTACTTTACTTTTGTTCCTGTGTACCACCATGTCCCACATGCGTTGGTCAAATGATAACAGCGCTTTATTATCATTGTGCTGCAAATCCTTCACATTATGTGGAAAGCGAGCTTTACATTACCTGGCAAAGCGGAATGGTCCATCAGGCTGCGGATCTGAACTATAAAGGCATGCATTCCGTGGCACACTCCCTGGGTGTAGAGCTGAGCCAGGACCACCGCATGGCTTGCCGACCTCCCCACTGAAAGCACAAAACGGACTGCATGAAGACTTTCCAAATCAACTTCACATTTACCCTCTAACCAGATGACTAATTAATGCCTCCACCGCTCGCCTTCCCATTATGTTCACGACTGTAACAAAACCCCAAAAGTGCTGGAGGAACGCAGCAACTCTTCTTGTCTGAAGCAGGGTCCCGATCCAAAACTTCATCCATTCACTCCTTCCACAGATGTTGCCTGACCTGCTGAGTTCCTCCATCAATTTGTGTTCCAACATTTGCTGTTCCTCGAGTGTTAATGAAGGTAATATATTTACATGTTAATTGCCCAATAAATGCACTGCAGAATGTTATGTCATTTGACTGAGAGCATGTGTATCCTTTCATCAATGTGGTAATCAGTACTGATCAACTTGTCTGGATCAGAAAGGAAACAGCTTAAATGATTGAAGCTATCTTAAACGATTGAACCTCATTCCTGCACTCCATTATCAGGCTTTAGATAAGCTAGTGTACTGTCCAATTCACCTCTACCCCATTGCGGACATTGGACTTTGTATCTGCAACTGGTGCGCTGCAATGCTGAGAACTATATTCTGCACTCTGTATCTTCCTTCCCCTTTGCTCTACTGATTGTACCTATGTCTGATATGATCGGATAGCATGCATAACAAATCTTATCGCTGTACTTCAGTACATTTGACACTAATACACCTAAACCTAAGTCAAGTGTTCTAAAAAGGCTTTTTAAAAATACTCTACATTTTTAATTATTTTGCTTGGACTCCTCTGTCAGTAGGATTGCCAACTGTCTCATATTAGCCGGGACATCCCGTATATTGGGCTAAATTGGTTTGTCCCATATGGGACTGCCCTTGTCCCGTATTTGACAGCTACTACTCGGGTCGAGGGGACTGTCGGGTCGGAGCGTTGCGTCCAGCCCTGCCTCACCCGTCCCAATGTAGTGCAGCCCATGGAGTGCAGCAGCAGCAGCAGCCTCGCCCGTGGCCCCGTCGGTCGGCAGCCCGGCCAGCTGTCCGACCTTCGGACCTTCGCTTACCGCCGACACCACCACCCCTCCTTCTCATGGCCGATCATCGGTTGATGAGTTGGATGGGGTGCCGGAATTTGCGTGCGACGTCGCGCGGGCCAAAACTCCTCAGCTGGCCCGCCGGCTGGGCTTTGTGTGCAGTCCAGCACCGGGCCAACTCATCATTCACCCAGCCACGGCCGAGTCGGTCAACGAATTGCCGTCGGGAATGTGTCCATATTTTGACCTCTTGTCCCTTATTTGGGAGTGGGAAAGTTGGCAACCCTATCTGTCAGCTCAATCTTACTCAACCCCCACTTTCTTAACGGAACTAGAATGCAATTCACCCTCCTTCTCTGCTGTTTCTTTGTTTAATATAAAATGTTATTTGATAAGATACACTGGTGGTTTCAGTCCCAGGGACCTCATTCCCCTTGCGATATGGCCCTGTTATGGTCCAGAATGTTTAGTTGAGGCCCACAGTACAAAATCAAAATGACTGCTGGTTGAGAGAGATCCCCTCACAGCGGGAGGCCCGACGGCAGCTGGGTGAGCGAGCGGATCGAGCGCAGCCTGCGGTGGCTGCATGGGGCGGCGGTGGAAGGAGCCGACGGCATCGTGCTGGGCCAGACCCACCCTTACTTCGCCCACCCAGTGCCGCCACCATACCCGGGCCATAAAGTGAGAAATTGCACCTCCTTGGGCTCAGAGGCATCTACTTGCAGGCGGAGCACCAAGGCAAATTCCTTGTATGTGAATACTTGACCAATAAACTTATTCATTCATTCATTCAAGAGACTTTTCAGACACTTAGAAGTTACAAGATGGCGCTGGAACATGGCAACTCTGCTACGGTACTGTTCGAGAAGGTTGTATTCATGTATAGTCTGATTTGACTTTACAGAAGGGGTACCCAACCCTTTTCATCCCGTTTACCCCTGGCAACGTTAATAGCACATTACAATGTTATTTCACCTATTTATGAACAACTAATGATAGCAATGTTACAAAATTTTTAGATTTAAAAAATAAAGTCTGCAATTTATCCCATCAGATAAAGCATAAAAATAAGTTTAATTTGACACCCAATTCACGTTCATATCTTCAGTATTAAAAAAGTTATGGCCATTTTCATACTCGGAAATTAGCATCTTGTTCCCTATTGCTTTTCCATTGACTTAACACAAAAGCTGTGATCGAGGACAGTCAAAAGCCCATAACTTTCTTAAAAATTAAGAGAAATTTTCAGTTATTATAGATTGAAGCATTCTGAAACAAATATGAAACAATCTTACTTAGATGACATGAAATTAAAGCATATAATTAGTAACCTAATTGTAGCTAATTACAAAATTCAATTACTAGATCTAAACATCTATCAATTTCTTAAGAATAGATTAACATTTTAAAATAGCCTGTGTCCAAATAACATTCACACAAGAATTCACAATATAACATAATTTTTAAATCTCATTGTCATGGATTTACAGGCCAAATGGAAGGAATTGAATGTTTAATACCTGTAAATTAATGGCCATTTAAATCATTTTGCGAGTGAGGTTTTCTGGAACGCGATCATTTGGAACGTTGATTTGCGGTAAATTTAACCCCGTATCGGCATGAAAAATTCTGCCGTTAGTTCGGGGAAAAGAATCACCGTTTCGCATTAAAAAAAATGAATTAAAGGCTTCTTAAGAAGCACTTTTATACATTAAAATAAACTACTTTCGTTTACCTTTCCGTTGTGTGAAATCCGTCCCCGTTGTCGGCTGTCGAAACTGATTTTAAAATAACTCCAGCGCTAACATTGTCGATTTAATAAAAATAAAAAATACACAAAACGACCGTAGGAACGATTTTTCAGCAAACGCTTGTACTCCAACGAAATATAATACAGGACAAGGTAGGAGAAACCCGCGTTTTAACCCCGCCCCCCCCCTCAAAGGCGCCAAAATCGCGCACACGGCCAGTGGCAGAATTGCAGCGCCGCTGAAGGTAAGTATTGTAACATACCTACTAATGATGAACAGATACCGGTGTATACCAGAACCAAACAGTCAGTCAATGAGAAAAAATATGTACAAATCCACAATCAACAAACTTACCCCCTGGGTAGGTGAAATTTCCCCCCTGGGGGTAAATATACCCCAGGTTTGGAACCCTTGCTAAACAGCATCACAACAAGCATTTCACTGTATCTCTGTACACATGACAATAAAAAACTAAACACATTTGAATGCAACAAAATAACATCCTTAATGCTATAAACCTGCCCAACACTCAATTTAGGAATACAATGAATGACTGGAGATTAAAATATATGTTTATATTTGAGTTACTTTAGCAAAAGGTAGAAGCAAATAACATGCAACAGTGGATGAGTGTTTCAGAGGCTTACAGTCACCAGGCCACCACTTGATTGAGGACACTTTGGGTGTGTTCAGTACAAAGTCCTGGCTGGAAGCGTCAAAGGTTGCCGTTGTTTCCAGAGCTCTCAGATTTGTGCCTTGAATGAAACAGAGCATTCAGACAGAGAATGTAAAAGTATGAGTGACTGCACAAAAGATCAACAATTTCTCTTTGCAACTGTTATGCATGCACACAAAGTGCATATTGTATTCCACCATGCGCTAGTTTGCAACGTTGCATTCAGTTAATAACAACACATCTGGAGGCTTTGATCATTCAAATACCCTGAAACAGAAGCTATACTTGCAAAACTCACACAGGTTAATAACCCAGGTTCCTCGATTCATATATTAATCAGGCAACTCTCAAATGCACCAAAAAAACAAAGTGGTGCAGGGGTTCTGCAGCCGAGGCAGCATCTGTAGAGGGAAACACCATAGACGAGTCTGAGGAAAGGTCCCGACCCAAAACTTCACCTGTCCATTTCCCTCCACAGATACTGTCTGACCTGCTGAGTCCCTCCAGCACTGTTTTATCAAGTTTAGACCACCTGCAGTTTTGTGTCTCCAATAGCAATGACTGGGGTGTTATGAATCACCTGCAGGCAGATGAGATTAGTTTAGTTTGGCGTCATGTTCGGCACAGACATTGTGGGCCGAAGGGCCTGTTCCTGTACTATGTTCCATGCTTGGTGCAGAATGCCTTTAAATCAGCTTGTAGATTGTTCCCAAATCAATGACTAGTTTCCAAAAATTCTACCAAAAAACTGAATTGATTGGATGCCAAAACAATGAAGATGAGAATACAATATAATCTGCTTGCATTAGAACGTACAAATACTTCACTTGTACCTGTACAGCAAAGGGGCTCTTAGCACTTAAAAGCCTTTATAAAAACTGCTTATTGTTAATACCAGATATAGACACAAAATGTTAGAGTAACTCAGCGGCTCAGGCAGCACTTCTGAAGAAAATGGATAGGTGATGTTTCGGGTTGGGACCCTTCTTCAGACGGTTTGCAGGGGTGGGGTGAAACAAAGTTAGAAGAGTGGGGGGGGGGGGGGGGCAAGACAAAGCATGGCAGGTTAAATCTGAATGCTGACAAGGGATACCATGGAAGGCCATCACCAAAATACATGTAACTAACTAAAAAAAAAAGCCAGCTTCCAGCTTTCTTCCCGTCCTGCTGCAATCAGTCTGATGAAGAGCCCCAACCCAAAACGTCACCTATTCATTTTATCCAGAGATCCACTGAGTTACTCCAGCATTTTGTATCCATCTTTGTTATAAACCAGCATCAGCAGTTCCTTTTTGTTATACTTCATACCAGCATGTCCTGAAGCTGGATTTCATCACGGAAAGCAAAGACCAAGTGAAACAACAATGTTGGAAATATACTGGAAAAGCAAGTTGCTCATTTACCATGTCCTAGCTCTGTCTGAGCATATGTTCCAATAATATGGTAATCCTTGGCAAGTGGAACCCACTTAGCGATCTGTGCGTCAGTTCCCAATTTCATAATGGTTGGTATAAAAACCATATTGTGGACTCCAAACGCAAGCTCACTTCCCAGAATCCTAGAGTCAGGGAACAACACATAAACTATTGACTGGCAAGGACGCTGGGCTTAATTTTACTTTACAGTGTAAAAACCAAAGGCATCACATTACACACCATGAGTACACATTATTATGTTCTAAAATTACCATTTATTGTTAGCTCGTTATATCACATATAATCCATTGCCTTTTTACACATCGGCAGTTCCCTGGTTGTTTGAACAGTGGTGATTTTACCATTGGTCATCATTTCGACTTAAAGGTTTGTTGTGAAAAGTGCACAAGAAGGTGATCCTCTTCTTCGAAGAACCAACATCAGCAGAGAACAAAAGCATTTTGAATTGAGAACTGAGAAGTAATTATAGAAGTGTCATACAGTGTGATAACAGGCCCATTGGCCCATCTTGCCCATGCCGACCACCATGTCCCACCTACCTGTGTTTGGCCCATATCCCTCGAAACCTATCCCATACATGTACTTGTCTAACTGTTTCTTAAGCATTGCGATAGTCCCTGCCCTGCGACAGTTTAAGTGATCACAAAGTAATCTCAGGCTGAGAACACAAGTCAGATTCAAGTTAAAAATTAACCTAGAAGGTTAATGCCATAGGCAAATGAGCTGGCCCACTGTAGAATCAAGATACTTGGCTTGTTCGATGTTCTTACTGCTGACTAGGCCTGTATCACATCATTAAAACATGAAACTCTACTGCTGCTCCTCGAGTCCAAAAGGTTATTTCCTTAGTAGATTTCTGCTGCACTGTAAGGTGTGTCATTTCTCAAAGGAGGCACTAAATCACACCATTAGCAGACCTTTGGGATGGATGTAAAAAAGCCGCAGTACGATTTTGTAGAAGAGGAGAATATTTGATCCTTCAGCAGCATATCTAGCCTACAATGTATTGAAGAGAATTTGAGGATTAAATCGATTTCTCTCTTTCCACAGCTGTTACCTGATCTGAAGAGCGTCTCCAGCATTTTCTATTTTTTTATTTCAGATTTCCAGACTCTGAAGTCTTTAATGTTTATTTAATTTTCATTCCCTCTGGAATTGTTGTGGGCCTGATTATAGAGTACGTACACGTGGAGGGATTAAAATGTAAACTGCAAAAGAACTCCTGCCAAAACCACACCGTAGGACCAAAATATATAAAAGGTTACCTAAAAGCAAACTGGACTTCGGGGCCATCGTCAGTCCAGCCTAATTCCTTAATCTTCTGGCGTAAGTGCACGGATCTTTTTACAGCAGCTTCATATCTCTCAGTTGGGGTCAAGAAATATTGATTCTCTCGACTGAAAACAGGATCACTGTTAATGACATGTTCTAATGAAGCAAAGAAAAATATTGTGGAATTAACGGACGTCATTTTACCATTTTTGCAGTTCCTTATTTAATTTGCACAATATTTTGCATCAGAAACTGGCTGTGAAAGTAGAGGCTTTAAACTAGATTGGGAGGGGGTGGGAGGCACAGGAGAGGCTAGAAGTTGGTATGGAGGGTGGTGTGGGAAAGGTTAATGGACAGAATAGGCAAAAAGCCGGAGAGTGAGGAAGGAGGGTTGGTTGAAACTGCACGTATTTTAATGCAAGGGGCTTGACGGGTAAGGCAAATGAGCTCAGGGCGTGGATAGGTACGAGCGACTGGGACGTTGTAGCCATGACCGAAACCTGGTTAAGGGACGTGCAGGACTGGCAGCTCAATGTTCTGGGGTACAGGAGCTTCAGGGGAGACAAGGGTGAGGAAAAAAGAGGAGGGGGGTTGCATTGTTGGTTAAGAAGGATGTCACGGCTGTGTTCAGAGGTGACATTACGGACGGTCTGTCTAGTGAGGCTATATGGGTGGAGCTGAGGAACAAGAAAGGGATGATCACCTTGATGGGGGTGTACTACAGACTCCCAAGTAGTCAACAGGAATTGGAAGAGCAAATGTGCCAGGCTATTGCAGACAGCTGCAGGTCAAATAAGATTGTTGTAGTAGGGGATTTCAACTTTCCCAATATAGACTGGAACCCTACTTCTTCATGAAAGAATGGGTCGACTGGGTTTGTATTCACTGGAATTTAGAAGGATGAGAGGGAATCTTATAGAAACATATAAAATTATTAAAGGTAGACAAAATTGCTGGAGAAACTCAGCGGGTGCGGCAGCATCTATGGAGCGAAGGAAATAGGCAACGTTTCGGGCCAAAACCCTTCTTCAGACAAGCTAGATGCAGGAAAAAAATTCCCGATGTTGGGGGAGTCCAGAACCATAGGTCACAGTTTAAGAATAAGGGGTTGGCCATTTAGAACTGAGATGTGGAAAAACTTTTTCAACAATGGCTTTCAGTTTTTTATTTGTAAAAAAATTTGAAAACCATGTATCATTTTCCTTCCACTTCACAATTATGCGCCAATTTGTGTTGGTTATCACATAAATTCCCAATAAAATACATTTACGTTTGTGGTTGTAACGTGACAAAATGTAGAAAAGTTCAAGGGGTATGAATACTTTTGCAAGCCACTGTATATACTAAGCCAATTAACCTGTATGTCTTTGGAGTGTGGGAGGAAACCAGAGATCCCAAGAAAACCCACGCAGGTGCAGGGGAGAACGTACATACTCCGCACAGACAGCACCCGTAGTCAGGATTGTACTTGGGTCTCTGGCGCTGTGAGGCAGCAACTCCACCACTGAGCCAACATGCTGCATTTATTTAAATCAGTGCGAGTTTACGTAACTCTCCTATTATGCAAATCGCTCATATAATATTATTTTACTGCAAGAACGATAAAGGCCGCAAGAGCACTGGGAATGCCGCCAACCTCAAAATAAAACACCATGCTCCAAACGTGGCCTCGGCAACTTGTACAACTGTAACATAATATCCTGACTACTATACTGATAAAGACAAATGTGCTGAAAGCCTTCTTGACCACCCTATCTAATTGTGACGCCACTTTCAAGGCAATATGCACTTGCAATCCTTAATCCCTCTGCTCTACAATGAGTCCCAGAGTCTTGCCCTGGTTTGACTTCCCAAAACGCAACACTTATCACTTACTTGTCTGAAGATGGCCTTGACCCAAAATGGCACCTATTTCCTTCGCTCCATAGATGCTGCCTCACCCGCTGAGTTTCTCCAGCATTTTTGTCCACCTTCGATTATCCAGCATCTGCGGTTCCTCCTTAAACATCTCTCACTTATCTGCATTTTGTAAACCAGTATCTGCAGTTCCTGGTCTTTTCCTGGTCTGCCATCTGGATTTTCTCTATTGCGCAACTCTATTCTGCACAGTGTTTATCATCTCTTTTGCACTAGCTGATGTAATCATGATAGTATGATTGCCTGGACAACATGCAAAACAAGGCGTTTCACTGCATCTCAGCATACGTGACACCAATAACCATTGCACTTTGGTCTACTTCGCCAAAAAAATATTGAGTTGTTTTATAAACAGTGGATCGATAATTCAGCGCACTGATTCCAGGAATGGCAGGTGTGTCAAGAGAAGAAATGAAGGCAGTTTGGCCAATTCTCTACAATTCGAAGAAATGAGGGGTGCCATAGAAACTTAAAAACTCTAATAAAGGACTTAATTGTAACAAGATTATTCCCCTCAGATTCATATTGTTATTGTCACATACACCAGGGTGACATGAAATTCAGAGATAGGGAACCCCTGATGCTGGTTTACAATAAAAGACACTATGTGCTGGAGTTACTCAGTGGGTCAAGCAGCATCTATGGAGAACATGGATAGGTGATGTTTCAGGTTGGGAACCTTCCTCAGAAGGAGAACAACCAGAGATAGATGAACTTCTGGATATGATGGTTATCAAGAGATCCGTGTAGTGGGCTGGAAAATGGAGTTTGAGGGAAAGATTAGCAATAATCCTGGAGGAGGTCCAGGGGTAGAGTTGAGCAGAGAAGATTTTGGAGGAGGTTGCCACGACTTCAACTACAGGGAGAGACTGGGCAGGCCAGGACTGTATTCCTTGGGGCACAGGAGGGTCCATCACACAAACAGATCCTTCGGCCCAACTCGCCCATGTCAACCAAGATACCCCATCTCAGCTTGCCCCAATATCCCCCTTTCCTATCTGTATCTCTCTCATATCCCCTAAACCGTTCCTACCCAAGTAACTATGTCTTTAAATGCTGTTATTATACCTGCCTTAAAACCACCTCATCTGGCAGCTCGTTCCATTCCACCCCTAAGTGTGGAAAAGTTGCCCCTCGGATTGCTATCTTTCCCGTCTCATAAACCTAGATCCTTTGGTCTTGATCCCCTACCCTGGCCAAGAGACTCTCTATATTCACCCTTTCTATTCCCCTCATGATTTTATCCACCTCTATAAGATCACCCCTCATCCTCCTGCAATTCAAGGACTAAAGTCCTAGCTTCTCCCTGTGGTTCAGACCTTCAAGTTGTGGCAACCTGCTCCGAAATTTTCACTGCACAACTATCCCGAGACCTATGTGTGGGAAGGAACTGCAGATGCTGGTTTAAACCGAAGATAAGACACAGAATGCTGGAGTAACTCAGCGGGGGACAGGGCAGCATCTGTGGGGAGAAGGGTCTCAACCCGAAACGCCGCCCATTCCTTCCTCCACAGATGCTGCCGTACTTACTCCAGCATTCTGTGTGTTATCTTTAGACCAACTGCAGGATTACTGCAAACCAGCTGCAAACTCCTTGACTTTGTAAATGAATCACTGCTGGGAGGGAGAGGAGAGGTGGGTGGTGGGGAGCAGAGCGAGTCCGGGCCGCTTGAGGAGGCTCGGCCCTGGGGTCACCCTCTCACCCCGGACTCACCCTGGTTACCGACCCTCACCCCGGCCCACAGGGCCCCGACCCTCACCCCCGGCCCACAGGGCCCCGACCCTCACCCCCGGCCCACACTCACCCACGGCTCTCCTCAAGCGCGTCCCTCCGCTCCTCCATCCCAAAAGTTCACCAGCTTCTCCGCATCGAAGGCCGACGCTCTCCTCTCGCTGTCGATGTCGGGGTTGACGGCGGTGGCGGTGGCGGTGGCGGGCGCTGACACTGGCGGGGTCTTCATGTCGGCTGCGGACAACCGGCAACTGCATCGACGCCGCTCGCTCTTCGCCCCGCCCCCCGATACCAGCCCCGCCCCCCGGCACCAGCCCCGCCCCCCAACACCAGCCCCGCCCCCGGACACCAGCCCCGCCCCGCCCCCGGCACCAGCCCCGCCCCCGGACACCCAGCCCCGCCCCCGGACACCAGCCCCGCCCCTGGACACCAGCCCAGCCCCGCCCCCCGGCACCAGCCCCGCTCCCGGACACTAGGCCCAGCCCCGCCCCCCAACACCAGCCCCGCCCCCGGACACCAGCCCCGCCCCGCCCCCCGGCACCAGCCCCGCTCCCGGACACTAGCCCAGCCCCGCCCCCCAACACCAGCCCCGCCCCCGGACACCAGCCCCGCCCCCCAACACCAGCCCCGCCCCCGGACACCAGCCCCGCCCCTGGACACTAGCCCAGCCCCGCCCCCCGGCACCAGCCCAGCCCCGCCCCAGGACACCAGCCCCGCCCCGCCCCCAACACCAGCCCCGCCCCCGGACACCAGCCCCGCCCCCCACACCAGCCCAGCCCCGCCCCAGGACACCAGCCCCGCCCCGCCCCCCAACACCAGCCCCGCCCCCGGACACCAGCCCCGCCCCCAACACCAGCCCAGCCCCGCCCCCCAACACCAGCCCCGCCCCCGGACACCAGCCCCCGCCCCCCAACACCAGCCCAGCCCCGCCCCCCCAACACCAGCCCCGCCCCCGGACACCAGCCCCGCCCCCCAACACCAGCCCAGCCCCGCCCCCCACACCAGCCCAGCCCCGCCCCCCAACACCAGCCCAGCCCCGCCCCCCAACACCAGCCCAGCCCCGCCCCAGGACACCAGCCCCGCCTCCCCAACACCAGCCCAGCCCCGCCCCCAACACCAGCCCAGCCCCGCCCCCCAACACCAGACCCCGCCCCGGACACCAGCCCCGCCCCCCAACACCAGCCCAGCCCCGCCCCCCAACACCAGCCCGCCCCCGGACACCAGCCCCGCCCCCAACACCAGCCCAGCCCCGCTCCCCAACACCAGCCCAGCCCCGCCCCCCAACACCAGCCCCGCCCCCGGACACCAGCCCCGCCCCCCAACACCAGCCCAGCCCCGCCCCCCAACACCAGCCCCGCCCCAGGACACCAGCCCAGCCCCGCCCCCAACACCAGCCCCGCTCCCGCCCCCCAGCACCAGCCCCGCCCCCCAACACCAGCCCAGCCCCGCCCCAGGAACCAGCCCAGCCCCGCCCCCCAACACCAGCCCGCTCACCGGACACTAGCCCCGCCACCGGACAACTGCTCCGCCCCCCGACTGCAGCCCCGCCCCCCAAGCACCAGTCCCGCCCCCCGGACAACAACTCAGCCCCCGCCCCCCCCGACACCAACCCCGCCCCTCATGCATCAGCCCCGCCCCCAGGTCACCAGCCCCGCCCCCAGGCACCAGCCCCGCCCCCAGGTCACCAGCCCCGCCCCCCGGGTACAATTCCCAATGGTAATCGCATATAACCAAGTGTAAGGCAAATGGCATTTCCCAATTCATCGCTCATGTTATATCCCAACCTGTATTATGGAAATACGTTACAGCAGAACTACCTCTACTAATATTTCCCATTCACTCACTGATTGTCAACTCATTACCACCATTGGCAGCCCCGCCAACAGTCTGTTTTCTCATATTTTTTTTTATTTTTAGTGTGTGTTAAAAGTTAGTGTAAATGTTCTCCGGTTTGTTTTATGTTGAGGGATGGGGAGCGGGAAACTTTTTTTTTCAGTTTCTTACCTTGCTGGAGATGCGATTAATTCTCGGATCGCATCCTCCACTCGCTCTGCGGCCTACCATCGATGGAGCTGGAGGCCTCCTCGGACTGACCTTGGGCCCCACTGCAGAGCGTGGACTTACATCGGAGTCGATCCCTCGCCTGGATCGCTCCACCGCAGCCTGTTGACTTTACATCGGGAGCTCGCAGTCTCGGGAGAGGCCGTGGATGTCAGGAGCTCCAACATCAGGGAGCGGGGGAGCTGACATCCCCCTGATGCAGGAGCTGATCGCCTCGACACGGAGGGCCCAAACGCCGCCGGCTACGGGAGTCAGGATCGTCCCGTCAACGGAGGGCTCGAGGCCCCCGACCGTGGGAGAGCAAAGGGAAGAGATTGAACTTTTTCGCCTTCCATCACAGTGAGGAATGTGGAGGAGTCACTCTGGTGGCTGTTTATGTTAAAATGTATTTTGTGTGTTCTGTTGCTTTGTATTTGTATGACTTGGCAAGTAAAATGCCTTGTATGTTGCAAAACATACTTGGCTAATAAAGTATTATTGTGATTGTGAAAATTTCAAGGAACAATAATTCAACCTGTGTCTACAATCCTTGGGATAAAATCCTTGGATAACTATTGAGTTCCTTGACCTCAGAGAGCCAGCCTTTCTAGTTTGAATTATCATCAGTGCGTAACGTTAACTCCGTCTCTCTATGGATGCTGCCTTACCGGCTGAGTATTTCCAACCATGGCTGCTTTATTTCAGATTTCCAGCATCTGCATATTGTTTCCTTGTGCATAGGGCATTGGCTTCTACATTGACTGCACCGCTGAATTATATATTGTTGGGTTGTTTAGAATGATCGAATAGCAAATTCAACATTGAATTATACATTTTCCTCAGATACTATGAAGTTTGTAAAATAAGTTGTATTAATATAAAATAAATGGCAACGAAAAATAATGTTTGGACTGGACAAAACTGCAAAACTTTAAATAAAGCACTTGAACAACCCTCGAGTCCTGGCAACATATCGTAAATCTTCTCTGTTCCCATTCCCGTTTCTGGGCACCATGTTATAGGAAATATGTTGTCAAGCTGGAAAGGGTCCAGAGACGATTTACGAGGATGTCGCCAGGACTCGGGGTCTGAGCTACAGGGAAAGGTTGAGTAGGCTGGGACACTATTTCCTCGAGCGCAGGAGGATGAGGGGTGATCTTATAAAGGTGTATAAAATCATGAGAGGAATAGATCGGTATGCACAGAGTCTCTTGCCCAGAGTAGGGGAATCGAGGACCCAGGGGAAATAGGTTTAAGGTGAAGGGGATTTAATAAGAATCTGGGGGTAACTTTTCCACACAAAGGGTGGTGGGCGTTTGGAACAAGCTGCCAGAGGAGGTAGTTGAGGCAGGGACTCACAACGTTGAAGAAACAGTTGGACAGGTACAGGGATAGGACAAGTTTGGAGGCGGGGCGGGGGAGGGGGGGGGATATGGGCCAAATGCGGGCAGGTGGGACTAGTGTAGCTTGGACATGTTGGGCCGTAGGGCCTATTTCCACACTGTATAACTCTATGACTAACTACACAAATGTGACATTTTTGATGCATTTAAAAGCTGTCACCAAGTAAAATATGCATTTTCTTTATTTCAAAGTTAAGTCACAATGACACAAACCTATAGATGGTAACAATCCCAATGAGTTATCCCGCTAGTTGACCATTATTACGCTGAGTGACGTTAATCACAGATTCACAGACTGTAGCTTGAATGTGATGTGCAGCTTTCGTGCACATAGAAAAGTAACAAATTCCCCAAAAGGTAAGTAAGAGAATGAACTCGAATCCGATGCGGTGATGTAGAATGGATAGGTATAACTTACCCAACAGTCAATACCTGTTCAGTAACATATCAAAGGCAATATTTCCCAAAACACAGACAGACAGCCATAATCATAAACACTACCACGATTTGTCATTTTAACAGCCAATTTTGTCCCATATTTATGGTCACAAAACGCAAGTGCCTTTCATTCCATTACCCAGTGAATTTAATTCAAAGGCAAACAAAATTAAAAGGGTGGCAAAGTTTTTTAAAAGGCATGTAAAAAGCACTCAGCAACACATTCATAATCGACCAGGTTCTTTTGCAGCCGGCACAGTATCGGTGACCCGAACACGACAGCACACCAAACGATGTCAGCATTGTGAAGTGTAAATGACAGAATGAGCATAAAAATATGAACCATGAATTGACTCTTTTGTTCGAAGAACCTTGATCTTTGAAGGAGTAGTCATTACAGTTCTTCTTCCGCACAGACTTCCCATCCCGACGTACCATGCGCACACTGCAAGACTATTTATTGTGATTTCCTAAGGCTATGGCTTGGTAACTTTTCAAAATATATGCAATTAGTAATAAATTTAATAACCTTTAGTGGAATTAGTCTATAATTAACTGTGAGATAGACACAAAAAGCTGGAGTAACTCAGCGGGACAGGCAGCGTCTCTGGAGAGAAGGAATGCGAGACCCTTCTTCAACTGTGATGTCAAGAAGGCAGATCGCAATCCTTAAAGGTTTAGGAAGGAACTGCAGATGCTGGTTTACACCGAAGAAAGACACAAAATGCTGGAGTAACTCAGCGGGACAGGCAGCATCTGTGGACAGAAGGGAGGGGTGTACGGTTCAGTTCTGAAGAAGGGTCTCGACCCGAAACGTCGCCCATTGCTTCTCTC
>CM075980.1:84354211-84378895 GCA_038087875.1 Malacoraja senta | reverse complement strand
CCTCACTCTCTCTCACACTCACTCTCTCTCACACTCACTCTCTCTCTCTGTCCCTCTCCCTCCCTCTCTCTGTCCCCTCTCTCTCTGTCCCCCCTCTCCCTCCCTCACTCTCTCTCACACTCACTCTCTCTCACACTCACTCACTCTCTCTCTCTCTGTCCCTCTCCCTCTCCCTCCCTGCTAGACTCAAGTATTCGCAAGAGTTCAGACAGGGCTGGGATAACCAGTCACATGACTGCTGTTACTCCAACAAATGATTGTAGACTTACACAGTTCCGGCCACACACTTGTTTAAATGCAGACTGCCCCCCCCCCCCCCGCACAATGTTTCAATACCAGCAGAGCAGCAATGCGAGTGAGCACTTGTCCCACTTCTGGAAACACACCTTACATGAAAAGAAAAACCTCATCTTTGGGGGGGCAAAAATACAATATTATCTTCCTGCAATCTCATGTGTCCACCCCCCTGGGCTGCCTACTCCCCTCAATAGCAAACAAAACAATAACATTTAAATGATAACATTTTTTTTTTTAAAGCACAAATGATATTTAACATGTTTTCCATCAGATTTTTCTCATTGTCGGGAATTGAAAGAAAACAAGAACTGCTTCAACTTTTAATAAAATTGAAACGAAACTTTAAATTAAAATTAAAACCAGACTTTAAACTAAATTTAAAACACAACGTTTAACATTAAAACTAAACTTTAAACTAAAAATGTAAACAAAACTTTAAATGACATTGAAACTTTAAAGTAGAAATTAATTTAAAATTAAAATGAACAAATACCCTTCTAATTGTCCTTCTAAGTTTACTTTGACTTGTATGAGCAAACAGTTCAGTATTAACTTCAGAGTTAGTTCTATTTATTTTTCTTTTTTTTATTTAGTATTAATTAGTTGAGTGTGAGAAGTGTGTAAAATGATGAGAGGTTTTGACGGTCAAAACCAATATCGCCAGGGTGGAAATGTCAAAGACTAGAGGGCATAGTTTTAAGGTGAGAGGGGCAAAGTTTAAAAGAGATGTGTGGTTACAGAAGGGGTTGGTGGGTTGCCTGGAACATGCTGCCAGAGGTGGTGGGGCTCTTAAAGATAGCGGAGTCGTGGATATGGGGAGAAGGCAGGAACGGGGTACTGATTGGGGATGATCAGCCATGATCACGTTGAATGGCGGTGCTGGCTCGAGGGCCGAATGGCCTCCTCCTGCACCTATTGTCTATTGTGGTGGAGGCAGGAATGATAGTGGTGTTTAAGAGGCTTTTGGATAGGCACACGGCTATGCAGGGAATGGAGGGATATGGATCACGTGCGGGCAGAGGAGATTAGTGCAACTTGGCATCATGTTCGGACGGACATTGTGGGCCGAAGGGCCTGTTCCTGTGCTGCGCTGCGTTCTACATTCTGTGTTTTGAAGTCTGAAGCTGTCTATGCCCTGGGGGGTGCGTCGGGCCAGTCCCCTGTTCCAGATTACTTGCGCCCCTTTCGAAACGTGGCCTCCAGATTGGGTCTCTTGGAGTGCTGCCAGCCCACTTGGAAGAAATAATCGATTCCCCCCCCCCCCCCCCCCTCTCACCTCCCGGGGTTCTCCGGAGGTGAGTCAGACCGCTCGTCGTCACAGAGCGGTGGAGGGCAGGCAAGACTGTCGACCTGAAGCTCAAAGCTTGGTGGGGGGTTCAACTCCTCACCCCTGTTCAAACAACGGATATGATTAGACAGGAGCAAGAGGGAGACTGAGTGAAGGCAGACAAAGACCAAGATAAAATGTGGTTATTTTAAAACAACGCCACTGAGAATCTAAAGTGGGGGAGACACACAGCAAAACTGTGGGACAAATACCCATGTTTTGGCATCATATAGGCTGCTCTAGCAGGATTGGCGGTGTCGTTTTTCACAACTGCTTTGATGATTTTTATATTCTCAAAGACTTTATTTTTTCTGATTGCAACATTTAATTATATGGCTGCAGCAAACACACGATGAAAACGCACGCCTGTCCACCTGATGGGTTACTGTACACCAACACGTAACGTGTTTTACTCGACTGTAGAGATGCAGTGTGAAACAGGCCGAGTGCGCGCCGACCAGCGATCCCCGCACGTTAACGCTCTCCTGCACACTCGAGGGACAATTTTACAATTTACAGAAGCCAATTAACCTACAAACCTGCATAGATTCAGAGTGTGGGAGGAAACCGGAGAAAACCCACGCGGGTCACGGGGAAGAACGTACAGACTCTATACAGACAGCACCCGTAGTCAGGGTTGAACCTGGGTCTCTGGCGCTGTAAAGGGGCTGTCCCACTTGGGCGACATTTTCGGCGACAGCCTGGAAAGAGGTTGTCGCGGCGCGGTCGTGGCGTGATGCGGCGTGACGCGGCGTGACGCATGTAGTGACGCACGGTGTCTCCCTGCCGCCCCTGGATTTTGGAATGTTCAAAATCTTCAGGCGACATCTGGGTGTCTCATCATGTCGTGCGGCCCGTGACACGCTGACGTACGCTGTCCTGCGCGTGACACCCAGTGACGCTGACGTTAAATAAACAATTTATTTCTTTAAAAGTTATTGGTCCTTAGATTTATTGTAGATAAGTTCATTTCCAATGTGTTTCCTCGTCTCCGTTCTGCTGCTCGTATGGAGTTTGTACGTTCTCCCCGCGACCTGCGTGGGTTTTCTCCGGGTGCTCTGGTTTCCTCCCACACTCCAAAGACGCGCAGATTTGTAGTGTGTAGTGTGTAGGAAGGAACTGACGATAAACCGATGATAGACACAAAAAAGCTGGAGTAGCTCAGCGGGACAGGCAGCATCTCTGGAGAGAAGGGATGGGTGAGGTTTCCGGTTGAGACCCCTCTTCGGACTGAGAGTCAGGGGGAAAGGGAAACGAGAGATATAGACAGTGATGTAGAGAGATATAGAACAGATGAATGAAAGATATGCAAAAAAGTTATGATGATAAAGGAAACAGGCCGTTGTTAGCTGGGTGACAACAAGAAGCTGGTGCGACTTGGGTGGAGGAGGGATGGAGAGAGAGGGAATGCCGGGGTTACTTGAAGTTAGAGAAATCAATATTCATACCACTGTACTGTAAGCTGCCCAAGCCAAATAGGTGATAAGGTATGCCTATTTTGACGAGGTTTTCCACCTCTCTTGGACAGGAGTTCTGTGAGACCCTCTCTCACTGCTCCCGCTCCGAGATTCCTGATCCACTCCTCCTCTCCCACCGTTCCGACGCACACTCGCTGCTTGCTCACGATTTCAGCACCTGCGGTTTCTCGAGTCTCCTGAACAATAGTGATCGGGCCAGCGTCTCCCAAAGGTAAACTGGCTCACGATCTCATTAAATGGTCGTAAATTCCACGGGATTGCACTGGCAAGGCTCACCCTGAAAGGCCACCTGAAAATACAACACGCACTCAGGAGATGCAACCTTCAAGAGAGGAACTCGACGGGTCAGGCGGCATCTGTGGAGGGAATAGACAAGGTAATGTTTCAGGTCAGGTCCCTCCTTCAGAGCTCTGTGTGAGAAAACCCACAGAGATTCTCATAAGGTCATGAGTGATAGGAGCAGAATTGTGCCATTCGGCCCATCAAGTCTACTCCGCCATTCAATCATGGATGCCTCCTAACCCCATTCTCCTGCCTTCTCCCCATAAGGTCATGAATGATAGGAGCAGGATTGGGCCATTCGGCCCATCAAGTCTACTCCGCCATTCAATCATGGCTGATCTATCTCGCCCTCCTAACCCCATTCTCCTGCTTTCTCCACCATATCCCTGAAAACTCCGGACCCCCGGGTCTCTGGCGCCGTGAGGCCGCAGCTCGACCAGCTGTGTTGCCGTGGCAACGTGCCAGGCTTTGTCCCGCCCCCACCTCTTTCCCAGCTTTTGGGCTCCGGCCCGAAACATCGTCCCGCCCGTTCCCTCCACGGATGCTGCCTGACCCTGTGAGTTACTCCAGCACTCTGTGTCTTTAGAAAGTGCCAGCTGAGGAACAGAAGGTCGCATGATATTACACTACTGATGGGATGGAGGGCAGAGGTGAAATGTCGGCCAACCAATCCGCGACTAAAAAGAACCCAATTGCTGAAAACTAAATTAGTTTTTTAGTTGGAGAAAAAAAGGTTAATAAAAGGCAAACAGCACTTATTTGTTTAAGGCAAGTCACGTGCGAATCTGATAGGGTTCTTTGATGAAGTTGTGTGTTTTATTCTTGCAAACTAATTGATAACATGCTCCATGGAATAATTCTCTGGAACATAGAAGCACGTGGTAATCTGAGGGTCAGTGGTGCATTGGTTAGATAATTGGCTAATGATTAGGATATTGGCTCCATTATCAATGGATGTTTTTCAAGCGAAGTGAAGGATGAACTGGAGGGTCAACCAGAGTTTGCTGTAAAACTTGGTCAATATAAATCCCTAGGATACTGCTGGCATACTGCTCACTTCTAAGGTCATGAGTTCATAAGTGATAGGATCAGAATTAGGCCATTCGGCCCATCATCTACTCCGCCATTCAATCATGGCTGATCTATCTCTCCCTCCTAACCCCATTCTCCCGCCTTCTCCCCATAAGATCATAAGTGATAGGAGTAGAATTAGGCCATTCGGCCCATCACGTCTACTCCGCCATTCAATCATGGCTGATCTATCTTTCCCTCTCAACTCTATTCTACTGCCTTCTCCACACAAACCCCTGACACCCGCACTAATCAAATATCCACTGACTTGACCTCCACAACTTTCTGTGGCAAAGAATTCCACAGATTCACCACCCTTCGACTAAAAAAAATTCTCCTCATCTCCTTCCTAAAGGAACATCATTTAATTCTGAGGCTAGGGCCTCTAGGCCTAGACTCTCCCGCGATTGGAAACATCCTCTCCACATCCACTCTATCCAATCCTTTCACTACTCGGTAAGTTTCAATGAGAGAAGAACCAGGGGGTCTGACTGTCTTTGCCCACAAGACCGGCTGCGGGGTTATGTTCATGCACAGGGATATTTTTGCTGATCTGTGTGCAAAAAATGTATTTCACTGTTGCTGGTACCCGTGACAATAAAGGAACCATTGAAGCATTGAAACATACACTGGGGATAATATCAGGGATCTGTACATCATGTGGAGCAGGTTTCAAAGTTCAATAGTTAAGAGATACAGCACGGAAACAGGCCCTTCAGCCCACGCCGACCAGCCCATTCACACTAGTTCTAAGTTATCCCACTTTCTCATCCACTCCCTACGCACTAGGGGGGCAATTTACATGGGGCCAATTAACCTACAAACCCGCACGTCTTTGGAGTGTGGGAGTAAACCGGAGCACCCGGAGGAAACCCACGAGGTCACATGAAGAATGTGCAAACTCCACACAGACAGCACCCGAGGTCGGGATTGAACTCGGGTGCCTGGCGCTGTGGGGGCAGCAGCTCTACCCGCTGCGCCATTCTGCTGCCCTGAAAATTAAAAGAAAAACAATATTAGTGCAAAGAAATCCTAGCTTATAGTTTATAGTTTATCGATCTGAAGAAGGGACTCGACCCAAAACGTCACCCATCCCTTTTCTCCAGAGATGCTGCCTGACCCGCTGAGTTACTCCAGCACTCTGTGAAACGTCACCTATCCATGTTCTCCACAGATGCTGCCTGACCCGCTGAGTTACTCCAGCACTCTGTGTCTACCTTCGATGTGTAACTAGCATCTGCAGTTCCTTCCTGCACAGTTTATAGTTTGTAGTAGTGTTGGTGTGTGTAGTGTTCAATAGCCTGATGGTCGTTGGGACAAAGATACGATGTCCAATACAAACCCAAACTCAATTTGAGAGTTACATGTAGAACATCTAGTTTTAGTTTTGAGATAGAACTCAGAAGGAAGTCTTACCCGAGCCATTCAGTAAATGCTGTCCATTTTCATCGTTTGACTTGCTCTGCAGAGAATATTCCTTCTGCAAAACAAAAAATTGAAAACATATTGATGGAATCTCTCTTTTTTTTTAACCTCTTATGTCCATGACAGCTGATTTTAGGAAATAAGGTATCTTTCCACAAGAAGGGTTTTGCATCTGAAGAAGGGTCTCGACCCGAAACGTCACCCGTTCCTTCTCTCCAGAGATGCTGCCTGTCCCACTGAGTTACTCCAACATATCGTCCACGATATTCTGTCCATTGATTCTTGCTAAATCTGTCTTCAGCATTTTCTGTTTTGTTCATCGAATCCTTCAACCTGTGTGAAAACGACCCCAAAGTTGAATGTGATGAAACGGGCTTATGGCTTTCCAAGTACATTGCCGTTCCTGCCTTCTCCCCATATCCCCTGACTCCGCTATCTTTAAGAGCCCCATCTAGCTCTCTCTTGAAAGCATCCAGAGAACCTGCCTCCACCTTCCTCTGAGGCAGAGAATTCCACAGACTCACAACTCTCTGTGTAAAAAAGTGTTTCCTCATCTCCGTTCTAAATGGCCTACCCCTTATTCTTAAACTGTGGCCCTAGAGTCTGCCTTGGGTTAGAGGGTATAAACTATAAGGTGAGGTTGGACAAACTTGGGTTGTTTTCTCTGGAACGTCGGAAATTCAGTTTAGTTTAGAGATACAGCACGGGACCAGGCCCTTCGGCCTACCGGGTCCGCGCCGACCAGCGATCACTGCACACTAACACTATCCCACACCCACTAGGGACAATATTTACATTTACCAAGCCGATTAACTTACAAACCTGTACGTCTTTGGAGTGTGGGAGGAAACTGAAGATCTCCTCAATTCTTGCTAGTGAGGGAGTGCACCATAGGTTTACAAGGTTAATTCCCGGGATGGCGGGACTGTCATATGCTGAGAGAATGGGGCGGCTGGGCTTGTACACTCTGGAATTTAGAAGGATGAGAGGGAATCTCATTGAAACATATCAGATTATTAAGGGCTTGGACACGCTAGAGGCAGGAAACATTTTCCCGATGTTGGGGGAGTCCAGAACCAGGGGCCACAGTTTAAGAATAAGGAGTAAGCCATTTAGAACGGAGATGAGGAAACACTTTTTTACACAGAGAGTTGTGAGTCTGTGGAATTCTCTGCCTCAGAGGGCGGTGGAGGCCGGTTCTCTGGATGCTTTCAAGAGAGAGCTAGATAGGGCTCTTAAAGATAGCGGAGTCAGGGGATATGGGGAGAAGGCAGGAACTGTCAAGGAGAAGCTATACTTCAACCTCGTTAGACCTCATTTGGACTACGCAGTTGCAGCATGGGACCCATACACAAATAAAAACATTTCTTCCATCGAACGTGTCCAAAGACAGGCAGCTCGATTTGTTACTAACACCTATGAGAGAGAAGCGAGTGTTACCAAACTTCTGAATTCTTTGGGGTGGAACCCTCTCCACGACAGATGTGAAGCTCACCGTTTGACCTGTTTTTACAAAATGTTAAATGGTCAGCTCAACATAGATTACAAGACCTACACCAAACCCAAACCCATTAGGAGCAGACGAGGGTATTCGATCCAATTTGTGATTCCAGCTACCAAGACAGATGTGTACAGCAATTCATTCTTCCCCCGCACAATTAAAGCATGGAATAATCTTCACCCTACCATAGTTACCCAACCAGATGCAACTAAATTTAAGGTAGCTCTTTCTTCCCAAAAACCCTTTCTGGCTTGTCCTCCCTCCACCACCTCCAGTTTAAATTCCATTTGGAATATTTTGGAGGACCAAGAAACCAAGAACCAAGAACGGGGTACTGATTGGGGATGATCAGCCATGATCACATTGAATGGTGGTGCTGGCTGGAAGGGCCGAATGGCCTACTCCTGCACCTCTTGTCTATTGTCTATCTTAGAGAAAACACACCTAGGTCACAGGGAGAACGTGCAAACTCCGTACAGACAGCACCCGAGGTCGGGATCGAACCCGGGTCTCCGACGCTGCATTCGCTGTAAGGCTGCAACTCTACCGCTGCGCCACCGTGACTGCCCTCGGTTGAGCAGAGTCCTGATAGAAGTGTGTAACATTGTGAGAGGCACAGATAGGGTAAACAGATAGGGTGGAAATGTCAAAGACTACAGGCCACAGGGTCAAGGATAGAAGGGCAAAATTCAATGTATAAGCATAATCAAACATAAAGATGTTTTTTAAAGTTAGAGAGTGGTGGGTTCTAGGGTTGGTGGAGGAGGTACAATAGTGGTGTTTAAGAGGCATTCACGTGGACATGCAGGGCGCGGAGGGACGTGGATAATGTGCAGGCAGACAATGCTTTGTCTTGGCTTCGTGTTCAGCACAGCCATCATGGGCCGAAGGGCCAGCTCCTGTGCTGTAAGAGCATAAGGGATCGTAAAAGATAGACACAGAATTAGGCCATTCGGCCCATCGAGTCAAGGTGGCGCAGCGGTAGAGTTGCTGCCTCACAGCGAATGCAGCGCTGGAGACCCGGGTTCGACCCCGACTACTGGGTGAATGATGAGTTGGCCCGGGTGCTGGACTGCACACAAGGCCCAGCCTGCGGGCCAGCTGAGGAGTTCTGGCCTGGGCCGAGCGACTTCGCGCGCAAAGTCCAGCGCCCCATCCAACTCGTGAACCGATGATCGGCCGTGAGAAGAAGGAGGGGTGGAGGTGGCGTCGGCGGTAAGCGAAGGTCCGAAGGTCGGACAGCTGGCCGGGCTGCCGACCGACCGACGGGGCCACGGGGGAGGCGCTGCTGCTGCTGCACTCCATGAGCTGCACTACGTCGGGACGGGTGAGGCGGGGCCGGACGCGGCGCTCCGACCCGACAGTCCCCTCGACCTGAGTAGTAGCAGTCAAATACGGGACAAGGGCGGTCCCGTACAGGACAAACCAATTTAGCCCAATATACGGGATGTCCCGGCTAATACGGGACAGTTGGCAACCCGAGATACAACAGTAGTATTGAAGAGGCCTCTAGATATGCAGGGAATGAATCGCATGCAGGCTGAGGAGATTAGTTAGTCTTGGCATTGTGTTCGACATGGACTTTGTGGCAGAACAGCCTGTTCCTGTTGCCGCATAGTTCTATGCTCTAATGAACACAGCACCATCCAATCTACAGAGGACAGCTGGTTCCAATGAGTCACTACTGTCTTCCTAGTCAGAGAAAATTACGAAACGATGGTCGCTCACAATGAGTATCATCGCTTCAATAGGATGGAACAACTATTTACAACCAATGATAGACACAACATGCTGGAGTAACTCAGCGGGACAGGCAGCATCTCTGGAGAGAAGGAATGGGTGACAATAGACAATAGACAATAGACAATAGACAATAGACAATAGGTGATCATGGCTGATCATCGACAATCAGCACCCCGTTCCTGCCTTCTCACCATATCCCCTGACTCCGCTATCTTTAAGAGCCCCATCTAGCTCCCTCTTGAAAGTATCCAGTGAACCGGCCTCCACCGCCCTCTGAGGCAGATAATTCCACAGACTCACAACGCTCTGTGTGAAAAAGTGTTTCCTCGTCTCCGTTCTAAACGGCTTACCACTTATTCTTAAACTGTGGCCCCTGGTTCTGGACTCCCCCAACATCGGGAACATGTTTCCTGCCTCTAGTGTGTTCAAACCTTTAATGATCATTTATGCTTCAATTAGAACCCCTCTCGTCCTAAATTCCAGAGTGACGTTTCGGGTCGAGACCCTTCTTCAGACTGAGAGTAAGGGTGAGGTGTGAAAACAAGAGATGTCCCTTCCATATCTCCCTCTCCCCTGACTCTCAGCCTGGAGAAGGGCCTCGACCCGAAACGTCACCCACTCCGTCTCTCCAGAGTTACTCCAGCGTCTTGCGTCTATCTTCAATGTAAACCAGCACCTGCAGTTCCCTCCTGCACCCTTTTAAACCAATGCCTAGCTGATGAAAATGTTTGAGTATTTCACATCCTCTGAGCTTCTTCTAACTACAATTCACAGAATTCTACGGAAACAAAATCACATCCTTGTTGACTTTAGACTGGAGAGATACAGCATAGAAACAGGCCCTTCAGCCCACTGAGTCCTCGCTGACCAGCGATCACCCCGTACACTAGCACTATCCTACACACAATAGACAATAGACAATAGGTGCAGGAGTAGGCCATTTGGCCCTTCGAGCCAGCACCGCCATTCAATATAATCATGGCTGATCATCCCCAATCAGTACCCCGTTCCGGCCTTCTCCCCATACCCCCTGACTCTGCTATCTTTAAGAGCCCTATCTAGCTCTCTCTTGAAAGCATCCAGAGAATTGGCATCCACCGCCCTCTGAGGCAGAGAATTCCACAGACTCACCGCTCTCTGTGAGAAAAAGTGTTTCCTCGTCTCCGTTCTAAATGGCCTACCCCTTATTCTTAAACTGTGGCCCCTGGTTCTGGACTCCCCCAACATCGGGAACATGTTTCCTGCCTCTAGCGTGTCCAAGCCCTTAACAATCTTGTATGTTTCAATGAGATCCCCCCCTCTCATCCTTCTAAACTCCAGAGTGTACAAGCCCAGCCGCTCCATTCTCACACACTAGGACAATTTACAATATTTACTGAAGCTAATTAACCTGCAAACCTGTATGTCTTTGGACTGTGGGCGGACACCCATGTACTCACAGTGAGAATGTACAAATTGTACTTCCTTTTAACTCTGAACAAACAGAAATCATCTTACAGGGCCAGACATGTCCTGATATTAGACATGCACAGTTGCACAGTTCAGAGATCTAACCAAGCCCTTTCTGTTGATGGTGTGACCTTGATAGAACAAATAACTTTCACTTGAGAGACACAGTCGGGCATCTCCCTTTACACTCATTACTGTGGAGCCAAATTCAGCTCTAACTCCATCTGCTGCCCACTGAGTCCACGCCGACCATCGATCACACTAGTTCTACGTCATCCCACTCCCTGCACACTCGGGGCAAGTTGCAGAAGCCAATTGACCTACGAACCCCCGCAACGTCTTTGAGATGTGGGAGGAAACCGGAGCACCCAGAGGAAACCCACGAGGTCACAGGGAGAGCGTGTGGGTTTCCTCCGGGGCGCGCTCCAGTTTCCTCCCACATCCCAAAGAGATGTTTTGCGAGTTTGTTTACAAGGGTTCGTAAGTTAATTGGCTTCTGTGAATTGTGTGGAGTGTCGGGAGTGGGTGAGAAAGTGGGATAGCATAGAACTTGTGAGGTAGACAGAATTGCTGGAGAAACTCAGCGGGTGCGGCAGCATCTATGGAGCGAAGGAAATAGGCAGCGTTTCGGGTCGAGACCCTTCTTCAGACCCTTCTTCAGAACTTGTGAGAACGGGTGATCGATGGTTGGCGTGGTCTCAGTGGGCAGAAGGGCCTGTTTCTGTGCTATATCTTTCAAACTCAGTGCAGTTCAAGAAAATGGAATGTTCTTTTTTATTGCCGGAATGGCAGATTTGCTGAATAAAATGATCAGATGAAGTTGTCCCACCAGTCCTGGTTCATCCATGCAGTGTCTGAATGCACATCACAAATATGTTTTTGCTACTGAAGTTCAATCTGAAGAATACTTATCTATTTCGGGGATCGTACCAACAATAAGGTAGCCAGCGCGAATGCAGAGAGAGTTGAGAAAGAAGTTGCTTTAGCTTTGAGGAATCGCTAGGTAATTCATCGTGACTGGACAAAGCGAAGGAACAAAAGAGGTTTTGTGTCTTACCATTTTTCAATGGGAGGGTATTGTGTCCTCTACGTGGTTGCTGGGTAACACGGTCTCGGAATCGGCTTCTTTTTCAGACGGCATTACCCCGTCTCCCTCTCCCGCACAAAGTGGTTGGCATCATGCTTGGTATTCAGCCAACGGATGCCAGGATAAGTAGCCGAGTTAAACGGGCTGCTGTGCCGTGGAAACAAGCCGCGATAAATATCCCAGGGAAACCGGCAAGTGAAAAGTATCCTTCAAGACCTTGCCCTTGCACCGTACCCTTCCTTATCACGGTGGCGCAGCGGTAGAGTCGCTGCCTCACAGCGAATGCAACGCCGGAGGCCCGGGTTCGATCCCGAGTACAGGCGCTGTCCGCACGGAGTTTGTACGCTCTCCCCGTGACCTGCGTGGGTTGTCTCCGAGATCTTCGGATTCCTCCCACACTCCAAAGTTGGCTTGGTGCATGTGCAAATTGTCCCTAGTGTGTGTCGGATAGTGTTAGCGTGCGGGGTGGGATGGGTAGATTGCAACCTTCACCTGGTCCGCCCTGTTTCGACGAATACAATCAACGCGGCGTGCACAATCAAATAAGGTCAAATAGAACAAGTTGTCCTACAACCTTTGGCTGTGCTCGCCATACGCAAGAAGAAGAAGAAGTGATCGCTGGTCGGCGCGGTCTCAGTGGGCCGAAGAGGCCTGTTTCCGCGCTGTATCTCTAAACTACATCAAACTACGAGCATTCTGCTGATTCTAGTTTCTTCTCCACTGCAAGAGAGCGCCAGGAATCTGAAGCAAAGATAGAAGCTGTCCCCACCACATTCTCCAATGGAGTTTCTGGAGACAGCTTAAGAATTCAAAGCACAGTGATGTCTCACATACAGAATTTAGGGCATAGAACCAGTACAGCATGGGAACAGGCCCTTCGGCCCACAATGTCCGTGCCGAACATTCCGCCAAGTTAAACTAATAATAATAATAATAATAATAGATTTTATTTATATAGCGCTTTTCAGGACTCAAAGTCGCTTTACAATTGAGAGTCAGGAATAAACAAAACAAAATAGAGCAGTAAGACAGAGGGGAGGGGAACATGGGGCTAAGGGTATGCAGAATCTCCTCTGCCTGCATATCCCTCCATTCCCTGCATGTCCACATGCCTATCTAAAAGCCTCTCGCATTCAATAGACAATAGACAATAGACAATAGGTGCAGGAGTAGGCCATTCAGCCCTTCGAGCCAGCACCGCCCTCTGAGGCAGAGAATTCCACAGACTCACGACTCTCTGTGAGAAAAAGTGTTTCCTCGTCTCCGTTGTTATTGGCTTGCCCCTTATTCTTAAACTGTGGCCCCTGGTTCTGGACTCCCCCATTATCCACTATCGTATCTGCCTCCACCACCACCCCCTGGTAGCGCGTTCCAGGCACCCACCACCCTCTATGTAAAAGACTTGCCTCTTTCAAACTTTGCCCCTCTCACCTTAAAACTATGCCCACCTTGCGGGTAAAAGTTTGGCCTGTCAACCCTATCCATGTCTCTCATCATATTGATATACTTCAGTCAGATGCGAAATTAATTCAGTAATAAGCCTAATTAGCTATACTAATTTTTTCAAGAGCTTTAACAGTTTAAGAATAAGGGGTAAGCCATTTATAACGGAGATGAGGAAACACTTTTTCTCACAGAGAGTGGTGAGTCTGTGGAATTCTCTGCCTCAGAGGGCGGTGGAGGCCAGTTCTCTGGATACTTTCAAGAGAGAGCTAGATAGGGCTCTTAAAAATAGCGCAGTCAGGGGATATGGGGAGAAGGCAGGAACGGGGTACTGATTGGGGATGATCAGCCATGATCACATTGAATGGCGGTGCTGGCTCGAAGGGCTAAATGGCCTACTCCTGCACCTATTGTCTATTGTCTATTAACAAGATCATGAGAAGAATTGATTGAGTCTTTTACCCAGAGTAGGGTAATCGAGAACCAGGGGACATAGGTTTATGGTGGGGGGGCGGGGTGAAGATTTAATAGGAGTTTGAAGGATAACGTTTTCACACAAAGGGCGGTGGGTGTAAGGAACTAGCTGCCGGAGGAGGTAGTTGAGGCAGGGACTATCCCAATGTTTTAGAAACATTTAGACAGGCGCATTTAGGATAGGTTTAGAGTGACATGGGCCAAATGTAGGCAGGTGGGACTAGTGTAGATGGGACATGTTGGTCGATGTGGACAAGTTGGGCCGTCGGGGCCTGTTTCCATGCTGTAAGACTCTATGACTCTACAATGACCACAGAAATCAGCATAGCTACTATAGAAACTCAGCGCGTGAGGCAGCATCTATGGAGCGAAGGAAATAGGCAACGTTTCGGGCCAAAACCCTTTAAGGGTTTCGGCCCGAAACGTTGCCTATTTCCTTGAAAGGTTTCGGGCCGAAACGTTGCCTATTTCCTTGAAAGGTTTCGGGCCGAAACGTTGCCTATTTCCTTCAAGGGTTTCAGCCCGAAACGTTGCCTATTTCCTTCAAGGGTTTCAGCCCGAAACGTTGCCTATTTCCTTCAAGGGTTTCAGCCCAAAACGTTGCCTATTTCCTTCAAGGGTTTCAGCCCGAAACGTTGCCTATTTCCTTCAAGGGTTTCAGCCCGAAACGTTGCCTATTTCCTTCGCTCCATAGATGCTGCCTCACCCGCTGAGTTTCTCCAGCATTTTTGTCTACCTTCGATTTTCCAGCATCTGCAGTTCCTTCTTAAACATTTGAGCTACTATAGAATATCTGTACGTTCTCAGCCAAATGCTGCAACATCATGCAAGAAGTTTAAAGGCTGCTGCGGCTCTGAGCTGATCTCAGCTAATAACAGAAACACAAAAGGATATTTAATACCACAGGGTTAATATCCAGGCTACAAAATACATTTACTTATTATAGAATTAAAACTGATCAATTATTAACACAGGTGAAATGAATGAGTGCATTGAAATAGCTGTGTGTTCTAACCCATTGTCCACAGACAAAATTAAACTCATTCATAACGTGGCAAGACAGGGTTGACAATGAACAACCAATTGCAAGTTACAATCGTGGAAAGTCCAATGGTAACAGCTCATTATTTTATGTACCTGACTTTCTAAAAGTAAATTAAGACCCATTGAATCTCTTAGAAATAATCACATTCATTTTCCCCCCGCATGGCTTCTGCCCCAAGGTGTATGTGACGTCCAAAGGCTGCCATTTGTTGACGGCGTGATTCAGGTTGTGGCCGTAAATATGTCGGTCCATCAGTCTGAAGAAGCGTTTCGGCCCAAAACGTCGCCTATTTCAAGTCCTCGTTCTCCAGAGATGCTGCCTGACCAGCTGAGTCAGGGGAGAACGTACAAACTCCGTACAGACAGTACCCGTAGTCGGGGTCGAACCCTGGTCTCCGGAGCTGCAAGCGCTGTAAGGCAGCAACTCTACCGCTGCGCCAGCGTGACGCCAAGCTGCTTTTTGGTACTTAGTCCTGGGTCATAGATGACCTGTTGTAATACATCTCAGTGCTGGCACCTTTTGTTAGATGTGGACAGACCATGGAGTAATGGGAATGGAAGTGTATGGCGGCAATGTTTATGGGATACCTTATCCCCATCCTTCATCCATCCTCAGTCTGTCTTAACCAACCTGATCTCCCGGTGGCCCAGCACTTCAACTCCCCCTGCCCATTCCCAATCTGACCTTTCTGTCCTGGGCCTCCTCCATTGCCAGAGTGAGGCCCAGCGCAAATTAGAGGAGCAGCACCTCATATTTCACTTGGGTAGTTTGCACCCCAGCGGTATGAACATTGACCTCTAATTTCAGGTAGTCTAGGCTTTCTCCCTCCTTCCCAGCTCTCCCACAGCCCACTGTCTCCGCCTCTTTTCCTTTCGTTCCCCTCCCCCCACCCCCGACATCAGTCTGAAGAAGGGTCTCGACCCGAAACGTCGCCCATTCCTTCTCTCCATAGATGCTGCCTCACCCGCTGAGTTTCTCCGGCATTTTTTTGTCCACCTTCATTATTTCTGTTTATTTTTCTTTCCCACGTGGGTAATCCAACCTGTCGAACATTACCTGCGCGCTCTTATCTTTCCTGGGCGTATTTTGCAATCAGCTCTATTCAAACGTTTCAACTGGGTTTCTGTAACCAGAGTCCCTGGCGCGGAGCCCAGGCATTTAGATTTGTTCTGCCTGCCGTTACCTTTGGCCACTGGACCCCATCCACACTGCTGGGGAGCTGATACTGTAATCAGTGCGTTGTGAATACAGGGGGGCACAGCGGGTAGTGCCGCTGCCTCCCAGAGCGCCAGAGAACCCGGCTCAATCCCCCCCCCCCCCACCTCGGGTGCTGTCTGTGTGGAGTTTGCACCTTCCCCCGCCGTGATTGCGGGGGTTATTCCAGGTGCTCTGGTTTCCTCCCACGTCCCAAAGACTTGCGCGTCCGCAGGTTAAGTGGCCCTCTGTAAAATTGCCCCCGGCGTGCAGGGAGTGGATGAGAAAGTGGGATAACGTCGAACTAGTGTGATGGTCGGCATGGGCTCGGTGGGCCGAAGGGCCTGTATCCAAGCTGTATCTCTAAACTAAACTAAATTAAACTAGACTCAACATGGCTTCATGGCTACAGGGTGATGATCCGACAACGATTCTGATACTTTATTCCACATGTATCTCGGCACGGTGAAACCGGGTAAAATCAGACAGCAGATCTCATCTCGGCAGTAAACAAAGAGTCACCATGTTTCTGCGGCCGACAAAGTCACAAAGAGTTCATGGAACACACGTTAGAGAGTTGGTGCAAATGTGCATACGTGCCAAGTGTCAATAGTCTACTAGTGGGAGAGTCTAGGACTAGAGGTCACAGCCTCAGAATTGAAGGACGTTCTTTTTGGAAGGAGATGAGGAGAAACCTCTTTAGCCAGAGGGTGGTGAATCTGTGGAATTCTTTGCCATGGAGGCCAAGTCAGTGGATATTTTTAAGGCAGAGGTAGATAGATTCTTGATTAGTACGGGTGTCAGGGGTTATGGGGAGAAGGCAGGAGAATGTTGAGAGGGAAAGGTAGATCAGCCAAGATTGAATGGCGGAGTAGACTTGATGGGCCGAATGGCCTAATTCTGCTCCTATCACTTATGACTTTATGACCTTGTTTACAACCACATATTACAATCGCTCCACACTCTAAAATTCCCTACTCCTACAGCAATATTTCTTACTTTCACTAAACTTTATTCCCTTATCATGTATCTACACACTGTAAATGGCTCGATTGTAATCATGTGTTGTCTTTCCACTGACTGCATAGCACGCAACAAAAGCTTTTCACTGTACCTCGGTACACGTGGCAATAGACAATAGACAATAGGTGCAGGAGTAGGCCATTCGAGCCAGCACCGACATTCACAGTGATCATGGCTGATCATCCACAATCAGTACCCCGTTCCTGCCTTCTCCCCATATCCCCTGACTCCGCTATCTTTAAGAGCTCTATCTAACTCTTGAAAGCATCCAGAGAACCGGCCTCCACCACCCTTTGAGGCAGAGAATTCCACAGATTCACAACCTTCTGTGTGAAAAAGTTTTTTCTCATCTCCATTCTAAATGGCTTGCCCCTTATTCTTAAACTGTGGCCCCTGGTTCTGGTCTCCCCCAACATCGGGAACATGTTTCCTGCCTCTAGCATGCCCAAATTATAATCCCTTAATAATCTTATATGTTTCGATAAGATCCCCTCTTATCCTTCTGAATTCCAGTGTATACAAGCCCAGCCGCTCCATTTTATCAACATATGACAGTCCCGCCATCCCGGGAATTAACCTGGTGAACCTACGCTGCACTCCCTCAATAGCAAGAATATCCTTCCTCAAAATGGAGACCAAAACTGCACACAGGTGTGGTCTCACCAGGGCCCTGTACAACTGCAGAAGGACGTCTTTGCTCCTATACTCAACTCCTCTTGTTATGAACTAAACGGCAACATTAATTATGGCCAGTGTGGTTTGCCCAGTGTGCCTGGGCTTGTAGTTCTCTTGTACATCGGACGTGTGTGAAAGAGTTTGTTGATGACTTAAATCCTCAGTCAATTCTCAAGTTCCCTTCAATGGGATCATGTCAATAAACCGACAACAATGTTAAGCTGGCACTTGAAGCTGACAGTGTGGTGGCAGGGAGGTTAAGAGATCAACAGAGGCAAACTGGAATTATCAAGAGACTACAGGGCTGGTAGGTAGTTTAGTTCAGTTTAGGGATACCGCGTTTGGAAACAGGCCCATCGGCCCACCGAGTCCACTGATCACCCGTACACTAGTTCAATCCTATACACCAAGGGGCAATTTTACTGAAGCCAATTAGCCTACAAACCTGCACGTCTTTGGAATGTGGGAGGAAACCGGAGCACCCGGAGAAAACCCACGTGGTCACGGGGAGAACCTGTTCCTTCTTCTTCTTGCGAATGAAACATAAATAAGCCAAAGGAATAGTTAGGTCTCAAGCCGGGTGTTGAGCAGCCAGGTTGTTGTCTCTGTTGGCGTCAATGTCTGCCAGGCCCTGACAGAGCTCCATTTGGTGGGTGGTAGTGCGGGCACCCAGAGATGACATGGTTGGCTGCCTGTTGTTCTGCTCCGCATTCACAGGCTGGGCTCTGGCGGAGGGAGCCCCCATCTCCACACGCTGGCATTGAAACGCCCAACTCCAGTACCAAGTCTGTTGAGCTTCACCCACGCTCCTCTGGGGAGCTCAGACCATGGACAGCTTTTATCTGGTGAAGAGATGTAGCTGTGTAATGGAGATGAGGTTGCCTTCCACCCCTGTGACCACTTGGTGGCTATCCAGTGTGCTTTTGAACCTGTTACCTGAAGCGTCACCTATCCACGTTCTCCAGAGATGTTGCCTTACCCGCTGAGTTACTCCAGCTCTTTGTGTCTTTTTTTTGTTGTTAGACCAGCGCCTGCAGTTCCTGGTTTCTGCACGTGTTCCAGAACCCTCCATTCCCTGCAGATCCACGTGGCTATCCACGTCTCTTAAACACCGCCACCCCAGGCCACATGTCCCAGCCACACAAAACTCGCTGTGTAAACAAATCTCCACAATGCGTAAATCAGGCCTTCCCCTGAGCTGATGAGAACTATCTTTTCTCCAGACAGTCAGGATGTTGGCCAACACTGGGTGTTATCTGACGCAGTTTTACAGCAGAAAAAAAAACCAACAAACAATATCGCTGCAGCAAGTTTCAAGGCCAGTATGTCTCGTGCTTTTGAAACTGTTTCAGTTTTATCTCATATGTTTTTAGTTTAGTTCAGAGATAAAACATGGAATCAGGCCCTTTGGCCCACCGAGTCCGCGCCGACCAGCAATCACCCTTCACACTAGTTCTATCTGTACACACTAGGGGCAATTTGTAGAAGGTGATTAGCCTGCAAACCTGCACGTCTTTGGAGTGTGGGAGGAAACCGGAGCGCCCGGAGAAAAACCCACGCGGGTCAGTTTCAGTTTATTGTCGACAAGAGGTGACAGTGAGAGGTCTGTGGAGGCAGCGCCCGTAGTCAGGATCGAACCTGGGTCTCTGGCGCTGTGAGGCAGCAGCTGTACCGCTGCGTCACCGTGTTGCCCGTACAATTAATGTTGATATTAATATTTTGAGTATGTGAGACTGCCAAAGGTCGTGCTGTAGAGGCCTTCAGACTGTGGAGTAATTGATTGTAAGGTCCTTCTCCTTGCCACTGTGCCTCACTGAGACTCGGGTTCGATCCTGACCTCGGGAACTGTCTGTGTGGAGTTTTCACGTTCTTCCTGTGATCGGGTGGGTTCCCCCCGAGTGTCCATAAGTTCATTAGTCACACATGCAGATTTAGTTCATTAGGCCCATCAAGTCTACTCTGCCATTCTATCATGGCTGATCTATCTCTCCCTCCCAACCCCATTCTCCTGCCTTCTCCCCATAACCCCTGACACCCGGACTAATCAAGAACTGTCAATCTTTGCTTTAAAAATACCCATTGACATGGCCTCCAATGCCATCTGCGGCAATGAATTCCACAGATTCACCACCCTCTGACTAAAGAAATTCCTCTTCATCTCCTTTCTAAAAGTACGTCCTTTTATGCTGAGGATGTGCCCTCTGGTCCTAGACTCTCCCACTCTCCCAAATACGTGCAGATTTACAGGTTAATTTTCCTCAGTAAATTTGCCCCTGGAGTGAATGAGAAAACGGGATAGTATAGAACTGGTGATGGATGGTCGGCCAGGACTCGGTTGGCCGAAGGGCCTATTGCTATGCTGTATGTCTCAATACAATACAATTCAATAAGTTCGGAGCTGTTTCCGCGTCAAGTTGCTGGGGAAGATGCAGACAAGGGAACGATTCTATGATTGAGTCTTGGAAGGAGCCGAAGATAGACAAAATATACTGGAGTAACTCAGCGGGACAGGCAGCATCTCTGGAGAGAAGGAATGGGTGACGTTTCGGGTCGAGAGCCTTCTTCAGACTAATTCCATGAACTAGGATGTGGACAACAACCTTCCAAGTATGAAAGTAAGCATGCAGGTACAGCAGGCAGTGAAGAAAGCGAATGGCATGTTGGCCTTCATAACAAGAGGAGTTGAGTATAGGAGCAAAGAGGTCCTTCTGCATTTGTACAGGGCCCTAGTGAGACCACACCTGGAGTATTGTGTGCAGTTTTGGTCCCCTAATTTGAGGAAGGACATTCTTGCTATTGAAGGAGTGCAGCGTAGGTTTACAAGGTTAATTCCCGGGATGGCGGGACTGCCATATGTTGATAGAATGGAGCGGTTGGGCTTGTATACTCTGCAATTTAGAAGGATGAGAGGTGATCTTATTGAAACATATAAAATTATTAAGGGGTTGCACATGCTAGAGGCAGGAAACATGTTCCTGATGTTGGGGAAGTCCAGAACCAGGGGCCACAGTTTAAGAATAAGGGGTAAGCCATTTAGAACGGAGATGAGGAAACACTTTTTCACACAGAGAGTGGTGAGTCTGTGGAATTCTCTGCCTCAGAGGGCGGTGGAGGCAGGTTCTCTGGATACATGCAAGAGAGAGCTAGATAGGGCTCTTAAAAATAGCGGAGTCAGGGGATATGGGGAGAAGGCAGGAACGGGGTACTGATTGGGGATGATTAGCCATGATCACATTGAATAGCGGTGCTGGCTCGAAGGGCCGAATGGCCGAATGGCCTACTCCTGCACCTATTGTCTATTGTCTATTGTCTATTGTCTAAAGACCGGCTAACAGTTAACGTCAGAGATGATTTTAGTTGCACTGCAGCTTAGACCTAATATTCCAGGCTGGTTTCCATTGATTTAAGGGCTCATTTGAAGTGTCAGTTACATGAACCCTTGCTGTCCCCGATGTCACCTCTCAGTATGTTGCTGCAACCAACACCCTGCGCATGCGATCGGCCCCACCAGGAGACTGGCAGTTACTGGGGCTGAGTGCCCTGGGAATGAATAATAATGCCTCACTTATATTGTCGGCAACGTTGCTGGATATTTCGCAAGCCTCCTGGCATCTCACGTTGCCTTTGAAAGGAGCTCAGATTATTCTCCGTCTCAGACAAAGGACAAAAGGCAGCTTTTGTACCTACAGTCTCCGACCCGCCCAGCGCGCGCCGGGAACCGTTATCCGTGCGTCGAGCCTGAGTTACGGATTTGCGTACATTGATAGGGTGAGATTACAAGGATAAACGCTGAGGTTCCGGCTTCCCTATCCGAGCGCAAGCAGGTCTCTTCCTCCCTGGGGGAGACAAAAAAGACACAGAGTGCTGGAGTAACTCGGCGGGTCAGGCAGCATCTGTGGAGAACATGGATAGGTGACGTTTCACAGAGTGCTGGAGTAACTCAGCGGGTCAGGCAGCATCTGTGGAGTGAAGGAAATGGGCAACCTTTCGGGCCGAAACCCTGAAGGAAATAGGCAACGTTTCGGCCCGAAACCCTTCCGGGTTTCGGCCCGAAACGTTGCCTATTTCCTTCGCTCCATAGATGCTGCCGGAACATGGATAGGTGACGTTTCACAGAGTGCTGGAGTAACTCAGCCGGTCAGGCAGCATCTGTGGAGAACGTGGATAGGTGACGTTTCACAGAGTGCTGGAGTAACTCAGCGGGTCAGGCAGCATCTGTGGAGAACGTGGATAGGTGACGTTTCACAGAGTGCTGGAGTAACTCAGCGGGTCAGGCAGCATCTGTGGAGAACGTGGATAGGTGACGTTTCACAGAGTGCTGGAGTAACTCAGCGGGTCAGGCAGCATCTGTGGAGAACGTGGATAGGTGACGTTTCACAGAGTGCTGGAGTAACTCAGCGGGTCAGGCAGCATCTGTGGAGAGGTGGCGTTTTGGGGCGGGACCCTTTTTCACACTGATTGTGTCTCCGATCTTGCATCCTGTGGTTACTCTACACAGATTACATACTAGAATTGTAGAGCCATGCAGCCCAGAAACAGGCCCTTCAGCCCAACCAAGATGCCCCATCTAAGCTAGTCCCATTTGCCTGCATTTGGCGCATATCCCCCTAAACCTACTCTATTTGTACCTGTCCAAATGTCTTTGATGTTGTTATAGTACTAGCCTCAACTACCTCCTCTGGCAGCTCGTTCTATACACCCACCACCATCTGAGCCCCTCAGGTTCCTATTAAATCTTTCCCCTCTCACCTTCAACCTCATGTTCTTAATTCCCCTACCCTGGGTAAAAGGCTCATTCATCCTATCTATTCCTCTCATGATGTTGTGTACGTCTCTATAAGATCACCCCTCAGCCTCCTGCGCTCCAAGGAATAAAGTCCGAGGCTGCCCAACCTCCCCCTATAGTTTCAATAAGATCCCCTCTCATCCTTCTAAACTCCAGAGTGTACAAGCCCAGCCGCTCCATTCTCTCAGCATATGACAGTCCTGCCATCCCGGGAATAAACCTTGTAAACCTACGCTGCACTCCCTCAATAACAAGAATGTCCTTCCTCAAATTAGGCTTAGGTTTATTTCAGGTCAGGTCGGGGGGAGTTCCCCCCCCCCCCCCCCCCGCCACGGGTACCATGTAATCCCGTGCTTCCTGCTCCATGGTCAGATAGTCGGCGACTAAACTGTCTCCCCCACCTGGTTTGCCAGGTGAGGAGGGGGCTGTGGACCCCCAGCAGGACCAAAAACAAGACCTGTCAAAGGGCGGATGAACTTCTAGCGAGCCAACGGCCATCCACACTGCAGTAGAAGTTGCGATCACTGTCGTACACGGCATCGTGAGGCACCGTGCCCATTGATGTTTTCAACGATGATGGTGATGATGAAGATGAAGATGATGATGAAGATGAAGATGAAGATGAAGATGAAGATGATGATGATGATGATGATGATGATGATGAAGATGAAGATGATGATGATGGTGATGATGATGAAGATGAAGATGATGGTGATGGTGATGATGATGATGGTGATGATGATGATGGTGATGATGATGATGGTGATGGTGATGATGATGATGATGATAATGATGATGATGATGATGATGATGATGATGATGATGATGAAGATGATGAAGATGAAGATGAAGATGAAGATGATGAAGATGATGAAGATGATGAAGATGATGAAGATGAAGATGAGATGATGATGAAGATGATGATGATGATGATGATGATGATGATGATGATGATGATGATGATGATGATGATGATGATGATGAAGATGAAGATGATGATGGTGATGTTTATTGTCACGTGTACCGAGGTACAGTGAAAATGTTTGTTTTGCATGCTATCCAAATGGATCAAATATGCCATACATAAATACAATAAAGACAAACTCGTCCAATAGGTAGAACAAAGGGGAAGATACAGAGTGCAGAATATAGTTCTCAGCATTGTAGCGCACCAGTTCCAGAGACAAAGTCCAATGTCAGCATTGGGGTAGAGGTGAATCCGACAATACCCTAGCTTATGGAAGGACCGTTCAGAGGCCTGATAACAGTCAGCTCAAGTCAAGTGGAGTTTATTGTCGTTGACAGAAATGCGATGAGGTGCAGGTACAATGAAAATCTTGCTGGTAGAAGCATCACCGACACGACAAACACACAAAAACAAATTAGACATAAATTTACAATAAACCTCACCGGACAGTGAAAAGAAAAGACTGCAAAAGACACGGCATTAGTGGGGGAAAATCCCAATGGGAAAACGCGTCCAGGGTAATTCATGAAACATGAAAAAAGAGTTGAAATATAATCTTCTATACGAGACCAAGTGGGACCCGTTGGGTCCCGTCCCCTCAATGCGCGGTTGCGGGGGGAGGGGGGGGGGGGCGGCCTGTGGTGTCTCACACACACACACTAACCACACACACACTAACCACCCTACACACACTAACCACATCACCACACAGACATACTAACCACCCCCATTGATATTATATTAATATTATTCATTCGCTCCTTTTACCCCATCCCCGCCCTATCCACTCACGCATATCCCCCAACTCGCAGGCACGGCTAGAGAGGGAGGGGGGTAGAAAGAGAGGGACGCAGAGGCACAGAGATGGACACAGAGGCACAGAGATAGACTGAGAGGCACAGAGAGGGACACAGAGAGTGTTGAAATATAATCTTATATAATATAGGCCCTGTTTCTCTGTGGCATCACCCAATCCACTTTTGGTCCAATTTTGGGAGATAGTCGGCTTGGTTTGGGGAACTTTGGTCTATCCAACAACATTGGCGCACGGCGGGGCAGCGGTAGAGTTGCTGCCTTGCAGCGCCAGGAACCCGGGTTAGATCCTGATCGTGGGTGCTGTCTGTGCGGAGTTTGCACGTTCTCCCCGTGACCGCGTGGGTTTTCTCCGGGTGCTCCGGTTTCATCCCACACTCCAAAGACGTGCAGGTTTGAAGGTTAATCAGCTTGGGTAAAGATTGTAAATTGTCCCTCGTGTTGTGTGTAGGATAGAGCTAGTGTACGGGGTGATCGCTGGTCGGCGTGGACTCGGTGGGCCGAAGGGCCTCTTTCCACGCTGCATCTCCAAACTAAACGAAGTGGATATTTGATTTTTGCATAGTTGAAAATTAATCAAATGCATTAAGCTATGTTTACAGAT
>CM075980.1:84206087-84354011 GCA_038087875.1 Malacoraja senta | reverse complement strand
AAAATCGATGGTAGACAAAAATTCTTGAGGAACTCAGCGGGTGCAGCAGCATCTATGGAGCGAAGGAAATAGGCCAGGTTTCGGGCCGAAACCCTTCTTCAGGATTTCGGCCCGAAACGTTGCCTATTTCCTTCGCTCAATAGATGCTGCTGCACCCACTGAGTTTCTCCAGCATTTTTGTCTACCTATCCATTTAATGTCTACTAGACCAAGTGCAGACCACTTGGGTCTGATCCCACAATGCAATATTCCAGCACTCACCCGTTCCCCCAACGCATCCCATTCTCCCAATGCAACACGGGGGTGTGTGGGGGGCAGCGGGGGGTGGGGGTGTTTGGGCGGGGACGGAGGGGATAACTTTATGACTTTGCAATTTTGGTCCTTCTCCTCCTCAGAGCAAATTTCAGAACTACATGCATTGAGTTCTCTATGGTTTCTGAGCTGTTGTCAGGAATGTGAAGTTGGAGAATGACCTTGAATAACTTTAGAAACATAGAAAATAGGTGCTGGAGCAGGCCATTCGGCCCTTCGAGCCAGCACCGCCATTCATTGTGATCATGGCGGTCTGGTCTGGTCTGTCTGTGGCTGGTCTGTAAGTGGGATTGAATACCTTTACCACGGTGTTGAGAGTTGGCCGTATTACTTTCAAATCATATTTGGTCCCCGATGGGAAGTGTGTGGGAGGGAGGGAGGGAGGGTGGGGTGGTGAGGAGGTCTGCACCGCGCTCTGGGTGGAAGGAAGGGAGGGGCGGTGAGGAGGGAGAACCCGAGGATCCGAGCGAGGCTGCGGGCGGGCGGGCGTGTGTGACACAGGCGCCGACCCGAGCCATGGGGCCCACCCACCTCATTGTGACGTGATCAGTCGAAGCTGGTTGAAGAATCTGTGTGTGAAAGGCGGTTTAAAAGACCATTTTGTCTTTTTTTAAATTTTATTCACCAATAACGTGAAATATAGGGTCAAATCTTAAGTGAACCTGATCACTGCGTGGAGGGGGAAAATGTGTCAGAATATGTAAAAATGTAAGCGTTTTGGCGAAAATACAAACACGCACGCACGCGCACACACACACACACACACACACACACACACACACACACACACACACACACACACACACACGATGAGACTTTTATAGTATAGAGATATCGACATTTAATCTACTTGAAATATTTAAGGGCCAAAGTACATAGATTATAGATAACAGCTAAAGTTGACAACAGTAGGAAACGGTACAAGATAAATCATCTTTGGTTACTATGTCAACTTGGATATTACACCACTATTTGTTATGGGTGGAAGGTAGACTGAGAGAGGTGAGGGATTCCATTAATAATGAACCAAACAAGGAAGACAAAGGATAGAAGACCAATTCAAGCACCGCGGACACCAGAAGCATGTGGCAGGGTGTCAGGGACATCACCGACTACAAGAGCAGCCCCGCCTGCCCCCACGGTGATATCACACTGGCCAACGAACTAAACACCTTCTTTGCCCGGTTCGAAACTGGCAACACCACCAGGAGTGGAATAACCTCGGCCATGGCGGAGGGACAGGCCTTAACACTGAGCACCCAGGAGGTACTGTGCGCTCTGCGTAGGATCAATCCACGCAAGGCTGCAGGCCCGGATGGAGTCCAGGGAAGGGTACTAAAGGACTGTGCTGTACAGCTGGCGGAGGTATTCACGAGAATCTTCAATCTGTCTCTATCCCTGGCAACGGTCCCCTAGTGCCTGAAACAGCCACCATAGTGCCGGTGCCGAAAAAGTCCAAAGTCACCAACCTGAACGACTACCGCCCGGTTGCTCTAACTCCAATCCCAATGAAGTGCTTCGAAAGGCTGGTCCTCTCCCATATCAAATCCAGCATCCCTGCCTCACTGGACTCCCATCAATTTGCATACAGGGCAAATAGATCACAGAGGATGCCATCTCTCTGGCTCTTTACACTGTCCTGACTCAGCTGGACAGACAAGGCAAGTATGTGAGGATGCTCTTCATTGACTATAGCTCTGCATTCAATACGGTCATCCCACCAAGCTCACCACCAAACTCCACCAGCTAGGCCTCAGCTCGCCGATATGCGATTGGATCCTGAACTTTCTGACGGAGCGACCGCAGGCAGCGAGACTGGGCCCGCACCTGTCCTCCACTATCACCCTGAGCACCGGCACACCACAGGGCTGTGTACTAAGCCCCATGCTCTACTCCCTCTTCACTCACGACTGTGTCCCTGCATTCGACACCAACACCATCGTGAAGTTTGCAGACGACACAACAGTGATTGGGCTGATCACCAACGGTGATGAAACAAAATACAGAGCGGAGGTGCAGAAACCTGGCGGACTGGTGCGCTCATAACAACTTGTCACTAAACACCTCTAAGACCAAGGAGCTGATTATTGACTTCAGGAGGTCCCATAATGGTGAATACGCCCCAATCTCCATTTACGGGGAAAGTGTGGAGAGAGTGTCCAGCCTTTAAATTTCTGGGCACTCACATTTCAGAGGACCTCACATGGTCCACACAACACCGCTGCGCTGGTCAAGAAGGCACAGCAACGACTGTTCTTCCTGAGGACATTAAAAAAGACTGGTCTGCCCCAACAGCTGCTGACAACATTCTACCGCTGCACCACAGAGAGCATATTTACGTATGGCATCTCTGTGTGGTATCTCAGCTGCACGGAGGCGGAGAGGAGAGCTCTTCAGCGCGTCGTTCACAGAGCGCAGAGGATCATTGGGACAGAGCTACCAGCCTTGGAGGACATCTACCACACACGGTGCCTCAGGAAGGCCGTCAGCATCCATAAGGACTTCATCACACCCTTGTAACGGACTGCTTGAACTACTTCCCTCCGGCAGAACGTTACAAGGCCTTCTACGCCCGAACCTCCAGGACTCAGAAACAGCTTTATTCCAAGAGCTATTGCGGCTCTGAACCGGCCCTGCTGAGTGTCCCCCCACCCACCCCCCCTGGACAGTCTCCCTCAGATGGTCACGTCACTCAACTTGCTTGCTTATTTATTTATTTTACTTTTCCTGTACATCGGTGGAGCTGCATACTAAATCTCGTTGCACTGACATGCAATGACAATAAAAGATATTATTATTATTATTATATTGACTGGATAAATCCAGATTTTGGTAGCATTAAACATCTGGATTTGTTTATATATCTTTTTAGAGTCAGTAATTCAGGTGAAATGGAAAATAGGACATTAAAAGAATTGTGAAGGAAAACAACGACAGTGTTACTACTACATGCATGTGATTTCCTCTTCCTTCCTTCCTCTTCCTTTTGCTACCCAAGCCCAAAGCTTCTCTTCCTCAGTCTGAAGTTGAGACCCTAACATCGTCCGTCTATTTCCTCCACAGATGGAGGCTAGAAACTGCAGATATTGGAACCTTGAGCTGGAAGAACTCAGCGAGTGAGACGGCATCTGGGAAGGGTTCTGCTTCAGATTGAGGGAACCACTTTCACAGATGCTGCCTTACCCACTGAGTTGCCTTTGGAAACTTTTTTTGCTCAAAGATCCAGCATCTGCAATTCCTGCGTCCCCAAAGCTCCCATGCTTTGTCCTGACCCACGTCTCTCTTTTTGTTAATGCCCAACTCTTTCCTTTAAACTCCATTCCAACTAGATTGGAATACTAGACAAAAATGGCCACATTGCTTACTTGTGCACTACCCCTTTCAAAACAAGAACAACTAATCTGAGAGATTAACTCCATTTCTCTCAACATAGATACTGCCTGACCGAGATGTTCCAACATTTTTGCTTTATTTCAATTACTGAATTTCCGCAGAAAATTAATCTTGCAACTTCTAGCCTGTATCCAGTTTTTCATTCCTCTTCAGTGACCTGGATGTATGATCAGCCAGATTTTTATTTGACCGTCTCACTACTTAAGGTTTCAGTTTCTCTGGTATGGTTTCCATCCTCCATAACAACCAAAATTGTGTATGACATTCTTTTTCTGCAACCATTCTGCACCACAATTCCACAACTTCACTGTGGCTTTTACATTGACTGACAACTCATAATTCTTCCAAAGATGTTCCTCTATTATCTTTGGGCCCTTTGTGAAATTGTGCCTTTGTTCCCCTTTTGCCACATGAACGCAATTTAATCCATCGTCCCTCTTGCTCTTTCTACTGTCGTGTTTGTGGTGTCTGATTGCTTTTCTGATATTAAAAAGTAAATAAATGCAAATCAATGGTTAAAGAAAAAAGTAAATGTCATCTGGTCAGGCAGAAACTGTGGAAGAAAAATCGGATGACCTGAAACTCTAGCTCTGTTTTTCCACAGTTGCTACCCGGTTTGTTGAGTGTTTCCAATGATTTTTTGTTAACCTAGTAATGCAAGTTGCTGTAGTTTCACTGTAGTCGCTGTAGTTTCACCAGGAAGCGAGCGGGTAAGATCATCTCTGACCCATCTCACCCTGGCCACAAACTCTTTGAATCACTTCCCTCTGGAAGGCGACTCCGGATTGTCAAAGCTGCCACAGCCAGACTTAAAAACAGTTTTTATGCACGAGTAGTTGCTCTACTCAACAGCCAAAAATCTGTAGCCTCCCTTTGATCTGGTATTTTGGTGGTTCACATGCTGATCAATGGTGTTTTATCATTAATGTTTTATTATTATTAATGTTTAGTGTTTTCTGAGTCATTTGTAACTGTCACTGTATGTCATGTTGTTACTTGTGGGCGGAGCACCAAGGCAAATTCCTTGTATGTGAATACTTGGCCAATAAACTTACTTACTTCACTTTCCCCCGTGCATTACAGTAGGTGGCTATTCGGTGGGTTAGGCTGAACCAAAGATACTATCTTTGGGCTGAACCATACACTAACTGGAGCTGAAAGGCTTCAGATGATGTACCTCTTCAAATCGAAAAGATTGAGGTGGAGACACGAGGAAATGCAGCCGCTGGAATCTTGAGCAAAGCACAAAGTGCTGGAGTAACTAAAACTCAGTGGGTTAGGCAGCATCTGTGCAGGGAATGAACAGGCGGCGTTTCGGGTTGGGACCCTTCTTCGGACTAACTGTGGTAGGGACGTGGGAGGGGGATGTCCTGTTATTCGGATGCCACCCACTGGGCTAAAGAATTCAAGTCTGATTTCCTCGATGCCTTGTTTGAGAATCAGTCTGTTAAAAATAGATGCACTGGCGTCAGAGGAGATGCGACCAAGGAAGGAATTGCAATCCCATTGAAGAAGCTACTCATCACACCGTGGGTTAAAACAGATTTTCGAGGAGTGACAGATAGAACTACATCATTTGAGGGGGGAGTAATTGTCGGAGTGTCGGGTCGACGCCATGTATCAGTTGCTGAGATTGGGGATTTCATCACGCAGACGTCTCCCGCCCCATCCGTCACCCTGTCCCATTCGCATCATTCTTGGTATTTTTCAAATTAAACAACAAAATATCCAAAAAACGATTTAAAAATTGTTTTTGCAGAACATTACTTAATTTCTGCAGTCTCCAAGAAATCGCGTCTGACCGAAACTCTTTGCCTCCAGTCATCTTGAAAACCCAGCTAAAGCCCACCAGCATTTTAGATTGTTGCTTAAGGAAGCCGGATCTCAAGGGAGGTCTTTCGCTTGTGATTTTTTTTGTTGAAGAAACGCCCCACTGGGTTTCCCTCATATAGCATCACGAATATCCATCAGCATTTTTTTTTTTTAATTGACGAGCTAACTTGCATCTATTAACACGGGAATGTAGAATCAGATGTTGCAATGTTTGTATTAGGTATATTGCACTAAGAAAACACTTCCAGTTCAGAAAGGAGATCACTTGTATTCTTTTTGTCGGGAACAAATGAAGAGGGTGGAGTTTTCTTAGGTACTTAGAAAACTGTGACTCAAAAATCGAGCCCGCCCCTCCGATTCAAGTCCCTTTCGCTACCTGGCGCTGTTGCAATGCTCCATGCAGTAACAATACAAAAAAAAAGGCAACTGCGTAACACGTCCGAATGTCGACATAAGTCATGCTTTTTTAAGCAGATAAAAAGTTTCGCCACAGTGGAGGATTCGCGACTGAACGACAATCAGATGCAAAACAAGGCTTGGGATACGGAAAAGTAGTTTGAAAGAAAATTGAAGAAGGAAAGGAGCTGCTTGCTGGCTCATTTCAAACACCTGGCCGGTGGTCTTTTGTACTTTGCTCTTCTCTGCCCGATTGTACAAGAAGCAAGGGGAAAAAAAAACTGGAAATATTTTTTATTAAGCCGTCTTAAATAGAAACAACACGATGAAAGGAGGACGTGTGGTGGTTCTTGTTGTTTACGTTGCGATTCTGTGTCCAATCCATGTCTTCGTTTTGGCCTTGGTGAAGGAATTACTCCCCAGGAAAACTATCTCTTACAGTGGTAGGTGTTGCTTTCTGCTTTTATGTATTTCTCTTAACTATATGTATCCTATTGAAATTAATCCAAATAATTGACATACACGTGTGCCTTAACTAGAGATTTTGGGGATGCGTTGTCTTCGTTCGTGAAATGATTAGTGTGATACTTAGTTCACAAAGAGAGAGAAAAAAAAATGCAAGACCTGTTTATGACCTGCTCTGGGTGGATCGCTTTGCACTGATGTTACTTTTTTAATGCAGGGAAACGCGGAAGCTAGGAGGCACACTCGCAGTAGCAACGAAATCAGCAGCAGAGAACTGAAGTTGCTAAAATATAGTGCATATTTTTCAGCCGATTAAACGCTGATTATGAGACGGGTCAAACATGTGATCTCCCGCAGTCTTTCTCTCTTTGGGTCATTGCGGTGGCACCTGCTCTACCCTCGCAGCAGGCAGCTTGCTCAGATTTTAAATATGAATGTCAGACTGCCAGAAGGTAACAAATTTGAGAGCTTGGAGTGGCAAAAACAGTGCGTGCAATTAGCAGCTCTGAGCTCAAAATATAAAAAAATGTCTCTGAAATAAAAAGAAAAACTCCTTGTATGTCGAGTCAAGTCAAGAGAGTTTATTGTCATGTGTCCCAGATAGGACAATGAAATTCTTGCTTTGCTTCAGCACAACAGAATATTGTAGGCATAAATACAGATCAGATCAGTGTGACCATATACCATAATATATATATATTATGGTATATGGTCACACTGATCTGATCTGTTTTTATGCCTACAATATTCTGTTGTGCTGCATATATACAAATATAAAACAGATAAAGTGCAATAGGCTATTATAGTTCAGAGTTTGTTTGAAGTTGTGTTTAATAGTCTGATGGCTGTGGGGAAGGAGCTGGTCCTGAACCTGGATGTTGCAGATTTCAGGGGCTCATGTGTTGTGCTGTTCCATGGTGACTTTCACACCCTAATGTGCTTTGGAGTTAAATAAATATGTTGAAAAATGTTCTGTATTGCAGCTGTGATGTTGTGAACGTGGCAGGCATTATGAACACAACAAGTTCCCACAATTAATACTGTGATAACGACTATCTAATTTACTTAGAGAGACGTTGATTGTCAAAAAAGTACTGGCTAATATCCCAGGAAGAATCCTTTGCTTGTTCTTCAAATAGGGGGCATGCGTTGGTTAGATCCACCAGGGAGCACAGGAAATTGGATGCCTGTTTAAAGAGAAATTTGCAGAGCTGGTGAAATGGATGTGGAACCAATCGTATATCCATTCTGAAAACCCAGCACATGAAAGGGTTATGTTTGAGAAGGAACTGCAGATGCTGGAACAATACAATAGACAATAGATGCAGGAGTAGGCATTTGGCCCTTCGAGTCAGCCATTCAATGTGATCATGGCTGATCATCCCCAACCAGTACCCCGTTCCTGCCTTCTCCCCATATCCCCTGACTCCGCTATTTTTAAGAGCCCTATCTAGTTCTCTCTTGAAAGCATCCAGAGAACCTGCCTCCACCGCCCTCTGAGGCAGAGAATTGCACAGACTTGCCACTCTCTGTGAGAAAAAGTGTTTCCTCATCTCCGTTCTAATTGGTTTACTCCTTATTCTTAAACTGTGGCCCCTGGTTCTGGACACCCCAACATCGGGAACATGTTTCCTGCCTCTAGCGTGTCAAGCCCTTAACAATCTTATATGTTTCAATGAGATTTCTTCTCATCCTTCTAAACTCCAATCGAAGGTAGATCATAGTCCAAGATGGTCCAAGGGGTAGGTAGAGAGGTGGCCACTCTCCATACCTTTTGACGTGCATGCTAATTTTGGGATGCAAATCCACATTACTCGGCTTGTACTCGCTAGAATTTAGAAGATTGAGGGGGGATCTTATAGAAATTTACAAAATTCTTAAGGGGTTGGACAGGCTAGATGCAGGAAGATTGTTCCCGATGTTGGGGAAGTCCAGAACAAGGGGTCACAGTTTAAGGATAAGGGGGAAGTCTTTTAGGACCGAGATGAGAAAAACATTTTCACACAGAGAGTAGTGAATCTGTGGAATTCTCTGCCACAGAAGGTAGTTGAGGCCAGTTCATTGGCTATATTTAAGAGGGAGTTAGATGTGGCCCTTGTGGCTAAAGGGATCAGGGGGTATGGAGAGAAGGCAGGTACAGGATACTGAGTTGGATGATCAGCCATGATCATATTGAATGGCGGTGCAGGCTCGAAGGGCCGAAAGGCCTACTCCTGCACCTATTTTCTATGTTTCTATTACCCCATTTCTTGGCTCAAAATAAAACAACCAGCTAAACAACCTACACGTAGATAGACACAAAATGCTAGAGTAACTCAATGGTGTCATTCCTTCTCTCCAGAGATGCTGCCTGTCCCGCCGAGTTACTCCAGCTTTTTGTGTCTATCTTCGGTGCAATCGGCATCTGCAGTTTCTGCTTACACAACCTACAAGTAGTTTTGTTGTTGATAGCATGATTCTACCCAACCCTAATTGGCTAAATTGACATTGTGGCATCATTGATGAAGATTGTTTGATTCAATTTGTAAACTACATTTGAAGAAAAATAAGCTCTGATCAGAGATGGTTTCATGACTGCAGCATTGAGCTTTTATCCACTGAATTGTGCATCTTCTATTTCCGATTCTTATTCATATTTAATATCCAGTAAATATAAATACAGTTGTAACTTCTGGAGACGAACCAGGGTAAAATTACCTTTGTTGCAATGTTGAACATTTATTTGTAACATTTCCATTGTGCTAATGGGTAGAAATTTTTGCAGTTTGGCTGGAATTATGCTTTTCCTATAGGATAATTGAAGGATAATTTCTGATTGCTTTGTTAAAGGAAAATGATTGTAAATTAGAGGAATTATATTTTTTGAAATATCACTTGAAAATAACACTTAATGTATGTTTGCATGGAACAATTCATCATATAACCATATAACCATATAACAATTACAGCACGGAAACAGGCCATCTCGACCCTTCTAGTCCGTGCCGAACACGTATTCTCCCCATGTCCCGTATAACCTGCGCCCAGACCATAACCCTCCATTCCTTTCCCGTCCATATAACTATCCAATTATTTTTAAATGATAAAAATGAACCTGCCTCCACCACCTTCACTGGAAGCTCATTCCACACAGCCACCACTCTCTGAGTAAAGAAGTTCCCCCTCATGTTACCCCTAAACTTCTGTCCCTTAATTCTCAAGTCATGTCCCCTTGTTTGAATCTTCCCTACTCTCAGTGGGAAAAGCTTATCCACGTCAACTCTGGTCTATCCTCTCATCATTTCAAAGACCTCTATCAAGTCCCCCCTTAACCTTCTGCGCTCCAAAGAATAAAGCCCTAACTTGTTCAACCTTTCTCTGTAACTTAGTTGCTGAAACCCAGGCAACATTCTGGTAAATCTCCTCTGTACTCTCATCCATCTTGTAAAGTACGGTGGTAGACAAAAGTGCTGGAGAAACTCAGCGAGTGAGGCAGCATCTATGGAGCGAAGGAAATAGGCAACGTTTCGGGTTGAAACCCTTCTTCAGACTGATGTAGGGTAGGGGGGGGGGGGCGGGAAGAAGAAAGGAAGAGGAGGAGCCAGAGGGCTGAGGGAGAGCTGAGAAGGGGAGGAGACAGCTAGGGCTACCAGAAATTACGGCAAAGTACACCCCTTTCTTCAGGCATTTGTCTACTTACAGCAGACTATCTCTAGTAATAAGAGCACAATTATAGAAGGATGTTTTGAGGCAGAAAGGGAGAAGCAATGTACTTTTGAAATTAATACAATGTCCTATTTACTTTACCACAGTTATGCAGCCAGCGTCATCATCAGAGTTGGCACTTGTACCCTGCAAATGAAGTGTTTGTTACTCACAGTTCCAATACCACAGCCACCTACTGTGTGTAGTTTGTCACAAGTAGCCCCATGTTCGACTGTGAACTGCACGCGTTAATGCCCCTGGGAAATTATATATTTCTTCTCAAAACAATCCAGTCATGTGACAATACATGTGCACAACTTTCAAGTGTTATTTCATAAATTGCATTCTTGCTTGCACTCATGCATAGAGTCATAGACTTGCATAGTACGGGAATAGGCTTGATCATCCATGCCGACCAAGTGCTAAACTGAACTGGTCCCACTTGCCTGTGCCTGGCCCAAATCCCTTCATAACATCCTTCTGTCTATGACCAGAGGTCATAGCCTCAGAATTAAAAGACGTTCCTTCAGGAAGGAGATGAGGAGGACTTTCTTTAGTCGGAGACAATAGACAATAGGTGCAGGAGTATGCCATTTGGCCCTTCGAGCCAGCACCGCCATTCAATGTGATCATGGCTGATCATCCCCAATCAGTACCCGTTCCTGCCTTCTCCCCATATCCCCTGACTGCTATTATTAAGAGCCCTATCTAGCTCTCTCTTGAAAGCATCCAGAGAACCTGCCTCCACAGCCTCTGAAGCAGAGAATTCCACAGACTCACCACTCTCTGTGAGAAAAAGTGTTTCCTCGTCTCCGTTCTAAATGGCTTACTGCTTATTCTTAAACTGTGGCCCCTGGTTCTGGACTCTCCCCAACCGAGGGTCGGTGAATCTGTGAAATTCATTGCCACAGAAGGCTGTTGAGGCCGACAATGATATTTTTAAGGCAGAGATAGATAGATAGATTTTTGATTAGTTCGGGTGTCAAGGGTTTATGGGGAGAAGACAGGAGAATGAAGTTAAGAGGGAAAGATAGAACAGCCATAATTGAATGGCGGAGTAGACTTGATGGGCCAAATGGCCTAATTCTGCTCCTACCACTTATGAATAAATCTTTCCTTACCTTGTACCTGTCTGAGTGTTTTCTAAATGTTGTTACTGTACCATCCATCCTCGGTGGAAATGTTGCCTCTCGGGTCCCTTTTAAACGTTTCCCTTCTCACCTTAAATCTATGCCTTGTAGTTTTTGAGTCCCCTACCCTGGAAAAAAGACTGTAGCTGTTTACCCTAGCCATGTGGGGTGCCGGAGGTTATGGGAGAAGGCAGGAGAATGGGGTTAGGAGGGAGAGATGGATCAGCCGTGATTGAATGGCCTAATTCTGCTTTGCTTTCACTTATGATCTTTTGACCCTCTTGATATTGTTTGTCCCTACATAGGTCATCCCTTGGGCTCCTATGCTCAGTGGGGGAAAGAAAATACCCAGAATATCTTGACTCTCCATACAGCTCATACCCTCCGGAACCAGTAACATCCAAGTTGATCTTTTTGCACCCTCACCTTCTTGGGGTGACCAGAATTGCACATGGTATTCCAGCTGTCACCGTGCCAATATCTTTTAATAATGTCCCAACTCCTGTACTCAGTGCCCACCTATGAAGGCTGTCGTGCCAGACGCCGCCTCCTTCATCCTGTCCACTTGTATTGCCACCTTCAAGGAAGTATGTAACCACACCTCTAAATTGTTCTGTTCTGCAACACTCATTGGGGCATTCCCGTTTACAGTGTAAATCCTGCCCTGGTTTGACATAATGAAGTTCAGCACCTCGCATTTATCTGAATAAGCGAGTTCGGTATTCCAACTGCGCATGCCCAGGTCATAGGTCACTCGCGATAAACATTCTCGGCAGCTGTGCTGCGGCATGTATACAGACCTGCGTTTCATCCGTAGTCGGGATCGAACCCGGTCTACACCGCTGCAAGCGCTGTTGAATTGCTACTGGACCATCCACGTCCCCTCCCGAGTGTCCCATCCCTGTCCGGGGACCGGGGTGACCCTGGACTGATGGGACACCTGCCCGGGCAGCAGTGGTGGCCCAGGCTTACATCCAGCGCGGGGAAGAGCGCTAACTCCACTGTTCCGGGCCGGTGTCCCATCAGTCCAGGGCTGTCGGTTAACCTGGCGGGACTGGTAGAGTTGGGCTGGAGTTAGCGCTTCTTCACCGTGCTGCTGTAAGCCTGGGCTGCCACTGCTCCGGGCCGATGTCCAGTCAGTCCAGGGTCACCTTTGTACATCTCTGACCGCCCCCAGATAGGAATGGACACTCTGGAGGGGACGGTCCGTAGCAATTCAACAGCGCTTGCAGCGCCGGAGACCCGGGTTCGATTCTTTAGGGGGCGCTGTCCTGAACAGGCTGCCAGTCCTGCAGCTGTCCGTTTTTTTCACTTCTTTTTTATTATTTTTAGTACGTTAAAGTGTGTAGTGGTGGGTCTAATCTTTTTATGTGTGGGGGGTGGTGGGGGAGAAGCGGGGTAACTGCTTTTTCAAGTCCCTACCTGGTCGGAGAGGCTGCTTTCCTCCGAGCAGAACCTTCGACCCGTCCTCGCGGCCTACCAGCGGGGCCTGGAGCGGCGTTTCCTGAGGGGATCTGGCCAGAACCTCGGCTTCGGCGGCGGCACAGCGCTGGAGCGCTATCGCGGAGTGGGCGATTGCCTTGTCTGGGTCGCCATGCTGGGACCGCCGATAAAAACATCGCGGAGCCGCGGGTCTGTGGAGCGGCCAGCTGCAGGCGGCAGCGCTGACTTTAACATCGCGGAGCCTGGGATCTCTCGCCGAGATCGCCAGTATGTGGAGCTCCGTCCAGCGCGGCCTGTTGGCTTGGAAGCCGCGGTCTCCCGGTAAGGAGGCGGCCGTTCCTGGCACCCCAAGCCGCTGAGAGGGTTCTCCCGACGCCGAGTACCATCACCCGGCGAGAACGGCCAGAACATCGAGCCTCCGTAGCGGCGACTGTGGAGGCCTCAATAGGCCCGACTATGGGTGGACATGGGGATGGGGACTGGACTTTGTGCCTTCCCCCACAGTGGGAACCATTGTGGGGGGATGTTTTTATGTTTTAATGTTAAACTTCTTAATGCTATGTTGTATTTTTATTAGTGTGCTGCAAGGACATCTGAATTTCCCGTGAATCAGGGGATTAATAAAGTATTTATTATTATTATTATTATTATTATTATTATTCTGACTCCGATGAAACGCAGGTCTGTATACATGCAGCAGCACAGTTGCCGAGAATGTTTATCGCGAGTGACCTTTGACCTCCCTGCGTTAACTCGCTGATTAAATTCTAACTGTCCATTGTCGGCTCAATGGCCCAGTTGATCTTGCTGTAACTGTAGATAACCGCTGTTTAAGAAGGAACAGCAGATGCTGGGAAAATCGAAGGTACACAAAAATGCTGGAGAAACTCAGCGGGTGCAGCAGCATCTATGGAGCGAAGGAAATAGGCAACGTTTCGGGCCGAAACACTGCTGTTCACTATGCCACCAATTTTAGAATCATCCCAAACTTGCTAACCATGGTACTTGCATTCATACTGTGGCTTTTGAGTGGGGCAGGTAGATATTCAGCCTGCTTCACAGATGTGATATCTGTATTTGTTATCCAAAATCTCAGCATGAAACCTTCTATTGCACTCTTAGGCAGCTATTAAGCAGCTGTCTCTGAAACTGTTGTCACAAAACTAGTGGCTATATACAGAATATTTATTGACAAATACACTGGGCTGAATAGCGTCTGTGTATTTCCACATTTAAATCTCCTGGTTGACTGGTAAGTCACCCTTGCATCTACTGAAGATAAACATGGACAGGATCCATTTTTCTTGATGCACTATAGATTTTCATTTGAATGGTGGATTATAAAAGGACTGGACAAGCTAGATGCAGGAAAAAATGTTTCCAATGTTGGGCGAGTCCAAGACCAGGGGCCACAGTCATAGAATAAAGGGGAGGCCATTTAAGACTGAGGTGAGAAATAACGTTTTCACCCAGAGAGTTGTGAATTTATGGAATTCCCTGCCACAGAGGGCAGTGGAGGCCAAGTCACTGGATGGATTTAAGAGCGAGTTAGATAGAGCTCTAGGGGCTAGTGGAGTCAAGGGATAGGGGAGAAGGGAGGCACGGGTTATTGATTGGGGGCGATCAGCCATGATCACAATGAATGGCGGTGCTGGCTCGAATGGCCTCCGCCTACACCTGTTTTCTATGTTTCTATGTGGTAGACTAATTGTACAAACAGTAGAGAGAGTTGTAATGTAGAATTCCCATTTTTGGAGTTTCCTTTTGTGTAAATAACTCTGGAGTTTGGATGATCCTCTTCTTGACGTGAGAACAAGGACGCTCATTTGTAGGAATAGTAGATTATACTGAGACAGTACACGAGTTGTCACGTTTCTGCCGCCATTTTGTATGATTCAAGGCCAAGGTTAGTTTAGTTTCCGTTCAGTTCATTGTCAGTGAAAAGCTTTTGTTGCGTGCTACCCAGTCAGCGGAAAAACAATACATGATTACAATCAAGCAATTCACAGTGTCGAGCTACATGATAAAGGGAATAATGTGAATAACGTTTTGTGCAAGATAAAGCCAGTAATGTCTGATAGAAGATAGTCCGAAGGCTTCCAATGAGGTAGATAGTAGTTCAGGACTGCTCTCCAGTTCTTCTTCTTGGGTATGGCGTGCACAGCCTAAAGTTGTAGGACAACTTGTTTTTTTTTATTGTGCACGCCAGGTTGACTGCATTCGTCGAAACAGGCCGGACCATGTGAAGGTTGCAATCGCCCACCCCGCTCTCCAGTTGTGGTAGGATGGTTCTGTTGCCTGATAACAACTGGGAAGAAACATGGTTGTTAAAAATGTAGTCTTGGCCATAAAGGGCTGTCGTCCTAGCGGCAGCACTGGGTTGGAGTTGCTGGGTCAGCCTGAACAGGTGCTGATGTTGGTGTCCTTCACTGCTACTCTGCCGCTGCAGGCTGCGTCTGATCTATGCGTGACCACATGTACCAAGGTACAGTGATTAAGGTTTGCTTTGCATTCCATTCAATCAAATCGGATCATACTATATGTAACACTCAAAATGAGTGCGGTTTCCAAGGGTTTACGCACCTTGTGGGTTACTCTTTATCCCCCTACACTACTAAGCCGATGTTGGGGCGTGGGATGGAGGTCACTGTGGGTTAGAGTTGGTGAAAGTGCAGTGTTAAGCCCCTGTCCCACTTTCCCGAGTTACTCACAAACTCTCCCGAGTTTTCCCCTTGATTCGAACTCGGGGAATGTCGGTAGCGAGCTAGTCGGAGGCCGTAGGAGTATGTAGATGTTTCGTGGCGGCTCGTAATGCCAGCCGTAGGAACTCGGGGCATCAGGTAAGTCGGGATGTTTTTTCAACATGTTGAAAAATGTCCACGAGTAAAAAAAATAGCCCCGAGTACCTACGAACGTCTGTTACCGTAATTCTCCGCGTTCGAATCAAGGGGAAAACTCGGGAGAGTTCGTGAGTAACTCGGGAAAGTGGGACAGGGCCTTTACTCCGGTAGTCCCACCAGTTGGAGCAGGTGTTCATGATCTTGATGTCATGGTGATGTTGCATTGGGCCAACAGTGTGAAATACAGGTAGATGGCTGAATTTTATTGCCTTCCCTCACAGTGGGAAACGTTGATTCCGCTGTGTGGGGATGTTTATGTTAAATTCTATCGGGTGTTGTGTTCTTTTTATTTGTATGGCTGTATGGTAACTCAAATCTCACTGTACCAATTGGTGCCTGTAACAATAAATGTAAATTGAACTTGTAACTTGAACTTGACAAAAAATGCTGGAGAAACTCACCGGGTGAGGCATCATCTATGGAGAGAAGGAATAGGCGACGTTTCGGGTCGAGACCCTTCTTCAGACTGATGTCGGGGGGGGGGGGGGGGTGCGGAACAAAGAAAGGAAGAGACAGAGACAGTAGGCTTTATGGGAGAGCTGGGAATGGGGAGGGGAAGGAGGGAGAAAGCAAGAGCTATCTAAAATTTGAGAAGTCAATGTTTATGGGGTGGGGTGTAAACTACCTAAGTGAAATATGACGTGCTGTTCCTCCAATTTGTGCTGGGCCTCACTCTTCCAATGGAGGAGGCTCAGGACAGAAAGGTCAGATTGGGAATGGGAGGGGGAGTTGAAGTGCCGATTAACCGGGAGATCAGGTTGGTTAATACGAACTGAGCGGAGGTGTTGGGCGAAGCGATCGCCAAGCCCGTGCTTGGTCTTGCCGATGTAGAGATACAGCGTTATTTCAAGTCCACTCTTGTGGGAACGCGCCCTTCATTGTCGTGAGACATTTGGTACGTACACTGTGGTTAATACTCTCATCACAAGGTGGGTTAAGTTGCGGGCCCGCCTGGCATTTGGTGTTTATGCGCCTTTGGTGTTCCGTAACTAACTGGTCACAGCGTCCTCACCCAGGAGGCTGCTGGCCGCACACCTGAGGGTCTGTTGTTTTCCCGTACGCCCTTCCGGGTTGCAGCCCGCCACTCGCAGCAGATGCCTGCGGCCAGCATCTAATTGCAACTAATATCCACTTCCGGCGAGCACGGAACTATGGCCCATGAATACAATCAGCACTACTCCCACAAAATGCTCCCGCCCCCAAACACTGTCTGACCCTCACACTTCTCCAGTTGGAATTTCAGCTGTTTATCTGCGACTGTCAATTTTCACGGAATAGAGTTTTTGTTTGTGTAACAAAAAAGACATGAGGACACACTGGGGGAGGCATAGACTAATCAGTCCTTCAAGCCTCTTCTGCTGTTCCGTTTTGATCATGGCTTATCTCTTGGTCTCAACATGCTCTCATCTCACTGTTACCACTGTTTTTTCTCACAGAGAGTTGTGAGTCTGTGGAATTCTCTGCCTCAGGTGGAGGCAGGTTCTCTGGATGCTTTCAAGAGCGAGCTAGATAGGGCTCTTAAAGATATCGGAGTCAAGAGATATGGGGAGAAGGCAGGAACTGATTGTGGATGATCAGCCATTGAATGGCGGTGCTGGCTCGAAGGGCCAAATGGCCTACGGCTGCACCTATTGTCTATTGTCTAAGAAGGTACAGGAGCTTGACAATTATTTCCTCCATGTTCAAGAGCAGCTTTTTGTCAACTGTTAAACTTTTGTACCATTCTGCACAATCCTAAGCACAACCTTGCCTCAGCAATGAACAGTTATGTGTTTTATAGGTTGCACCACTTCAAATTGCACGATTATGGTCTAGTCACTTGGTATAACTAATAATTTATCGTATATCTATTTTTTGTACGTTGCATTTAACGTGCTTGAAAAGTAGGAATTTCATGTTCCATTCCCTGCGCATATGATAGTTAAACTCACTTGACTGCTGCCTTGAAGGCAAACATAATTAACATTGCGGTTTTTGATGTTGCTGTTTGTCACAGTTAATGTTTGAGGTGGCTCTTCTTCGGAACTGCAGTGTGATGTTTACAGATAACAAGGAAGTGTCCAACAAATCTCAATTGGGTATTTTTAGCTATAAATGTCCATAACATACCTAAGTATTTAAGAGAATCACAGAAGATAGCTGTAGTAACTCAGCAGGACGGGCAGCATCTACGTGAGAATGCTGTTCATCGACTTTAGCTCAGCATTTAACACCATTATCCCCTCCAAACTGATCACCAAACTCATCGACCTGGGCATCGACCCCTCCCTCTGCAACTGGATACTGGACTTTCTAACTAACAGACCCCTCCCTGTCTGTTAGGTTAGATAACCACATCTCTTCAACCCTCACCCTGAACACCGGCGTTCCACAGGGCTGTGTGCTGAGCCCTCTCCTCTACTCCCTCTTCACCTATGACTGCACACCTGTACATGGTACTAACACCATCATCAAGTATGCATATGATACAACGGTGATTGGCCTCATCAGCGACAATGATGAGTCAGCCTACAGGCAGGAGGTTCAGCTCCTAGCAGCATGGTGCGCTGACAACAACCTGGCCCTTAACTCCAAGAAGACCAAGGAGCTCATTGTGGACTACAGGAGGTCTAGGGGCTGCACGCACACCCCCATATTAACGGGCCGGAGGTGGAACGTGTTTCCAGCTTCAGGTTTCTGGGGTCAACATCTCTGATGACCTCTCTTGGACCCACAATACCTCAACACTGATCAAGAAGGCTCACCAGCGTCTCTTCTTCCTGAGGAGACTAAAGAAGGTCCATCTGCCTCCTCAGATTCTGGTGAACTTCTACCGCTGCACCATCGAGAGCATCCTTACCAACTGTATCACAGTATGGTATGGCAACTGCTCTGTCTCCAACCGGAAAGCACTGCAGAGGGTGGTGAAAACTGCCCAACGCATCACCGGTTCCTCACTCTCCATTGAGTCTGTCCAGAGCAAGTGATGTCTGCGAAGGGCGCTCAGCATTGCCAAGGACTGCTCTCACCCCAACCACAGACTGTTTACCCTCCTCCCATCTGGGAGGCGCGACCGGTCTCTCCGCTGCCGGACCAGCAGGTTCAGGAACAGCGGCTGTTACCCTACTTAACTCTGCACCTTGGTGATTGCCAGTCACCCCCCCCCCCCCCCCCCCCCAACGGACACTCCTTCCCCCAGTGACTGATCTCCCCCCCAAAAAAATGTGCACTACTGCTACTGTATATACATATATATCTTGTACTGTTCCATTATTCTGTGTTCGCACTTCTGGGTGAGATGCTAACTGCGTTTTGTTGTCTCTGTACTTGTACACTGCACAATGACTATAAACATAGAAACAAAGAAAATAGGTGCAGGAGGAGGCCATTCGGCCCTTCGAGCCAGCACTGTAAAGTTTAAATCTGAATCTGAACATCTCAGGAGAGAAGGAATGGGTGACGTTTCGTGCCGAGATCCTTTTTCAGATAATGTCATGTGATTATACAAAAATTCATTTGAGTAGGGAAAGCCTTATTTTAGCTGCTCATACCTCAACACAGCTTTTCTCTCTTCCTTAGTGCTGCACTTAAATGATTGTTTAGGTGTTATAGTAGAGTTTTATTCCGTAACCTTCTGCCTTTTAAATGGATGCAATCCATCAAAACAGGAGTAAAAGATCTATGTCGAGGAACAGCTTGCAAATATGTGCCTGGCTGGTGTCATGAGCAGCACGGCCGACCTCCTTCTGGAAGCTGTTTTCTTGCATATGTGACTTAAAAGGAGTTGTGCACATTTTTTTGAATCAATGAAAATGTGTATTGTTTAATTTATTCAGTTATAATTGGAGATTGCATCAGATCTTGAGGCAGATACAAGGCTCAAAGATTTTTTTGTTCTGCATTTTAATTGGTGATGAATGGACAACACTGTATTTGTGTATCAATTTCAAGAAATCTTTGGTTACTTAAAATGCAACGTTAAAGCTGCTTCTGCAAACTGTATCATAAAAACATTGGTTTGCTTTTAAGATATTTGTTGCAAATTTTATTTTTTCAATTACATTTCTCATAGCTAAGAGTGTTTCAAATCACTTAGTAATTTTTACAGATGCACTGTGGAAAATATCCTGTTGGGTTGCATCACAGCTTGGTTTGGCAACTGTTCTGCCCGAGACTACAAAAAATTGCAGAGTTGTGGATGTAGCTCAGTCTATCACACAGACAAGCCTCTCCCCACACCCGTCGACTCCATCTACACTTCATGCTGCCTCGTGAAAGCAGCAAAGTAGAAGATACAGAATCTTAAAGGCATGAATCAACAGATTCACAAACAGTGTCTTCTCCATTGTTATGGACTTCTCATAAACTAAAAGCCCTGTCCCACTGTAGGAGTTCATTCCAAGAGTTCTCCCCGAGTTTGCCCTTAATCGAACTCGGAGATTTACGGTAATGGCCGCTCGTCGGTACTCGGGGCCCTCGTGGACATTTTTCAACATGTTGAAAAACCTTCGCGAGTCTTCCCGAGCTTACCTGCCGTTAGCGAGTCTTCCCGAGTACCTGCCGTTAGCGTTACGAGCCGCTAAGAGACGTCCCCGAGCTCCGACGTACCCGCTACGTTCATTCTCCGTGCTTACCACGCGTTTGATTTTTTTAGAACTCGGGAGAGCTCTTGGAATGAACTCGTACAGTGGGACAGGGCCATTAGGAGGTTGTTCCAATCTCCTAGTCTACCTCATTGCACCCCTTGCCTTTTACTTTTCTGCACTTTGTGCAGATTCTCTTTTCCATTCTCTTTGCCCTATCTGTTGTACTGATGGTTTTAAATGTAACCATATATGGGTGTTTTTACCTGGAGAAAACACAAAACAAAGTGTTTCACTGCATCTCAGTACTCCAGATAACAATAAACCAATATCAAGATTGAATAACACTAAATGCTGGCAACAGCAAGTCAGCCAGCATTTGTGCAATGATAAAGTCAATGATTCATGTTCTGACAAAGGCTCTTCAACATGAAATGTTAACCTGGTTTTCTTCTAATTTTAATCACAAAATCCGACAAGTAGATTCAGAAAATGGCAAATGGTCTTGAAAGTTTGTGTCCAATCCCCAATACCAACTTCAACACTTGGCCTTTTTTTTTTCTTTAGAGCTGCATAATTATGGAGTTATTGTATGTATCTTTTGATGTTGCTCAGATAAAAAGCTGAGGAAAGAAGTTGTCTTTCAGATAGAGTCATAGAGTCTCACAGCGTGGCAACGGGTCCTTCGGCCCAACTTGCCCACATCTACACTAATCCCACCTGCCAGTGATTGGCCCATATCCCTCTAAACCCGTCCTATCTGTGTGCCTGTCTAAATGTTTCTTAAACGTTGCAATAGTTCCTTCCCTAACTACCTCCTCTGGCAACTCATTCCATACACCAACCACCCTTTGTGTTTAGAAAGTTGCCCCTCAGATTCCTATTAAATCTTTGCCCCCTCACCTTAAACCAATGTCCTCTGGTTTTCGATTCCCCTACTCTGTGCAAGGGATTCTTCACGTCTACCCGATCTATTCCTCTCATGATTTTGTCCACCCTATGTATTCCCTATTTTGATATAGAGGAATTCCTAATTGTTAATACCACTGAAAAATAGTTTTTACTGTCACAGTGTCATAGTCATTTGGCATGGAAACAGGCGCTTCGGCCCAACTTGCTGATGCAGACCAAGATGCCCCATCTCAGCTTGTCCCACTATACCTCTACCCCTGCGGTGTGGACGATGGGCCGAATGGCTACACATATAACTTATGAACCTTTCCTACTTGTACCTGTCCAAATACAGACTGACAGTCATCAGTCTGAAGAAGGGTCTCGACCCGAAACGTCACCTATTCCTTCGCTCCATAGATGCTGCTTCACCCGCTCAGTTTCTCCAGCATTTTTTGTCTACTTTTGATTTTTCCAGCATCTGCAGTTCCTTCTTAAACAAATATCTCTTTAATGTTGTTATAGTACCAGTCTCAACTACATCCTCTGACAGCTCATTCCATGTACCGATCACTTTCGGTGTGAAAAAATTTCCCTCTGGTTCCCATGAAATCTTTCCCTTCTCGCTTTACCAGTATATAGTGGATAAAGAAGGAATGGGTGATGTTTCTGGTTGAGACTTGTCCGAAACGTCACCCATTCCTTCTCTCCAGAGATGCTGCCTGTCCTTCTGAGTTACTTCAGCATTTTGTTTATCTTTAGTGTAAACCAGCATCTGCAGTTTCATCCTACACATGCAGTAGATAAACTTTGTTTGTGTTAAAGAGAAAATATGCAGAATATGATGCTGCACGCAATAATGAACACAGACAGATGTTTTTCATTTGAGAGCAAAGCCCTCTGATGGCCGTCACGGTGGTGCAGCGGTAGTGTTGCTGTCTTACAGCGAATGCAGCGCCGGTGACCCCGGTTCGATCCCCACTACGGGCGCTGTCTGTACGGAGTTTGTACGTTCTCCTCGTGACCTGCGTGGGTTTTCTCCGAGATCTTCGGTTTCCTCCCACATTCCAAAGACGTACAGGTTTGTAGGTTAATTGGCTTGGTAAATGTGAAAATTGTCCCCAGTGGGTATAGGATAGTATTAATGCGCGGGGGTCGCCGATCGGCGCGGACCCGGTGGCCCGAAGGGCCTATTTCCGTGCTGTATCTCTAAACTAAAGTAAAGATAGATTCTTGATTAGTACGGGTGTCAGGGGTTATGGGGAGAAGACAGGAGAATGTGGTTGAGAGGGAGAGATAGATCAGCCATGATTGAGTAGACCTGATGGGCCAAATGGCCTAACTCTGCTCCTATCACACATGAACATGAAATGTTTCCTAAAACTGGTATAAAGATAACAAAGTCTCCATGCTTTTCCTATAGTGTGGTGATCCAAATGCCACACAAAACTCCAAACGTGGCTTTGTACAACTGCAACCTGACTTTTATACTTAATCCCTCAACTAATGAAAGCGAGCATGCTGTAATCCCTTCTTTACTACTTCTTTACCACTCTATACACTTGCACTGCCACTTTTTGGGGCTGCTGTGAACTTGCACCCAAAGATCCTTCTGTGCATCAATGCTCCTATTGTGACTTAATCTTCTGGAGATGCCGATTCTGAAGAACTGATCAAATGCTTCACCAGTCAATGCAGACAAACATCCACAGCTTTCTTCTCAACAGTTATTTTCATCACTTTTTTAATAAAAAACGTAAGTTTCTGAGACTGGACTACCCCGCACACAAACCATGTTGACTATTCCTAATGTCCATGCTTTTTCAGATGCAAGTAATTACTGTCCCTAAGGGTATTCTGGAGTAATTTTCCTGCCATTCATTGGCATAGAACTTTTAGGTTCATCCCTATTAGCGTTCTTGGACAAAATAACAATATTGTCAATTCTTCAGTCTTCTGGCATCTTGCCTGTGTCTAAAAAGGATACAGAGTTCCGTGGAAACCCCAACAGTCTTCTCCCTTGCTTCCCTATCTTGGGATAGATCTCATCAGGCCATGCGGTCTTCTCCGTGGATTGTCACCATGTCGTGGTGGAGAAGCTTGTGTGGTCCTGAGATCCTGAGAGCGATGCCGTCTGGAGCTATGCTCCCGGTAGGGCCACCCATGGCGGTAAGGTCGAGGGGGAGGTCTCTGACAAAGAGCAATCCAACCAAGACCTCAACGGTGGAACAGGCGGAGGACGATGGCTGACCTTAGTGGAGCGTCACAACGGCCGGGAAGGCGGATGAAGGCTGCAGCAGAAAAAGGTCTCCGGTCGTCTTGGACTCCACGCCACTGGATCCTGACCCAGATCTGTCAAGGACCGTGGGGTGGCTGTCTGTGCACCAGTCTCCACACGTTAAACAAAGTCACGTGGCACAGGCGTCCTCCATGAGAGGACAGTCAGACTCGTTTCGAGTGACTGCCGATGAGATAGAGTGGATGTGGTGAGGATGTTTCCACTAGTGGGAGAGTCTAGGACCAGAGGGCACAGCCTCAGAATTGAAGAACGTTCCTTTGAAAAGGAGGTGAGGGTGGATTTCTTTAGTCACAGGGTGGTGAATCTGAATGAATAAGTTTATTGGCCAAATATTCACATACAAGAAATTTGCCTTGGTGCTCCGCCCACAAGTAACAACATGACATACAGTGACATTCGACAGTGGCAGCAACATACTGTGGGATTCTTTGCCACAGAAGGCTGTGGAGGCTGAGTCAGTGGGTATTTCTAAGGCAGAGAATGATACAGGTGAGGTGAGAGGGGAGACTGGTGGATGAGTGGAGCAAGTGACAAAGGCTGGAGGTGAAGAGGAGACACGAGGGACATCAGATAGTGGGAGGAGTGAAATGAAGAGCTGGTGGGAAATATATGGGTGGATTGGGGATGGGGGAAGAGTAGAAGGCCTAGGGGGGGCGATAAGGCAAGTGCGCTGCTCATGACTGTACAAAGGAAGGGAAATTGTTGATTAGAACTGCTTGGTTGCTTAGTTGCTTAGAAGGATGAGGGGAAATCTTATAGAAACATATAATATTATAAAAGGACTGGACAAGCTAGATGCAGGAAAAATGTTCCCAACGTTGGACGAGTCCAGAACCAGGGGCCACAGTCTTAGAATAAGGGGGAGGTCATTTAAGACTGAGGTGAGAAAAAACGTTTTCACCCAGAGAGTTGTGAATTTGTGGAATTCCCTGCCACAGAGGGCAGTGGAGGCCAAGTCACTGGATGGATTTAAGAGAGAGTTAGATAGAGCTCTAGGGGCTAGTGGAGTCAAGGAATATGGGGAGAAGGCAGGCACGGGTTATTGATTGGGGACGATCAGCCATGATCACAATGAATGGCGGTGCTGGCTCGAAGGGCCGAATGGCCTCCTCCGGCACCTATTTTCTATGTTTCTATGTTTCTATGTTTCTATGTTTAGAACGGGTGTCAAGGGTTACGGGGAGAAGGCAGGAAAATGGGATGAGGAGGGAGAGATCAGCCATGATTGAATGGCGGAGTGCACTCGATGGGCCGAATGGCCTAATTCTACTCCTATAACTTGTGAATGGGGAAGGGTGATGGGATTGTGAGATTTTCCTCAGGCAGCTTACGGTGGGGTATAAAATGTGATTCTCATCGCTTATTATAATCTGCAAGATACACAGCCGTAAAACGCAACATCGCAGGCATGAATTCAATAGACAAGGATACGGCTTATGAGTTTATTAAATAAAAATATATAAACTAGTTAAAGAACGGATCCATTGTTTCTGTTCCCTACAGCAGTTCCAGTAACTCGGTGGCTAAAGAGCTCCTGAAAATTACAAGGCAAAAGATATCTTGGATCATGAATCCAGGAACATGCAAAGGAAGCAATAGCATCATTAGGTGTGAGAACATATTTATTTCCATCCGCTGACAAAGAAAAAGCCAGCACTAACCAAATGCAAATTATTCACCAATTCAAGTTCATAAGTGATAGGAGCAGAATCAGGCCATTCGGCCCATCGTCTACTCCGCCATTCAATCACAGCTGATCTATCTTTCCCTCTCAACCCCCTTCTCCTGCCTTCTCCCCATAACAATAGACAATAGACAATAGGTGCAAGAGTAGGCCATTTGGCCCTTCGATCCAGCACCGCCATTCAATGTGATCATGGCTGATCATCCCCAATCAGTACCCCGTTCCTGCCTTCTCCCCATATCCCCTGACTCCGCTATCTTTAAGAGCCCTATCTAGCTCTCTCTTGTAAGTATCCAGAGAACCGGCCTCCACCGCCCTCTGAGGCAGAGAATTCCACAGACACCCATTCTAATCAAGAATATGACATTCTCCGCCTTAAAATATCCATTGATTTGGCCTCCACAGCCGTCTGTGGCAATGAATTCCAAAGATTCACCACCCTCTGACTGAAGACATTCCTCCTCATTTTTCTAAAGGTATGTCTTTTATTCTGAGGCTATGGCCTCTAGTCCTAGACTCTCCCACTAGTGGAAACATCCTCTCCACATCCTTTCAGGCCTGGATGAATTGCAATGAGAAATCTAATGAGCAAATCACAAAGTGCTGGAGGAACTCAATGGGTTAGGCAGCACTTGTGGAAGGGAATGGGCAAACGACGGTTCAGGTTGGGACCCTTCTTCAGTTAAGGGAGGGGGGGGCAAAGCTGGAAATGAGAGATGGGGGCAAGGCAAAGCCTGGCGAGTGATAGGTGGATACAGGAGGATAGCTGGAGTGAGTGACAAAGGCTAGAGATGAGAAGGAGATGAAAGGGCGTGAGATAATTGTGCTTCTGTGTGGAGATAGTCTTGCTGTGCTGGATGTGAAAAATGTATTCCACCGTTAGGCTCGCCAACTTTCCCACTCCCAAATAAGGGACAAAAGGTCAAAATATGGGACAAATTCCCGACGGCGATTCGTTGACCGACTCGGCCGTGGCTGGGTGAATGATGAGTTGGCCCGGTGCTGGACTGCACACAAAGCCCAGCCGGCGGGGCCAGCTGAGGGGTTTTGGCCCAGCCCGCGCGACGTTGCACGCAAAGTCCGGCGCTGCATCCAACTCATGAACCAATGATCGGCCGTGAGAAGGAGGGGTGATGGTGGTGTCGGCGGTAAGCGAAGGTCCGAAGGTCGGACAGCTGGCCGGGCTGCCGACCGACCGACGGGGCCACGGGCGAGGCGCTGCTGCTGCTGCTGCACTCCATGAGCTGCACTACGTCGGGACGGGTGAGGCGGGGCCGGACGTGGCGCTCCGACCCGACAGTCCCCTCGACCCGAGTAGTAGCAGTCAGATACGGGACAAGGGCGGTCCCGTACGGGACAAACCAATTTAGCCCAATATACGGGATGGCAACCCTAGATACCGTACCTGGTACAGGTGACATTAAAGAAACCATTGATAATTTGGATGAGGAGGAGTGAAATGTAAAAGCTGGAGGGAGGGATACGGGTGGAAGGGGGTGGGGGGGGGGGGTAGGGGGATCTAATGGACCTATAAGATACCTATAAACATATAAGATTGTTAAGTGTTTGGACACGCTAGAGGCAGGAAACATGTTCCCGATGTTGGGGGAGTCCAGAACCAGGGGCCACAGTTTAAGAATAAGGAGTAAGCCATTTAGAACGGAGACGAGGAAACGCTTTTTCTCACAGAGACTGGTGAGTCTGTGGAATTCTCTGCCTCAGAGGGCGGTGGAGGCCGGTTCTCTGGATACTTTCAAGAGAGAGAGCTAGATAGGGCTCTTAAAGATAGCGGAGTCAGGGGATATGGGGAGAAGGCAGGAACGGGGTACTGATTGGGGATGATCAGCCATGATCACATTGAATGGAGGTGTTGGCTCGAAGGGCCGAATGGCCTTCTCCTGCACCTATTGTCTATTGTCTATTGACCTAATTCCTCTGAGCTCGTTACAATCCCTGTAGTTCTGAGGGGGTTATCCAACAGCAGCCAGATTGGCCATCTAACCTACACATGGATATCATTCACACACACACTGTTCTCATCACAAGAGCCTGAGCCCATTCATTAGGGTGTTGGCAGTCATCTGGTCACACACTATTCTTCCATTCTCCATACAACATAGAACAGCACAGCACAGGAACAGGCCCTTCGGCCCACAATGTCCATGCCAACCAATAGACAATAGACAATAGACAATAGGTGCAGGAGTAGGCCATTTGGCCCTTCGAGCCAGCACCGCCATTCAATGTGATCATGGCTGATCATCCACAATCAGTACCCCGTCCCTGCCTTCTCCCCATATCCCCTGACTCCGCTATCTTTAAGAGCCCTATCTAGCTCTCTCTTGAAAGCATCCAGAGAACCTGCCTCCACCGCCCTCTGAGGCAGAGAATTCCACACTCACAACTCTCTGTGAGAAAAAGTGTTTCCTCGTCTCCGTTCTAAATGGCTTACCCCTTATTCTTGAACTGTGGCCCCTGGTTCTGGAGTCCCCCAACATGTTTCCTGCCTCTAGCGTGTCCAAGCCCTTAACAATCTTGACCACAATGCCAAGTACAAACTGATCACCTCTGCCATCCATATCCCTCCATTCCTTGCATATCCACGTGCCTTTCCAATCTCTTCTTGCGCGCCACTATCGTATCCGCCTCCACCACGACCCCTGGCAGCGCGTTCCAGGCACCCACCGCCCTCTGTAAAAAACCTCCCCCCCAAATCCCCATTAAACGTCCCCCCTCTCACCACACAGATATACCCTCTCACCTTGGACATTTCCACTCTGGGGAAAAAGGTTCCTCCACCAGAATCGGAACAAGATTTAATAAAAAATAGCGGTAGAGTTGCTGCCTCACAGCGCCAGAGACCCGGGTTCAATCCAGACTACGGGTGCTGTCTGTACGGAGTTTGTACGTTCACCCCGTGACCACGTGGGTTTCCTCCGGGTGCTCCGGTTTCCTCCAACATTCCAAAGGCTTGAAGGTTTTGTAGGTCAACTCGCCTCTGTGAATCGCCCCCTAGTGTGTGAGATAGAGCTAGCGTACGGGCTGGGTCGGAACAGACTCGGTGGGCCGAAGGGCCCGTTTCTACGGTGTATCTCTAAACTGTCAGAGTTTATGGGGAGAAGGCAGGAGAATGGGGTTGGGAGGGAGAGATAGATCAGCCATGATTGAATGGCGGAGTAGGCTTGATGGGCCGAATGGCCTAATTCCGCTCCTATTCCTTACGACCTGAACTAAACTCGGACCATCTATTCACACCATGTTGGTTGTAATCTGCGTCAGAATGAACAAACCAGCTGGGTTACGTACTGCGTGACTTAGTCGCAGTCAGAAGCCACATGCTAGTGGGAAGCGGAATCCAGTGAGTGAGACTGAGTCACGGTTCAATCATTCTCAACATGCCACCTTGTTAGTAAACATGAGGATAAGGGATCGTTACTGCCACACAAAGTCAACTGGGTGAGAATAATTGATATTTGTTCATTATCGTCAACTGTAGCAAGGTACGATAACAAGTTTTTGTTTGCCTGCTATCCAGTCAAAGAAAGGGCTGTGCATGAATACACTCAAGCTGCCCACAGTTCACAGATGAAGGATAAAGGGAACAAGGTTTGGTGCAAAGACATACATCGAAGTCCGATTAATGAAAATCCAATGGTCTCCAATGAGGTAGATGGGAGGTCAGGACCGCACTCTAGCTGGTGATAGGACGGCTCAGTTGCCTCGCCGGGGATCGCTGGAGAAGATCTCCGACCGCCGGCCTGCGGCCTATAACATCGTGAAGCTGCGGTCTCCAGTAGGAAAGTGGCCGATCCGGGCACTCCAAGTGTGTTCGACTGTCCCGACGTCGGAGTTCGGATCATCCCGTCGAGAGGGCCTGTACATCAGGCTGTCTGTAGCGGCGGCTACGGAGGGTACATGGCCCCGACCACGGGTGAACAAGGGAGGAGGACTGGCTGAACCATGTTGCCTTCCACCACAGTGAAGAATGTTGTGGTGGATGTTTGTGTTAAATCTTATTGTGTATTGTGTGTTCTCTTTTTAAGTGTATCGCTGCTGGCAAATTCTTTTCACTGCACCTTCGGGTGCATTTGACGAATAAAATTGACTTTGACTTTGCCTGATAGCAGTTGGGAAGAAACTCTCCTGGAATCTGGAGGTGTGCTTAAACTATTTTCCTCCTGCCTAATCGCAAGAGGTAGTTATATAAATAAATCAGATCCCCCCCTACACACAAATACAATCAAACCATGCCCAAGTACCGCAGGTAGAAAACAAAACACCAGAGTGCAGAATATAGCTATGCTTCATTGTAACTTTACAGTTTCAGAGAAAAAGTCCAATGTCCACAATGAGGTAGGTCGGAAGATCAGGACTTATTTCAATCAACCAATCAATCAATCAATCAATTTTATTCGTCACTTGCTCATAAAGTGCAAGTGAAATGAACGTACAATATTTATGGAATAGTTTATGGAAGAACTATTTAGAAACCTGATAACAGAGGGGTAGGCATGGTTCCAGAGTCACAAAGAAACTGAGTGTCAGAAAATGTTACTAGTAACGGGATTATTAATTTCCTTAGTTTCAATAGTAGCCATTTGGATTTCATCTTCCAGATCCAACTGCAGCCTTGAAAAGCCATATATTTCCTACTTCCACCAACCCCTGGACATTTCTAACATTGAATGTAGCAATTAGGAATAAGTATTTTCCTGGAACTCAAAGACAGATGGATAAAAGGCGGGTGAGACGGCGCAGTAGGGGAGTTGCTGCCTTACAGCGCTTGCAGCGTCAGAGACCCGGTTTCGATCCCGACTACGGGTGCTGTCTGTACGGAGTTTGTACGTTCTCCCCGTGACCGCGTGGGTTTTCCCAAGGTCTTCGGTTTCCTCTCACACCCCAAAGACGTGCAGGTTTGTAGGTTAATTGGCTTGGTGTATGTGTAAATTGTCCCTAGTGTGTGTAGGGTAGTGTTAATGTGCGGGGATCGCTGGTCGGCGCGGACTCGGTGGGCCGTAGGGCCTGTTTCCACGCTGTCTCTAAACTAAACTACACTAATTTGGATGGGCCTGAAGTATGTGTAAATGTTGTAGCTGCCGCATTAGTTGTGGCTTTCTTAGGCTTCACTGCTGGTGAATGGGAGCCAAGTATTATTTAAAGATGGGGAGACCATTATTTGGGACAATGTGGAAAATTGGTTCCCAAGGGGATTTAAGTAAGTAAGTAAGAAAGTTAGTAAGGTTATTGGCCAAGTATTCACATACAAGGAATTTGCCTTGGTGCTCCGCCCACAAGTAACAACATGACATACAGTGACAGTTAGGAATGACTCAGAAAACACTAAACATTAATAATAAAACATTATTGATAAAACACCATTGATCAAGCATGTGAACCAACAAAATACCAAACAATGAATTAATCAATTCATCCTTAACACAAGCTGCGGAAATATAAAGGAACAGAGAGGCTTGATCCACAAGTCCACGGTTGCCTGAAGATGGTGTACAGGAAACCAGCCTTTATAAGTTTATTAGTCATAGGAGCAGAATTGGGCCATTCGGCCCATCGAGTCTACTCCGCCATTCAATCATGGCTGATCTATCTTTCCCGAGCAACCCAATTCTCCTGCCTTCTCCCTGACACCTGTACTAATCAGGAATGCCCATTGGCCTCCACAGCCACCTGTGGCAATCAACTCTACAGTCTACAGGAGGAACTCTAAATTCCTCCTCATCTTCTTTCTAAATGTACAACCTTTTATTCTAAGGCTGTGCCCTCTGGTCCTAGACACTCCCACAAGTGCAAACATCCTCTCCACATCTACTCTATAATATCTATTGTTAGCAGGGTATAAGAACAGGAATGTGACTTATGGTACAGCTTTATAAAACATGAGATAAACAATGAATTCAGATGCTGGTTTACAAAAAAAGACACAAAGTGCTGGAGTATTTCAGCAGGTAAGGCAGCATCCCTGGGGACAGGTCCGGGCCTGGAACGTCACCTATCCATGTTCTCCACAGATGCTGCCTGACCTGCTGAGTTACTCCAGCGTTACTCTGTGAAACGTAACCGGGCCTGTCCCACTTGGCAACATTTGGGCGACTGCGGAGCGTCAGTGAAACCGTCACGTTACACGACATACACGCTGACGTATGCTGTCATGCGTCTGATGCCCGGTTAGGGTAGAGGCTGTAAAATATTCTTCCTTCAATGCATGGATTTTAAACATTAATATATTAAATTTAATACGATAAAATCAATTGTGCAAATGAAAAGATGTCTGAGTCAGTCGTTCCGTTCTATTTATAGATGTATTGGTCCGCTTCCAGATCCGATCACCAGGGATGGAGTCAGTGAGCGTAGACTGAACTCCCCTCTCCCCTTGTCCCCCCTCTCGCCCCCATCCCTACTTCTCCACTCCCCTCTACCCTTCTCCCCACCCCTCTCCGCCCTTCTTCCCTTCCCCCTCTTCCTCCCTTCTCCCCGCTCCACTCTTCTCCCCCTTATCCACTACCCCCTTCTCTCACATCCCCTTCTCCCCTTCCCATTTTCCCCGATGTGCCCCCATTTGTGGACCCAGCCTGCGACCAGCGATCCTCCGCACACTATCCCACACACGCTAGGGACAATTTATACAAACCTGTGCGCCTTTGGAGTGCGGGAGGAAACCCAAACACTAACCCTAACCCTAACCCTAACCCTAACCCTAACCCTAACCCAATCCCTAACCCTAACCCTAGCTCTAACCCTAACCCTAACCCTAACCCAATCCCTAACCCTAACCCTAGCCCTAACCCTAACCCTAACCCAATCCCTAACCCTAACCCTAGCCCTAACCCTAACCCTAACCCTAACCCTAACCCTAACCCTAACCCTAACCCTAACCCAATCCCTAACCCTAACCCTAGCCCTAACCCTAACCCTAACCCAATCCCTAACCCAATCCCTAACCCTAACCCTAACCCTAACCCTAACCCAATCCCTAACCCAATCCATAACCCTAACCCTAACCCAATCCCTAACCCAATCCATAACCCTAACCCTAACCCAATCCCTAACCCTAACCCTAACCCTAACCCAAACCCTAACCCTAACCCAATCCCTAACCCTAACCCTAACCCTAACCCAATCCCTAACCCTAGCCCTAACCCTAACCCTAGCCCTAACCCAATCCCTAACCCTAGCCCTAACCCTAACCCTAACCCTAACCCTAGCCCTAACCCTAACCCTAACCCTAGCCCTAACCCTAACCCTAACCCTAACCCTAACCCTAACCCGAACCCTAACCCTAACCATAACCCTAGCTCTAACCCTAACTCTAGGTTGATAGGCTTGGTATAAGTATAAATTGTCCCTAGCGTGTGTGGGATAGTATGCGGGGGATCGCTGGTCGGTGCAGACCCGGTGGGCCGAAGGGCACTGTATTTCTGAACTAAATGTGACACAGGTGCCCCAGGGGTTGGACTCGAACCCTAAATGTTCTGCCTGCTCCTCATGGGAACTAAACTGTTAACAGAGGGGAACCATAGGAGACCCTCTCACGACCATACAGCCTATGGCCGTGAGAGGTCTACAAAGAGTCGCAGCGTCTTTCTGGTCGCCGCTGAATTTTCAACACGTTGAAAACTTCAGCGACCTACGACGGGTGCCGGCAGTAGGTCGCCTGTAAAGGTGGCGTAAGTGGGACAGGCCCTTAGCTCCAGCATTCTGTCTTGCAATAGATTGTCCTGGTTCCAATGTCGATTGTATGGTGTCATACTGCCATCTTGTGGTTACTCAGGCAGTGACACCTCTCTTGCTGCATTTATTGTTTTTAGTTCAGTTTGGAGATACAGCGCGGAAACCGGCCCTTGGACCCATCAAGTCCCCGCTGACCAACGATCCCCTGCACACCAACACTATCCTACACACACTGGGGGCAATTTACAATTATACCCAAGCCAATTAACCTACAAACCCGCACGTCTTTGGAGTGTGGGAGGAATCCGAAGATCTCTGAGAAAACCCACGCGGGTCACGGGGAGAACGTGCAAACTCCGTACAGACGGCACCCGTAGTCGGGATCGAACCCGCGACTCTGGCTCTGTGAGGCAGCAACTCTACCACTGCGCCACCCTGCCGCCCCTGCCTTATCTTGCCAAAGTTCCGTATACAACCTTTACTTTTCCTATGCAACTATCATCATGTTTAGGATCGCACTTGTTAACTTACAAACATAGAATTCCTAGGTACACAAAAATGCTGGAGAAACTCAGCGGGTGCAGCAGCATCTATGGAGCGAAGGAAATAGGTAACGTTTCGGGCTAAATTCCTAGTTGTCTTGTGATAGACCAGACTCAGGAACAGCTCCTACCATCTTCCACTCAACCCATTGCAAACCTTGGACTTTTTCGACGTAACTGTGACGCTGTAATTTTGTACATAACCGTAATGCCCCTGTCCCACTTGGGCGATTTTTCAGGCGACTACAGGTGACTAGGCTGTCGCCACATGGTCGCCAGGCGTCGCCTGGACGGTCTCCTCAGTCGGCCAAAGAGTCGTACCTTTTTTCTGGTCGCCGCTGGATCTTGAAATTGTTCAAAGCTTTTCGCCGCCCGTGAGCTTGACGCCAACGATTATCGCCAGAATGACGTAGGTAGTCGCCAGATGACGTAGTGCATTCAGAAAGTATTCAGACCACCTTTTCCACATTCTGTTACGTTACAGTCCTATTTTTAAATTGATTAAATTCTTTTTTTATCAGCAATCTACACACAATACCCCAGAATGAAGAAGCGGAAACAGATGTTTAGAAATTTTTGCAAAGTAATTAAAAATAAATAACTGAAAGATCCCATTTACGTAAGTATTCAGACTCTTTGCTATGACACTCAAAATTGAGCTTAGTTGCATCCTGTTTCCATTGATTATCCTTGAGATCTTTCTGCAACTTGATTGGGGTCCACCTGCGGTAAATTAAATTGATTGGACATGATTTGGAAAGGCACGCACCTGTCTATTAAGGTCCCCCAGTCGACAGTGCATGTCAGAGCATAAACCAAGCCATGAAGATGAAGGTATTGTCCGTAGACACCCACCGCTGAGTTCCTTATACAAACATAATTGAATGAGAGAAAGATTAAAAATAAAAATAAAATCCACACAGAAAGAAAATAAAAATATTTGCAAAATTGCCTTTGAAAAATTAAAAATGGCAAATCCATTAATAGAAACATTGAAACATAGATTCCATGGTTCATATATATATATATATAATGATTAATGAATTAGTAATGACCAGCTTAATAATGGATACAGTGGTACTACGCACAGTGCAGTGAACTCATCTGATGGCCATTATTTCCAGACAAACAAGAGGGTGTAGAAACATCCCACAGCCTCACCTCTGGGCTCCAGGGGTAGGTCTATAGTTTTAGTTTAGCGATGCAGTGTGGACACATGCCCTTCGACCCACTGAGTCCGTAGCCGACCTGTCACTCCCGCACACTAACACAATCCTGCACACACACTAGGGACAATTTACCCAAGCCAATTGACCTACAAACCTGCACGTCTCTGGAGTGTGGGAGGAAACCGAAGCACCCGGAGAAAACCCACGCAGGTCACGGGAAGAACGTGCAGACTCCGTCCAACAGCACCCGTAGTCAGGATCGAACCTGGGTCGCTGTAAGGCAGCAACTCCACCGTGACGCCCCTGTAGGATTGGGATAATTGGTCCAATGGCCCTTAATTGGACTTGGCTGTGGCTCGATAGCCTGTGGCCAGGGGAGGTGTCGCCCATAAAGGTGTCACGATATACAAAGTCAAAGTATCTTTTATTGTCATTCAGACCTTCCGGTCTGAACGAAAATTTCGTGCCTTGCAGTCATACATATAATAAAATAACAAAACACACAATAAACACAAATTTAACATCCACCACAGTGAGTTCACCAGGCATCTCCTCACTGTGATGGAAGGCAAAAGTCTTCCCTCCGAAGTCAGGCCCGCCGCTGCCGGAACGCCGCCACAAGGGTCTCGACCCGAAACGTCAACCATTCCTTCTCTCCAGAGATGCTGCCTGTCCCGCAGAGTTATTCCAGCATTTTGTGTCTGTCTTCACTTTATGCATGTTTTATCTGCTCTGTTTGGATAGCATGCAAAAAGGAAACTTTTCACTGGAGAATATAGAGAGGTGACGATTCGGGTCGAGACCTTTCTTCCCTTCTTACCGAAACGTCACCTCACCTATCCATGTTCTCCACAGATGCTGCCTGACCCGCTGAGTTACTCCAGCACTCTGTGAAACGTCACCTATCCATGTTCTCCACAGATGCTGCCTGACCCGCTGAGTTACTCCAGCACTCTGTGAAACGTCACCTATCCATGTTCTCCACAGATGCTGCCTGACCCGCTGAGTTACTCCAGCACTCTGTGAAACGTCACCTATCCATGTTCTCCACAGGTGCTGCCTGACCCGCTGAGTTACTCCAGCACTCTGTGTTTCTCCTTGGTGAACCAGCATCTGCAGTTCCTACTAAATCTATGTTTGGTAAAGAGCTTTTCGCTGCCCCTCGGTACACGTCCATAGTTATATTTTGAAATATTTTCTTAATTTCATAGATATATTTTTACACATTTTTTTCTCAAAAATCCATCTGAGGTGATGGATGAGTTTGGAGAAACCGTTGGTTATCAGACGAGGGATGTGGGGATTGAGTACGTTTATTTTTTGAGTTCTCTTATCAATATCTAACGTTCCCGGTTGTATGGGAAGCTGCAGTGAAGATGGTTTGGTGTCGGTATCAGAGGGTCAGCTTCAGCCCCAATGTGGCTCCAAGATGGCGCCCGACCCTGGCGACTATTTGCGCGCTAGCCACAGCAGTAGATCTACAAACTCATATTACAATCGGCACGGTGGTGCAGCGGTGGAGTTGCCGCCTCCAAGCACCGGAGACCCGGGTTCGATCCTGACTACCGGTCAAGAATCAAGAGATTTTTATTGTCATGTGTCCCAGATAGGACAATGAAGTACTTACTTGTTTTTTTTTTTGTTTTTGTTTATTTTATTAGAAGTTAATACAATACAAAACAATACAGTGGCACCTAATTTTAGGTGCCAACTATGTCATAACGTAATGCATTCTATGTACAACCTCTAGTTTTATGTTTTTGAAAAGGAGGTAAAAAAAAAAAAAAAGAAAAAAAAAAAAATAGAGAAAAGAAAGAGGAAAAATAAATAGTAGAAAATAGAAAAACGTGAAGTGTGTATATAAGAAAAGAAAAAAATAGAAAGTAGAAATAGTAGAAAAAGACCCTTAAAAAAGAAATTTTCAAATCTTCGTTTGGAGATGTAAATCTATCCACGACCTGACCTGAAATCAGTAATCTTTACGGTACTGCTGCATCACGATTCCAAAAAGTCGATGAAAGTGGACCAACTCCTTAAGAATTGGTCATATTTATCTATTAGGCGGAGTCTCATTTCTTCAAGGTGTGCTATGTCCGTCATATTCCTAATCCACATTTTAATAGATGGTATAGCTGTATTTTTCCAAAATTTAAGTATCAATTTCTTTCCAATTATTAACCCATAATTAAAGAATACTTTTTGGTCTTTGTTTAAATTGATATCTTCTAATATTATTCCAAATATAATCCATTCCATATTAGGTTCTATTCTTGACTTGAAGAGCTTTGTAAATATATCAAATATATCACTCCAAAATGTATTCAACTTTGTACATCCTACAAATGAATGTGTTATATTGGCATTTTGAAACAAACATTTATCGCATCTGGGAGAGACATTTGGGTAAAATTTATTCAACCTCGTTTTTGAATAATATAGTCTATGTAATAATTTAAATTGAATTAAATTATGTCTTGCATTAATGGAACAATTATGTGTGTTCATCAGATACTTTTCCCATCTATCTTTCGGGATCTTTATCATTAGTTCATGTTCCCAATCTTCTCTTAGTGCCTCTGTTGAGGGTAATTCTCTATTTAATATACTATTATAAAAATATGATATTAGTTTTTCTGAATCAGCCTTAATATTCATTGTTTCTTCTAAAGGGTCTAAAAATATAGTTTGAGATCTATGTATATATTTCTTCATAAAGTCACATATCTGTATATATTTAAAATATTGATTATCATTCAGTTTAAATTTTAATTTTAATTGTTGAAATGATAACAATTTGCCCAGTTCATACATATCTCCTACTTTCCCAATCCCCAATCTATCCCATTGTTTATATGTTTTGTCGATAAGAGATGGTTTGAATGCAGGATTATTCAGAATTGGGGTTAATACTGATAGATTATTTAATTTCAAGGATAATTTTATTTGTTTCCAAATTCTTATTGTATTGTGAATAATTGGGTTCTTCTTATATATTATACTATTCAATTTTATTGGTGAGAACAAGATCGTTCCTATATCGTACGGGAAACACTCCTCTTTTTCCATTCTTATCCACTCCGACTGGTGAGTTGAACTATCCAACCAGTACATTATGTTCTTAATATGCACTGCCCAGTAGTAATACGTAAAGTTAGGTAGTGATAAACCCCCAACTTCTTTAGGTTTACACAAATGCTTTCGTTGAATTCTGTGTGCTCTATAATCCCATATAAAATTAGTGATATTAGAATCTAGTTTTTTGAAAAAATATTTCGGAATATATATTGGGATCGCTTGAAACAAATATATTAATTGTGGTAAGAAAGTCATTTTTATAGCGTTAATTCTACCTATCAATGAGAGTGGGAGCGTTTTCCAAAATGTAATCATAACATTCAATTTATTTAATAGTGGCATAAAATTGGCGCTAAATAATGATTTGTGTCGTCTCGTAATTTGAATACCTAAATACTTGAATTTTTCTGTTGCAATTTTGAAAGGGAATTTTAATAAGTGTCTCGCATCCTGTGGTTTTAAAGACATGATTTCGCTTTTATTCCAATTTATTCTATATCCTGAAAAAGAACAAAATTCCTCAATTAGTGTTAATAAGGTGGGAATACTCGTTTGTGTATTAGTAATATATAAAAGAATATCATCAGCATATAATGAAATTTTATTCTTTGAGTCCTTGGTATTATATCCGTGAATATTCGGATGATTTCTAATCCTTTCAGCCAGCGGTTCTATCATAAGGGCAAATAGCAATGGTGATAAGGCACAACCCTGCCTATTACCCCTTGATAAATAAAATTTTGAAGATAACATATTGTTAGTTAATATTCTTGCCGTAGGTTTATCATAAAGTAATTTAACCCATCTAATAAAATTCTCTCCCGTATTAAATTTTTCGAGTACCTTATATAAATACTGCCATTCTACCTGATCAAATGCCTTCTCTGCATCCAGCGTAATGACTGAAATATCTTCAATGTCCTCTTTGTGAGAGTACATTATATTGAAAAGCCTTCTCAAGTTATTAAATGATTGTCTTTTGGGAATAAATCCCGTTTGATCCGGGTTTACCAATTTATTAATATAATTATTCAGTCTTCTTGCTAGAATCTTTGCTAACATTTTCTGATCTGTATTTAAAAGTGATATAGCTCTGTAAGCACCCGGTTCATCTAAATCTTTATCTTTTTTTGGTATAAGCGTTATTGTTGATTCTGCTAAAGTTTCTGGTAGTTTATTTTCGGTATAAGCCTGCGTGTATAAGTTGAGTAATCTTGGTACAAGTGACTCCTGAAAGCGTTTATAAAATTCATTACTAAAACTATCTGGTCCTGGGGTCTTCCCAATTTTCAATGAGTTTATTATTTGTTTTATTTCTTCACTAGTAATCCGTGCTCCTAATTCTTCTTGTTCTAAACTATCCAATTTAGGGAGGTTGCAAATATCTAAAAAATTTGTAATTTTACTATCATCTGTATTTATTTTAGTTGTGTATAAATTATGATACAATTGGGCAAACCTTTTATTAATATCCTTTGGTAATGTTAGCTCACCCTTATCAGATTTAATTTTAGTGATAGTATTTTCCTTTTCTTGTTGCTTCAGTTGCCTCGATAATAATTTATGTGGCTTATCCCCAAATTCGAAATGTGCCTGTTTTGTAATTTGGAATAGTCTTATTACTCTACCCGATAATATTCTATTGAGTTTATATTTCAATAAGGTTATCTTATTATGTTTATCTATAGTTGGGTCACTTGCATTGTCCAGTTCTATTAATTTTATTTCCTGTTCTATCCTCTGAAGTTCTCATTTATTTTCTTTATTTTGATAACTTTGATAAGAGATTATAACACCGCGAATGTATGCCTTAAAGGTTTCACATAATAGCGATACAGAAATACCCGGCGTATCATTTGTCTCGAAAAAAAATGTTGTTTGTTCTTTTATATACTGATAACCCTGCAGGTTATTTAATATTTGTGCGTTGAATTTCCAAAAAGATTTTATACCCGGCATTCCCTCGATTTTAAGTATAAAAGTCAGTGGTGAATGATCGGAAATAATACTATTATGATATGATGGTTTAATTGTATACGGGATTAATTTTGTATCCACTAAGAAATAGTCAATTCGTGAATAAGTTTTATGAGGCGACGAGTAAAACGAATATTCCCTTCCAATTGGGTTTGCTATTCTCCAAACGTCAGTGTGCGGAGTTTTACGTTCTCCCCGTGACCTGCGTGGGTTTTCTACGGGTGCTCCGGTTTCCTCCCACACTCCAAAGACGTGCAGGTTCGTTCAGCTTCGGTAAAAAATGTAAATTGTCCCATAGTGTGTGTCGGATAATGTTGGTGTGCGGGGATCGCTGGTCGGCGCGGACTCGGTGGGCCGAAAGGGCCTGTTTCCGCGCTGTATCTCTAAAACTAAAACTAAAACCACTCATAAATCTCTACTCCGACGGCACCATTACATACCTTAACTGTGACACCCTTGGACTATCTTTGTTTGGACGCCGACGGCTACGGGAGTCAAGATCATCCCGTCAACAGAGGGCCCGAGGCTCCTGACTGAGAGCTAAGGGAAGAGATTGAACTTTTTTTTCGCCTTCCATCACAGTGAGGAATGTGGAGGAGTCACTGTGGTGGATGTTTATGTTAAAATGTGTTTTGTGTGTTCCGTTGCTTTTTATTTGTACGACTGACTTGGCAAATGAAATTCCTCGTATGTTGCAAAACGTACTTGGCTAATAAAGTATTCTTGTGATTGTGATTGTGCTGGCTTTACTTTGACTAAACATTATTCCCTTACCATGTATCTTGTACACTGTGAATGACTGGATTGTAATCGTGTATTGTCTTTCCGCTGACTGGATAGCACGCAACGAAAAGCTTTTCACTGCACCTCGGTACACGTGACAATAAACTAAACTAAATAGAACAGCCTTTACTGCCCAACACAGTTCTTTTATCTCCCTGCTTTTCTTTCTTTGAATGAGAATGACAATTAACAATCAATGTTTGGACAGCTGACTGCAGTAGCTAGGTCCACCATTGAGCATTTGCACCAACTTGCACCGACCCTTGGCATATATGGTCCTTACACCCCACCAGTGGGCCAGGGCTTTGGTTCCATCAATCTGGTCTAATGGGCCATCAAGTTAAGGGCCTGTCCTACTTGGGCGTCATTTGCGTGTCATTTACACGACATCCTAAAAATTGGTTGGCTCGTCGTGGCGTGTGCTTGACGCGTGGTGGCGCATGCAGTGACACGCGGTAACGCGCGGTGCTTCCCTATTGCCCCAGGATTTTTGAATGTTCGAACACCTCACGCACCACCTGTGTGACGTATCCCTTGCGCACGCTGACGTACTGACGCCGTACGTGTAGAGCGTGGTGAGGCACGGTTACGCACGAACATTGCCTATGCTAATTTATAATGCGTCACTGTGCGTCAACGTCCATAACCATGCGCCGCCCGTACGCCGTCGGCGCGTCATTTGAGCGCCGCACCACGTGACCACCCGGGTATAAAGCGCGCCGAGTTTTGAATATTTTTCACTGGGAAAATCCTTGCCACGTAGATCGGACTAAAATAACAGCACAGTGCGAACAACATCGCAATGGCTCCCAAAGGAAGCAGCGGCCTCAAGAGCAAAGCGCGGGTCTGTCGTACTGCTAGACGATTTTCGCGCGACAGTCGCGCGTCAGTCACTGCCGGCCTGTCGCGTAAATGATGCCCAAGTGGGACAGGCCCTTTAATGACAAATAACAGGTGCAGAATTAGGAAAGCTTCAAGCCGAAACAAACTCAAACTTCTTTGTAATTTATTCTCCGAATGACAAGTCCTTTGTACAGGTATCTAACGATGCTTCCGATTCTAATCGAATATCCTTTAAATCTGTACAGTTAAGATATCAGTTATAAATTGGGCTTGGCTAATACTGGATAAGTGACATTGTAATGAACTGGAATAGACAGGGTATTTTGGCCAGAGTAGGGGGGGGTGGGGGGGGAATCAAGAACCCAGGGCATGGGTTTAAGGTGGAGAGGAAAGATTTAACAGGAACCCGAGGGGCAACTTTTTCCACTTAGAAGGTGGTGGGTGTATGGGACGAGCTGCCAGAGGAGGTAGTTGCAGCAGGCGGTGTTACAACATTTAAAAGACATTATGACAGATACATGGATGGGAAAGGTTGGGAGGAATGTTGGCCAAATGCGGGCAAGTGGTGACTAGGAAGTGGCGGCACTGTCGTACAGCAGCGGCTCGCCTGCAGTCCGTCTGTTTTTACTTTTTTTGTTGTTTTCTTTTGTCCTGTTTTAGTTAAATTTTAGTTTATTGGGTTGTGTATGTGTGGGGGGGGGGGGGTGTGGGGGGGGGGTGAAACATGACTTTTGTCTCTTCCTTCGGGGGAATGCGACTTTTTCTTGTCGTATCCCCCTTCTCTGCCTCCGTCTGCGCTGAGGCCAAAATGGCGGAGCTGCCGGCCTCCAACTCCAACTGCGAGCGACCGACCGACCTCGAGGCTCCAGAGGCAGAGCCAGGACTTACCAGCGCGAGGCTGGCCAACTTCGGGGCTGCGGTGGCGTTCCGGCGGTGGCGACCGAGGACACTGGTGGCGACCTGAGTCCGGAGGCTCGGCCGCAGCTGGCCCAGTGGACGACATCTTCGGGAGCGCGAGGCTGGCCAACTTCGGGGCTGCGGTGGCGTTCCGGCGGTGGCGACCTGAGTCCGGAGGCTCGGCCGCAGCTGGCCCAGTGGACGACATCGTCGGGAGCGCGCAGGTCACAGGTTGGTGACCTGTTTTTCTGGGGCTCCCGCAACTACAGCTGCGTCCGCTGGACTGGAGGGCGGCAGCTTCGACCACCCCGGGCCGCGGAGTTTGAGCCGGCCCGTCGCGGAGCACGGATTCGGCCGCGGTACTGACTTACCGTCGCCCGGCGGGGTCACAGCATCAGAAGCCTGGATCGCCTCAGCGCAGAGGGAGAACAAAGAGGGAAAAGACAGAGACTTTAAGACTTTCGCCTCCATCACAGTGAGGAGGTGCCTGGTGAACTCACTGTGGTGGATGTTAATTTGTGTTTATTGTGTGTTTATTATATGTATGACTGTAGGCAACGAAATTTCGTTCAGACCGAAAGGTCTGAATGACAAATAAAGGAATCTCTAATCTCTAATCTCTAGTGTTGGTGGGGCATCTTGGACGGCATGGACAAGTTGGGCCGAATGGCATGTTTCTGTGCTGTGTGACTCGATGATTCTAAGACTCTAACGTTCACAGTTGACAGAGCAACCTTTGCAATGCCACTGGTAGACAATAGACAATAGGTGCAGGAGTAGGCCATTCGGCCCTTCGAGCCACTGTGATCATGGCTGATCATCCACAATCAGTACCCCGTTCCTGCCTTCTCCCCATATCCCCTGACTCCGCTATCTTTAAGAGCTCTATTTAACTCTCTCTTGAAAGCATCCAGAGAATTGGCTTCCAATTGTGGGTGTGGCGGCTCCTAACGGCAGCAGCTCGACTGCAGTCCGTTTGTCTTTTTTTATTTTTGTCTCATTAAATGTAGTTGTTTGTGGGGTTTTTTATACTGTTTTTAACTGTGTATATGTGGGGGGCGGGGGGGAAACTTAGAAAATCTCGTCCCTGTACAGGAGACCCGACTTTTTCCCTGTCGGTTCTCCATTGTCGTTGGGGCCTAGCTCCGTGGAGCGGCCTCCGACCGGGACGACCTGGGGGCTCCAGTCGCGGAGCCTGCGGAGCTGCGGACACACCATCGTGGGGCTGGCCGGCCTCGGAGCGTGAGGAGCGGTGGTGGCTCGCTGCTGCGGCCCGACTCCGGAGCTCAAGCTGCAGTGATATTGGGAGCTCGCGGGTCCGGGTGAGAGACCGCTTTTCGGAGCTCCCGCAACGCAACTTCTCCCGCCCGTGTCGCGGGGTTGGAACGACCCGGAGCGGGGCAGTAAATCGCCCGGCGCGGCTTTAACGGCCGCGGGACATTCCAGCGCCCACCGGGGAGCTCCAACTTTGTGACTTTTGGGCCCGGAGCGAGGCCGTACACCGCCCGGCGCGGCCTCAACGGCCATGGGACTTAACTTTGCCCGCCTGGGGCTTCAACATCGGGAGAAAAATGGTGCAGGGGAGAGAAAAGACTTTGCCTTCCATCACAGTGAGGAGGAGATTCACTGTGATGGATGTTTTGTTTCTGTAAATTGAATTGTTTGTGTGTCGTGTAGGAATTGTTTTGTTTGTATGGCTGTGGAAACGGAGTTTCGTTTGAGCCTCTTTGAGGTTCAAATGACAAGGAATAAAATCTATCTATCTATCTATCACTGCCTTCTGAGGCAGAGAATTCCACAGACTCACAACTCTGTGGGTGAATAATGTAGTTGGTAAATGAAATCCCTTGGATGTGGACGTATCCCGCAGTGTTATCAGAAGACAAGACCAGAGCAGCAGAGAGAATTGAGGAAATATAAGCATAAGTAATATTGATTGTAAACTGAATTTCTATTACATAAAATATATATTTATCCACACTTACAGAAATCAGAATTGCCCACAAAACTGGCAAGGCCCCCAATGTTGGTTTTAGTTTTGAGATACAGCGTGGAAACATGCCCTTCGGCCCATCGGGCCCTTGCCGACCCTCAATCACCTGTTCACACCGGTTCTATGTTATCCCATGTAGTCATCCACTCCCTACACACTAGGGGCAATTTGCAGAGGGCCGGTTACCCGTACGTCTTTGGGATGTGGGATGGGTTGCTGGAGGAGGCAGGTGAGACAGATACCATCACAACATTTGGACAGGAGCATGGATAGGACAGGTTTGGAGGGATGTGGGCTAAATGCGGGTCAGGCAGATGGCAGCACCTGTTGGAGGAAACCCACGCCGTCACAGGAGGAACGTGCAAACTCTGCGCAGGCAGCACCCGAGGTCAGGATCGAACCTGGGTCTCTGGCGCCGTGAAGCAGTAACTCCACCTGCTGTGGCACTGTGTGTCATCCAAATTGAAATACTGGGAATGGCATGAACCCATTGATTCAATTTCTAACTTCTTACAACAGCTAGAAATTCTGTCATTCAGCCTGTATAATCACCTCTTAGATCACCTCTTAGATTTAGGAGCAGAATTAGGCCATTCAGCCCATCGAGTCTGCGTCACCATTCAATCATGGCTGATCTATCTCTCCCTCCTAACCCCATTCTCCTGCCTTCTCCCCACAGCCCCTGACACCCGTACTAATCAAGATCCTATCAAGAACCACCCTGCCTGAGGCCATTTGTGGCTGGCCCTGATTCTTCCTGGTCTTTTCTCACCTCCATCCCCACCTCACCCCCCCCCCCCCCCCCGCCCCCATCCCCACCCCCTTCTTTCAATCTGAAGAAGAAATGTCACCCATCTCCCTCCAGAGCTGCTGCCTGGCCCGCTGAGTTACTCCAGCACTTTTGTGGCCATCTTTGGTAAGAACCTACCAATCTCCGCTTTAAAAATACCCAATGACTTGGCCTGCACTGACATCGGTGGCAATGAATCCCACAGAGTCACCACCCTCTGGCTAGAGAAATTCCTCCTCTTCTAAAGAAAATACCACTAAATTGACACTTGGCGAGTGAAGAGCTGATGGGGGCAAGAACAATGATTTATGACGACGGTAAAAAAAAAGTTTCAAGAGTGTTGTTGTGTGAATGAGACATCGTTATTGCGTTTCTCCAGACAGATAGCGGCGGATGGATAAAAGTCACTAATCGTTCTTTCTGGGAACACAACCCTCCATCTCAATTGCTTCAGGCCAGTTCTCATACTTGTTCTTCTCCTTGTCGTTCTTCAGGATCTGTAACACAAACAGAGCCTTAATGACAGCAATGACTCATAGCATCAACATGTATTTATTCTAGTTAGACTCTTCATGCACGCCAAGGTGGCGCCCAACGCAGGCGACTATTTGCACGCTACCCCAGGAAGCAGATCTACAGACTCGTATTACAATGGCCCCACACTCCTAAATCTCTACACCTACACTGCGAATGGCCCGACTGTAATCGTGTATCGTCTTTCCGCTGACTGGTTAGCACGCAACAAAAAATCTTTCACTGTACCTTGGTACACGTGACAATAAACTAAACTGTAAACTGACTCTTGCTATAAGATAACAATATAATATAAAATAACGTCAGCGTGGTACGGTGGCGCAGCGGTAGAGTTGCTGCCTCGCAGCGCCAGGGACCCGGGTTCGATCCTGACTACGGGTGCTGTCTGTGCGGTGTTTGTACGTTCTCCCCGTGACCTGCGTGGGTTTTCTCCGGGATCTCTAGTTTCCTCCCACGCTCCAAAGACGTGCAGGTTTGCAGGTTAATCGGCCTGGTATAAATTGTAAATTGTCCCTGGTGTGTGTAGGACGGTGTTAATGTGCGGGGATCGCTGGTCGGTGCAGACTCGGTGGGCCGAAAGGCCTGTTTCTGCGCTGTATCTCTAAACTAAACTAGCTGATAAATAGAATAAAGTTCTCTGTAACTTTCATGACATATTTATTTTTGCCTTGAATTGAACAATCTGCAGGCAATTTTCTAAAATGTACGGGGCCATTGTCAAGATGTGTATAAGCCACTAAAAAAATGGAAAATAATGAAAACATTCAGAAGGACAACGGCCACAGAGAAACAAAGTTGACATTTTAGATTCTGGGGCCCTCTATCTAAACTGGAAGTGATCCAGGTTTGTCCAATCTCTGCTCATAGTTCACACCTTCTAATCCAGGCAGCCTCCTCTGCACCCTCTCCAAAGCCTCCACATCCTTCCTGTAATGGGGGCGACCAGAACAGTACCCAAAACTCCAAGAGCGGCCTAACCAACATTCTCTAAAGCTGCAACATGACTTCCTGACTCTTGTACTACTTGCCCTGACCGATGAAGGCAAGTATCTCACATGCCTTCTTTATCAACCCATCCACTTGAATGAATTAATGTTTATTGGCCAAGTATTCACATACAAGGATATTGCCTTGGTGCTCCACCTGCAAGTGACAACATGACATACAGCCACTTTCAGCGAGCAATGGACTTGGACCACAAGATCCCTCTGTGCAGCAATATGGTCATGGATCTTGCCATTAATTGGATTCTTTCGCCCCTGGCATTTGACCTCTACAAGTACAACTTTCGGAACTATTGCAACTAGCTTGGATTAAACACCATCTGCCATTCCTCCGCACATTTCTGCAGTCGATCCATATCCCACTGTATACTTTGACAGCCTTCCTCAACTCTCCGCAACTCAACCAATTGTGGTGTGGTCGACAAAGATACTAAACAAGCAAAAATACTAAACAAACAAGATCTGAAGAAGGGTCTCGACCCAAAACGTCACCTATTCCTTTTGTTTAGAGATGTCCCGCTGGTTTTAGTGTAGTTTAGTTTGGAGATACAGTGCGGAAACAGGCACTTCGGCCCCACCAGGTCGGCGCCGACCAGCGATCCCCGCATATTAACACTATCCCACACACACGATGGACATTTTTTTACATTGACCAAGCCGATTGACCTACAAACCTGTACGTCTTTGGAGTGTGGGAGGAAACCGAAGACATCGGAGAAAACCCACGCGGTCACGGGGAGAAACGTACAAACCCCATACAGACATCACCTGTAGTCGGGATTGAACCTGGGTCTCCAGCGCTCCAAGCGCTGTAAGGCAGCAACTCTACCGCTGCGCCACCGTGCCGCCCTTTTTCGCTAAGAGTGACTCCAAATTTTTGTGTCTGTCTTCGGTTTAAACCAGCATCTGCAGTTCCTTCCTACACAAGCAATCTCCACCTATGTCTGAGTTGTTTACATTGTTTCTATTGAGTATAAATTTAATGCAAAATTGTTTGGTAAAAAAAATTGTTTGAAGCATTTTACTTATTGTTGAACTTAAAAAAAAAAAAAAAAATTTAAAATTTTAAATATTTTTTAATTTTTTTTAATTTTTCACTTAAAAATGTTTCCAGATATTTCTGAGTGTTTAACCCTGTCCAATTTCCGTGACTGTGTGGTTTAACCAGCTGATACCTGGTGACGTAGAGGGTACGTCAAAGCCCTGGTTCTCTGACACCAATATTTCCACCACTGGAAGCATTGCAGCAAGTTCCGATGTTAAGTTATTTAACATGAACCAGTTGTTCCCCAGACTTGACTACAATCCATGACACTCCAGAACGACACAATAGGCTGGGCCAACGCAAGAGTGGGTGAAACCGCTGAATTAAAGAGGAGGAATGTGGTGAGAACAACCCTCTATAGGAATGCAAACCATTCAGTGTACAATTCTCCCACAAGAGCAGAGAGATGGTTTGTGCAGCCCCTCTGGAGGAAAAACAATAGGTGACGTTTCGGGTCGGAACCCTTCTTCAGACTGAGAGTAGAGGTGGGGAGGGGGGGATGGGGGTGAGAAAGGACCAGAACAAATCAGGGCCGTCAACAGGTGGCCTCAGGAAGGGTGGAGCCCACAATGGTCCGTTCTTGGCTGACGAGGGATACATGGAGAACTGGTAGGACGACTAGGGTGGGGAAGGGAGGAGAGAGGGGAAGGGAGGGATAGCACTGAACTAGTGTGAACGGGTGATTGGTGGTTGGTATGCACTCAGTGGGCTGAAGAAAGCTGTGGAGGCCAAGTCAATGGATATTTTTAAGGCGGAGATTGATAGATTCTTGATTAGTGTCAGGGGTTATGGGGAGAAGGCAGGAGAATGGGGTGAGAGGGAAAGATAGATCAGTCATGATTGGATGGGGTAGACTCATTGGGCTGAGTGGTCTAATTCTGCTCCTATTACTTATGAACTTGAAGAGCCAGTTACCGTGCTTATCACTACACTACACTACACTACACTACACTACACTACACTACACTACACCACACTACACCACACCACACTACACCACACTACACTACACTACACTACACACCACACCACACACTACACTACACACTACACAATACACTACACTACACTATACACTACACTACACTATACACTACACTACACTACACTATACACTACACTACACACTACACTACACCACACACTACACTACACTACACTACACCACACACTACACTACACTACACTACACCACACTACACACTATACTATACTACACTACACTAAAGTTCTATCGTATCGTACTGTATCGTATCGTACTAAACAATTCTATTCTCAAATCAGCTGGTGCGTTTCTCTCCCCACAGGTTCTCCAACCAGACGGGAAAGATGTCCAAGAACCACAACACAATCACCCTGATTCCCACCGTTCAGCCTTCTGGATTTGTCTCTGTCCAAAGACACAAAGTGCTGGAAGAACTCAGCGGGTCCGGCAGCATCTATGGAGAGAAAAGGCCAGGCCAGGTTTTGGATCGGGACCCTTCCACGGATCGCCCCTCCATTAGCTAGGGTACTGTCCGATTCACCTCTGTCCCATTGTGAACATTGGACTTTGGAGTTATAGAATCGTACAGCATGGACACAGGCCCTTCGGCCCAACTTGTCCACACTGACCAACATGTCCCATCTACACTAGTCCCATATACTTTGTCTGTGGAACTGATGCGCTACAATGCTGAGAACTATATCCTGCACTCTGTATCTTCCCCTTTGCTCCACCTGTTGGACTAGAGTTTGCCTTGATTGTATTTATGTATAGTATCTGATCCGATTGGATAGCTTACAGAACAAGGCTCTTCGTTGTACCTTGGTACACGTGACAATAATAAACCTTAACCTAAATGTGGATTCATCAAAGCAGAGAAGTCCTTGTTGGGAACTGAAGGGGGTACACTAGTTTGGAGGGGTGACTGGACTGGACTGGAGGGCGGCATCTTCGGCCTGGATCGATCGCCTCAGCGCAGAGTGAGAACAAGGAGGGAAGAGATGGAGACTAAGACTTTGCCTCCATCACAGTGAGGGTGTGCTTGGTGAACTCACTGTGGTGGATGTTTAATTTGTGTTTATTGTATGTTTTGTTATTATTGGTTCTGTGTATGACTGCAGGCATCACAATTTCGTTCAGACCGAAAGGTCTGATTGACAATAAAGGAAACTTGACTTGAACTTGACTTGACTTGAAAAAACTTGACTCCAATCTACAGATTGTGGATGCAGCCCAGACCATCACACAAACCAACCTCCCTTCCATCGACTCCATTTACACCTCACGCTGCCTCGGCAAGGCCAGCAGCATAATCGAGGACTGGTCTCACCCCGGCCACTCCCTCACCCCCACCCACCCCTCCCCCCTCCCATCGGGCAAAAGGTTCAGAAGTGTGAAAACGCACACCTCCAGATTCAGGGACAGTTTCTTCAGTCTGAAGAAGTGTCTCGACCATAGATGCTGCCTCACTTGCTGAGTTACTCCAGCATTTTGTGTCTACCTTCGATATTACCAGCATCTGCAGTTCTTTCTTGAACAGTTTCTTCCCAGCTGTTATCAGGCAACTGAACCATCCGAACCATCGTCCGATGAGCTGAGAAGGTTATTGGCTGCAACCTTCCCTCCATTGACGAACTGTACACTGCAAGGGCCAGGAAGCGAGCGGGCAAGATCATCTCTGACCCCTCTCACCCTGGCCACAAACTCTTTGATTCACTTCCCTCTGGAAGGCGACTCCGGACTGTCAAAGCTGCCACAGCCAGGCATAAAAACTGTTTTTATCCACGAGTAGTTGCTCTACTCAACAGCCAAAAATCTGTAGCCTCCCTTTGCTCTGGTATTTTATTTAATTCGCATGTTTAATCGATAACGTTTTATTATTAATGTTTAATATTTTCTGCGTCATTCCTAACTGTCACTGTATGTCGTGTTGTCACTTGTGGGCGGAGCACCAAGGCAAATTCCTTGTATGTGAATATTCTTGGCCAATAAACAAACTTATTATTCAACTTGAGAGCAGTGCTGAATTACTATCTTCCTCACTGGAGACCTTCAAACTATCTTTGATTGAACTTTGCTGGACTTTACCTTGCACTCAACGTTATTCTCTTATCATGTATCTGTACACTGTAAATAGCTCGATTGTAATCATGTATTGTTTTTGCGCTGACTGGTTAGCACGCAACAAAAGCTTTTCACTGTACCTCAGTACATGTGACAATAAACTGAACTCACACTCAGATGCTGCCTGGCCTGCTGGCTATTTCCAGCATTTTCTCTTTTCACTTCAGATTTCCATCATCTGCTTTTGGTTTTTCATGGGATATTAAGTGATAGAAGCAGAATTAGGCCATTTGGCCCATCGTCTACTCCACCATTCAATCATGGCTGATCTATCTCTCCCTCCTAACCCCATTCTCCTGCCTTCTCCACATAAAACACTGACACCCGCACTAATCAAGAATCTATCTATCTCTGCCATAAAAATATCTACTACCTTGGCATCCACAGCCTTCTGTGGCAAAGAATTCCACAGATTCACCACCCTCTGACTAAAGAAATTCCACCTCATCTCAATAGACAATAGACAATAGGTGCAGGAGTAGGCCATTCGGCCCCTCTAGCCAGCACTGCCATTCAATGTGATCAAGGCTGATCATCCCCAATCAGTACCCCGTTCCTGCCTTCTCCCCATATCCCCTGACTCCGCTATCTTTAAGAGCCCTATCTAGCTCTCTCTTGTAAGTATCCAGAGAACCGGCCTCCACCGCCCTCTGAGGCAGAGAATTCCACAGACACCCATTCTAATCAAGAATATGACATTCTCCGCCTTAAAAATATCCATTGATTTGGCCTCCACAGCCGTCTGTGGCAATGAATTCCAAAGATTCACCACCCTCTGACTGAAGACATTCCTCCTCATTTTTCTAAAGGTATGTCTTTTATTCTGAGGCTATGGCCTCTAGTCCTAGACTCTCCCACTAGTGGAAACATCCTCTCCACATCCTTTCAGGCCTGGATTAATTGCAATGGGAAATCTAATGAGCAAATCACAAAGTACTGGAGGCAGCTCAATGGGTTAGGCAGCTTATCCCCTTGAAAGAACCGGCCTCCACCGCCCTCTGAGGCAGAGAATTCCACAGACTCACCACTCTCTGTGAGAAAAAGTGCTTCCTCATCTCCGTTCTAAATGGCTTACCCCTTATTCTTACTCCTTATTCTCCTTCCAAAAAGAACGTCCATTCGTTCTGAGGCAGTGCCCTCTAGTCCTAGACTCTCCCACTAGTGGAAAAATCCTCTCCACATCCACTCAATCCAGGCCTTTCACTATTCGGTAAGTTTCAATGAGGTCCCCCTTCATTCTTCTAAACTCCAGCGAGTACAGGCTCAGTGCCGTCAAATGCTAATCATATGTAATTATTATTTACTGTTTGTTATTTCCATTCTTTATCCATACCTGTTCAAATGGACTACTCCCCTTAATCGGTTTCGCACCCAGAAAGATCCAGTTGTCTCGAAAGCCCAGGGAAAAAATTGAAGAACTTCCCAGCTCAGTAAATAATTTTTTTACATCATCGTTCATCCTGTTAAATGAAATTAAAACTGCTTTAAGATATTTTAAAAAGTAGATTTAACTGTGAAAGAGCCAGGTAAAACCACAATGAAACCACAGAGTGGGCAAGTTGGGCCGAAGGGCCTGTTTCTTCTGCAGTTGTATAGGGCTCTGGTGAGACCACATCTGGAGTATTGTGTCCAGTTTTGGTCTCCTAATTTGAGGAAGGACATCCTTGTGATTGAGGCAGTGCAGCGTAGGTTCACGAGATTGATCCCTGGGATGGCGGGACTGTCATATGAGGAAAGATTGAAAAGACTAGGCTTGTATTCACTGGAGTTTAGAAGGATGAGGGGGGATCTTATAGAAACATATAAAATTATAAAAGGACTGGACAAGCTAGATGCAGGAAAAATGTTCCCAATGTTGGGCGAGTCGAGAACCAGGGGCCGCAGTCTTAGAATAAAGGGGAGGCCATTTAAGACTGAGGTGAGAAAAAACTTTTTCACCCAGAGAGTTGAGAATTTGTGGAATTCCCTGCCACAGAGGGCAGTGGAGGCCAAGTCACTGGATGGATTTAAGAGAGAGTTAAATAGAGCTCTAGGGGCTAGTGGAATCAAGGGATATGGGGAGAAGACAGGCACGGGTTATTGATAGGGGACGATCAGCCATGATCACAATGAATGGTGGTGCTGCTCGAAGGGCCGAATGGCCTCCTCCTGCACCTATTGTCTATGTTTCTATAACACTGTATGTGGAATGGGAGAAATGTTTATGTGTTGGGGTGAGGGGGGTGTGCAAGAAAGAGAGAGACAAAGGGGAGTGTTACTTAACGCTGGTGAATTCTTTTTATTTTTTTTTATTTTTTATTTGATTAGAAGTATTGTACATTACAGTAATCTCCAATAAACGTAAGTTTATACTTTTCTTGTACCACTTCTTATTTTAAACTTTAATAAGAGAAAAGGATAGAGATAGTAAAGATAGTAAGTGAGTGATTGAAAGAGTGGTCCAGGAACACCCATAGGGACCTAAACCACAAGAAATAGTTTAAAAAAAGAGAAAAACCAAAAGGAGGAAAAAGAAAAAAGAAAAATTAAGATAAGATAGGACATTATGAGAGGGATGTACTTATTTCTTATCTTTACTCGCCCCTCGCCCGGTCCTGAAACCATTTATTATCAACATTTTGTTGCACCCTATGTTTGTAATAAGTCGATAAATGGAGACCAAATCTTTTGGAATTGGTCTGGTTTACCTGCTAAGAGGAATCTCGTATCTTCTAGGTGTAACAGTTCCGACATATTAGAAATCCACATTTTTATTGTTGGCGTGGGAGCGTTTTTCCAAAATTTCAGTATAGGTTTTTTTGCCGTTATTAAGCCATAATTAAGAAAACTCCTTTGAAACGCAGTCAGCTCCAAACTTGCTTCTATTGTTCCAAAAATAATCAGTTCTGCATTCGGTTTCAGTTTTATTTTAAATAATTTAGTGAAAATTTCAAAAATTTCATTCCAAAATTTTGGGGATTTTTATACAAAAAACAAAAGAATGTGCTATAGTTGCTTCTTGGGTTAGGCATTTATCACAGTTAGTAGAGGTATTTGGGTAAAATTTACTTAATTTAGCTTTCGAATAGTATAATCTATGTAAAATTTTAAATTGAATTAGAGTATGTCTTACGTTAATCGAGCATTTATGCACATATAACAGGTGTTTATCCCAACTCTCTTTCGAGATTTTTATAGCTAGTTCTTGTTCCCAGTCTCTTCTAATCCTATCAGATGATGGAATTTCTATGTTTAGAATGGAATTATATAGGTATGATATTAAATTAGCTGATTCCGCTTTTATATTCATTATCTCATCTAATAGGTCTGGAGACATATTGATATTCTCGTGTATATTTTTTCAAATAGTCACATATTTGAAAATATTTAAAATATTGATTACTACTCAAGTTGTATTTAAGTTGTAGTTGGTGAAATGTTTAAAAAACTTCCATTATCATACATATCTCCAAACGTTTTAATTCCTAATCTATCCCAATTTGTAAAAGATTTATCTGTCATAGAAGGTTTAAACGAAGGGTTATTCATTATAGGTGAGAAAAGTGATAGATTTCTTAATTTTAAAGTTAATTTTATTTGTTTCCAAATTCTAATTGTACTATGAATAATTGGTTTTTTACTGTATATTGTATTCTTCATTTTTGTTGGTGAGAGAAGGATCGCTCCTATGTTAAAAGGGGAACAATCCTCTCTCTCTATTGCTATCCAATCCACCTGCTGGGCCGAATTGTCCAACAGGTGAATCATATTTTTGACATTTGTGGCCCAGTAATAATATAAAAAATTGGGGAGTGATAATCTGCCAGATTCTTTAGGTTTACACAAATGTTTTCTTTGGATTCTGTGGGATTTATAGTCCCATATAAAGATCATTTTTAAAGCATTTATTCAGCCTATAAGAGACATCGGGAGAGTTTTCTAGAATTTAATCAGTGTGTTTAGTGTATTGAGTAAGGGCATATAGTTTGCATTAAATAAAGATTTATATTTTCTAGTAATTTCAATTCCCAAATATTTAAATTTTTCTGAAGCGATTTTAAAAGGAATTTTTTTTAACAGGTGTGTTGGGTCTTGAGGTTTAATCGTCATAATTTCACTTTTATTCCAATTTATTCTATATCCTGAAAAGGATCCAAATTTCTCTATTAAATTTAATATATTTGGTATACTGATTTGTGATTTTGTGGTATATAGTAGTACATCACCCGGCGAGAACGGCCAGGATCATCGGGCCTCCGATAGGCAATAGCGGGGGCTTCATTTGGCCTGACTTTTTTGGGGTGAACTGGGGCTGGGGACTGGACATTGTGCCTCCCCCACAGTGGAAATCACTGTGGGGGGATGATTTTTGTATGTAACTGTTTGTAATTGTATTTGTTAGTCTGTGTTCAAGATGGCGGTCGGAGGGGAGAGTGGACGCTGGCGCGGTTTCGTTGCCGCTGCTCTCTCCTCAAATTGTGCTTCTGATTTTCTTTTTTTGTCTTTTTGGAAGGAATTCTGTCCCTGATTTGTGTATTGGTCTTTATAACTTATTTTTTAAATTCTGATTATATGTTTCCTATAAATCTCTGTAAGGTGTCCTTGAGACCTCGGTATAAGGCGCCCGTAAATAAAATTCATTATTATTATTGTTATCATCTGCGTATAATGATATCTTATTATTTGAGTATTTTGTATTATAACCATGGATGTTCGGATGTATTCTAATACTTTCCGCTAACGGTTCTATTACAAGGGCAAATAGCAGAGGTGATAATTAACATCCCTGTCTATTTCCCCTTGATAATTGAAATTTCGGGGACAAAATATTATTAGTTAATATTCTGGCAGTAGGCCTATCATATAATAATTTAACCCAAGCGATAAAATTCTCTCCCATTTGAAATTTTTGCAATACTTTGACAAGGTAATCCAACATTGGTGAATTCAATGTTCATACCAAAGATAGACACAAAGTGCTGGAGTAACTCAGCGGGTCAGGCAGCAACGCTGGACAAAAAGGATGCATGCCGTTTCGGGTCCTGACCCTTTGTCTGATGAAGGATCCCGATCCGAAACATCACCCATCCTTTTTCTCAAGAGATGTTGCCTGACCTACTAGGTTTAGTTTAGAGATACAGTGCAGAAACAGGCCCTTTGGGCCCACCGAGTCCGCGCCGACCAGCGATCCCCGCACACTGACACTATCTTACACACACGATGGACAATTTACAATTTTACCAAAGCCAATTAACCTACAAACCTGTACTTCTTTGGAGTGTGGGAGGTAACCGAAGCACCCGGAGAAAACCCACACGGGTCACGGGGAGAACGTACAAACTCCCTACAGACAGCACCCGTAGTCAGGATCGAACCCGGGTCTCTGGTGCTTTAAGGCAGCAACTCTACCGCTGCACCACCGCCACACCAGTTCTATGTGTCTATCTTTGGTAAAAAAACAGCATCCGCAGTTCTTCGTTTCTACTGTTTGGGTTGTAAGTTGCCCAAGGGGAATATGAGGTGCTCTTCCTCCAGTTTGAGTGTGGCCTCACTCTGGCAACGGAGGAGGCCCAGTCTGGGTGGAGGAGATGAGGAGATGTAATGGAGTCGGGGAAAAGTGAGGCTTTGAACTAAGGTGGGAGGGACAAAGTCTAAAGGGATGTGCGGGACAATTTTATTTTTTTACACAGAGGGTGGTGGGTGGGTGCCTGGAACGTGCTGCCATGGGAGGCAGATATGACAGGGGCTGTTAGATAGGCACATGGATATGTAGGGAGAGGAGGGATACGGATCACCGGTGGGCAGAGGAGGTTAGTTAACCTGGGATCATGTTCGGCATGGGCATCGTGGGAAGAAGGGCCTGTTGCTGTGTTGTACTGGCCTATGTTCTACATTGGCTTTCCATTGCATTAAATTTCCACGTCGCCAACCCGCCATTTTAACGAGCCAAAGAGTGTTAAAAACTCACTTTGTTAACGGGTCATCAAACGAAGCAAGTAGTACAATAGTGGAAGGCTTTATAGCTTTTAAGAAATTCACAAGCAGTTCAATTTCTGAAGAAGAAAAAAGAGCATAGTTTGATTTTCAAATCGTAATATTCGATTCACAATCTACGGTTCGAACCCGTGTCTCTGGCTCTGTAAGGCAGCAACTCTACTGCTGCACCACCTTTTGAATGAATGAATGAATGGATATTTTATTGTGCCAAGCCACAGTGGCATTTTTTGTTTCACGTACCCAAGGTATGCAAATAGTGGCCACTTAAATGGTGACACAAAGTTACCAAGTACCAGGCGCCAGGTCCTCCATTCTTCTACCCCCTCCCCTCTCCCCTCCCCCTCCCTCGCTGCAGCCCCCCCCCACCCCTCCCACGCAGGGTCCTCCTTTATTTCCCCCCCTTTTCTTTTCATTTGATTTTTTAAATAAAATATTTTGATTGAATTATCTAGCGCGCAAACGCCAGTCCAGACAATTTTTAAACTCTTCTGCAAAATAAAATAAAATGTCTTACTTCCAGTCCACATATCGAAAAAGTTGGTGGTTATTAGCTGCCCATTGGTTGCTGGGGAATAAAGGCAGTCACGTTACCCATCATAATATGTGACTAGACAACATCAAGTTATTGAAACAGTTCTCATGTTCTTGGGTCGTTCACTCACCATTCACTAAAGCAATGTTTAACCCTTTCCCGATATTATTTTTTATGGTACTCATCAGCCTGTTTGCGGGAGAAAGCAAAAGATATCTCAAACAATAGCGATACGCAAAAGTGCGGGAGGAACTCGGCGGGTCAGGCAGCATCTGCGGAGGGAATGGACAGGCGATGTTTCGGGTCCGGACCCTTCTTCAGTCCTTGAGTCCGAAGAAGGGTCCCGCCCCATAACCTCATCAGTCCATTCCCTCCGCAGATGCTGCCTGACCCGCTGAGATAATAGTGGCACACTAGCCTGCACACCAAGCAAGAATGACATTTGAACTTAGAGTAGACAAGAATGCTGGAGAAACTCAACGGGTGAGGCAGCATCTAAGGAGCGAAGGAATAGGTGACGTTTTCTGGTCGAGACCCTTCTTGAGTCTACTCTTCGATTTTTCCAGCATCTGCAGTTCTTTCTTAAACATTTGAATGTAGAGTAAGGGATTGTGTTCAAACGCAGATCTGTTAATGTGCCAAGTTAAACTAATCTCCTCTGCCTGCACGTGATCCATATCCCCCCCATTCTCTGCATATCCATCTGCCTATCGAAAAGCCTCTTAAACACCACTTTAGTATCTGCCTCCACCACCACCCCTGGCTGTGCATTCCAGACACCCACCACCCTCTGTGTAAAAAAACCTGCCCCGCACATCTCCTTTAAACTTTGCCCCTCTCATCTTAAACCCATGCCCTATAGTCCTTGACATTTCCACCCTGGGAATTGTCAAGGACTGGAAAATGGTTTGTGAATTGATCAGCCATGATCATATTGAATGGCGGTGCTGGCTCAAAGCACCGACTTTCCAAAGACCCTATAGCGGAGCAAGATAGACCACTCCTGCTAAATGCAATGGGCTGACGTGTAGTACGCAACGGAGCGGAACGTGGGCCTTTTTTTCATCCATTTCCGTAACCGGACCCAACCTGACCCGACTCGCAGTGTAATCAACGTTGCGGGGGAACAGTTTGTGTTAATAAATTAAAATTCTGTAAATGAGAAGATTTTTACCAAATAACTTTTATTTTTACGAGGATGTTTCCGTAACCGGCTTCCGTCTCCGAACTAGTATCCTATGGGATCTTTGGTGCGGAGACGGAAGCCGGTTACGGATAATGGGGCCGAAAATTACCCATGAATCTGCCCATGACCGTACTACGTCTTTTTCGTCGAGTGGTCTATCTTGCTCGCTATGGGATCTTTGCCGACTTTTTATGAATTGTGAATGTATGAAATTCAATGCCACAGAAGGCAGTGCCAATGGATATTTTTCTAAGGTGAAGTTTGAAAGATTCCTGATTAGTGCGGGTGTCGGGGGGTTACGGGAAGAAGGCAGGAGAATGGGGTTAGGGGGGAGAGATGGATCAGGCATGATTGAATTGCGGAGTAGACCCTATGAACTTACGAATTTGCCAGAAAGAGCAGGGTTTAATTGCAGAGCATTGAAATCCAGAGAACAGGTAGGTAGATAAAATAAAAATGGAAAAAATATGATTCAATGAAATAATTTCTTATTTAATGAAAGAATCATTACTCTGTGGTTGTGGGAATTTAACGGGGCTTAGTAAGCACAGAAATAAATATTAAAGATTATATTAGAAATGTAAACATTAGGTTTAGAGTGGAGTATTCAATAAAACATTTATTTTTGAAGAATTATATTCCTAAGAACATTTATAATAGGTTCCCAAGCTAGTTAGGAGCTCCATGAGGTATGGTTCATAGAGGCATAGAGTGATACAGTGTGGAAACAGGCCCTTCGGCCCAAAATGCCCACACCGGCCAACAATGTCCCAGCTACACTAGTCCCACTTGCCTGCGTTTGGTCCATATCACTCCAAACCTGTCCTATCCATGTACCTGTCTAATTGTTTCTTAAATGTCGGGATAGTCCCAGCCTCAACTACCTCCTCCGGCAGCTCGTTCCATACACCCACCACCATTTGTGTGAAAAAGTTACTCCTCAGATTCCGATTAAATCTTTTCCCCTTCACCTTGAACCTATGTCCTCTGGTCCTCGATTCCCCTACTCTGGGCAAGAGACTCTGTGCATCTACCCGATCTATTCCTCTCATGACTTTATACCTCACAGAGGTAAAAGCTTTTCACTGTACCTCGGTACACATGACAATAAACTAAACTGGTGTAGTTAAGGGGTGTCCCACTGCGGCGACCTAATTGGCAAGTTTAGAAGAGTTTTGGAGAGTTTGAAAAAGTGTCATGTTGAAGACCTCCTTCGACTATGTTGAAGACTATCTATGACTACCTTCGATGACCTTCGACTACCCTCGATTACCTACGACTAACATGTCGACCTACTACGACCTACGAGTGAAAAAAAGATTGATTTTTTTCCCATGGCGACCTTTTTTTTACTCGCGGGCATTTTTCAGCATGTTGAAAATTACGCCGCGATCTCAAGTACGTGGGAACTACCCTCGAGCATGAAGGAGAGTTACAAAGACCTCCTAGGACCTCGTGTCGACAATGCTGCGAGTATGAGTCGAGAGCAAACTCTTCTACACTTGCCAATCAGGTCGCCCGAGTGGGACAGGCCCTTAAGTAGAGAATTATAGGAGGAATGGCTTACGTTTGACCATTAAAACAAATGTTGGGCCCGACAACATTTGCTGCTCCGCTGGTGATCTTAAACGGAAATTGGTCGTCTGGACAATGCGTTTCCATTTGGCAGACGTACTTCTTAGGTTTAAAATCTGTGAAGTCTAAAAACAAAACATTTCTTGTAATTTAAAAGATGTAACTTAAAACATGTTGCTTTTCCCCCTGACCTATAGCTGAGAAAAGATCATTCACCTAAGAAATTAAAGGTAGACAGAAAGTGCTGGAGAAACTCAGCGGGTGAGGCAGCGTCTATGGAGCGAAGGAAATAGGCGACGTTTCGGGTCGAGACCCTTCTTCAGATGGGATCTTATATATTTCAATCAAATCATTTCTCCCTCTTCTAAACTCTGGTAGATATAACAAGCCTGTCCAAACATATTTCATAGAGCGATTCAGGGTGTCAGTCTGGGGTGGACAAAAATGCTGGAGAAACTCAGCGGGTGAGGCAGCGTCTATGGAGCGAAGGAAATAGGTGACGTTTCGGGTCGAGACCCTTCTTCAGACTGATGTGAGGGTGGGGGGGGGGGGTGGGTAGAAGAAAGAAAGAGGCGGAGACAGTGGGCTGAGGGAGAGCTGAGAAGGGGAGGAGAAAGTAGGGACTACCTGAAATTAGAGAAGTCAATGTTCATACTGCTGGGGTGCAAACTGCCTAATCTAATCAGTCTAATCTAAAGTCTAATCAGCTACAGGGGAACAATACCATACATTACACTTTATACCAAGACAGGAGGCTTTGTTGTCTTTACCTTTGGTACAAAGGAGGGCACAGGCATCTTTAGTTTAGTTTAGTCTAGAGATACAGCACGGAAACAGGCCCTTCGGCCCACCGAGTCCGCGCCGACCAGCGATCCCCACACACTAACACTACCCTACACTCACTGGGGACAATTTACAATTTTACCAAAGCCAATTAACCTACAATCCTGCACGTCTTTGGAGTGTGGGGGGAAACTGGAGATCCCGGAGGAAAACCCACGCAGGTCACGGGGAGAAGGTACAAATTCCGTACGGACAGCACCAGTAGACAGGATTGAACCCGGGTCTCTGGCGCTGTGAGGCAGCAACTCTACCCGCTGCGCCACCGTGCCGCCCTTCTCTTCAGTACACTTACTGCAGAGTGCAGGCAATCGGGGGCTGCATTCGTGCGTGCTTACGGCTCAGGCATTGGGTACACTTGCCTTCATCGGTCTGGGCATCGTACATAAGAAGCAGGAAGGCATGTGGCAGCTCGACAGGACTTTGGGTCAGCTGTGTGTGCAGTTCTGGTCATTCATGTGCAGGCTTTGGAGAGGGTGCAGAGGAGGTTTACTGGGACGTCGCCTGGATTGGAGGGCATTAGCTTTTAGTAGAGGTTGGACTAACATGGAGTGTTTTCACTGGAGAGACTTGTCTATAAAATGTTTATAGATGTTTATAAAACGATGAGGGGCATAAATAGTGTTGGCAGTCAGAACCTTTATCCCAGTGTGGAAATGTCACAGACTAGTGGGACTGTCATATGCTGAGAGAATGGAGTAGCTGGGCTTGTACACTCTGGAGTTTAGAAGGATGAGAGGGCATCTAATTGAAACGTATAAGATTATTACGGGTTTGGACACGCTAGAGGCAGGAAACATGTTCCGGATGTTGGGGGAGTCCAGAACCAGGGGCCACACAGTTTAAGAATAAGGGGTAAGCCATTTAGAACGGAGACGAGGAAACACTTTTCCTCACAGAGAGTGGTGAGTCTGTGGAATTCTCTGCCTCAGAGGGCGGTGGAGGCTGGTTCTCTGGATGCTTTCAAGAGAGAGCTAGATTGGGCTCTTAAAGATAGCGGAGTCAGGGGATATGGGGAGAAGGCAGGAACGGGGTACTGATTGGGGATGATCAGCCACGATCACATTGAATGGGTGTGCTGGCTCGAAGGGCCGAATGGCCTACTCCTGCACCTATTGTCTATTGTTTATAGAGGGCATCGCTGTAAGATAACAGTGGTAGAGTTTAAAGGAGATTTGAGGGGCAAGATTTTTTAGAGGGTGGTGGGTGCCTGGAATGCTCTGCCAGTGGTGGTAGTGGCATTTAGGATGCTATTAGATAGGCACATGGATATGCAGGGAATGGAGGGATATGGATCACACGCAGGCAGAGGAGATTAGTCTATCTTGGCATCATGGTCAGCAAGGACATTGTGGGCCGAAGGGCCTGTTCCTGTGGAGGAAGGAACTGCAGGTGCTGGTTCAAACCGAAGAAAGACACAAAATGCTGGAGTAACAGGCAGCATCTCTGGAGAGAAGGAATGGGTGACGTTTCAGGTTGAGACCTTTTTCACACTGAGAGTCGGGGGAAAGGGAAACGCAAGATAGGACAGTGATGTGGAGAGATATAGAACAAATGAATTAAAGATATACAAAAAGTGACGATGTTCACAATGGTTCATTGTTGGCTGTGTGCTAGGTGATAACAACATGCATACGTTGCTTCCGTGCTGTGCTGTTCCATGTTCTGTGTTAATATAACTTTCCTTTCTGGTACAAAGTGTTCATATTTAAAAACTGACTTTTGAATCTAATATTATTTAATGGAAGATGTTAAACAAGTGTCCATACCTTGGAAATATTTCATATGTTTCAATTTTACTTCAGTAAACAAAAGATTCTTGACGATGTACAACATTACTCCACTGGTAAACAGCACCACCACGCCACGTAGGATCACTGTAAGGAGGTATTAAAAACAATTAGCCTTCTGTGGTGTAGACAGCGGTATCTGTAGTGTAGCGGTCATCACATTCGCCTCACACGCAAAAGGTCCCCAGTTCGATCCTGGGCAGGAACATCATTTAGGGGCGGGCACGGTGGCACAGCAGTAGAGTTGCTGCCGTACAACGCTTGCAGCGCCGGAGACCCGGGTTCGATCCCCACTACGGGTTCGATCCCGACTACGGGTGCTATCCGTACGGAGTTTGTACGTTCTCCCCGTGACCTGCGTGGGTTTTCTCAGAGATCTTCGGTTTCCTCCCACACTCCAAAGACGTACAGGTTTGTAGGTAAATTGGCTTGGTGTAAATGTAAATTGTCCCTATTGTGTGTAGGATGGCGTCAGCGTGCGGGGTGATCGCTGGTCGGCGCGGACTCGGTGGGCCGAAGGGCCTGTTTCTGCGCTGTATCTCTAAACTAAACTAAACTGAAAGCATCACAATTTAACATTAAAAGCCGTCGGTAAATATTCTGAAGATAGACACAAAAAGCTGGAGCAACTCAGCGGGTCAGGTGGTGCCTCTGGAGAAAATAGGTGACTATTCGGGTCGAGACCTTTCTTCAGACTGAGAGACAGGGGGAAAGGGAAAAGAGAGATGTAGACGGCGATGTAGAGAGATGTAGAACAAATACATAGATACATAGATACATAGAAAATAGGTGCAGGAGTAGGCCAATCGGCCCTTCGAGCCTGCACCGCCATTCAATATGATCATGGCTGATCATCCAACACAGTATCCCGTACCTGCCTTCTCTCCATACCCCCTGATCCCCTTTAGCCACAAGGGCCACATCTAACTCCCTCTTAAATATAGCCAATGAACTGGCCTCAACTACCCTCTGTGGCAGAGAGTTCCAGAGATTCACCACTCTCTGTGTGAAAATGTTTTTCCTCATCTCGGTCTTAAAGGATTTCCCCCTTATCCTTAAGCTGTGACCCCTTGTCCTGGACTTCCCCAACATCGGGAACAATCTTCCTGCATCTAGCCTGTCCAACCCCATAAGAATTTTGTACGTTTCTATAAGATCCCCTCTCAACCTCCTAAATTCTAGCGAGTATAAGCCAAGTCTATCCAGTCTTTCTTCATATGAAAGTCCTGACATCCCAGGAATCAGTCTGGTGAACCTTCTCTGCACTCCCTCTATGGCTATAATGTCCTTCCTCAGATTTGGAGACCAAAACTGTACGCAATACTCCAGGTGTGGTCTCACCAAGACCCTGTACAACTGCAGTAGAACCTCCCTGCTCCTATACTCAAATCCTTTTGCTATGAAAGCTAACATACCATTCACTTTCTTCACTGCCTGCTGCACCTGCATGCCTACTTTCAATGACTGGTGTACCATGACACCTAGGGCTCGCTGCATCTCCCCATTTCCTAATCGGCCACCATTTAGATAATAGTCTGCTTTCCTGTATTTGCCACCAAAGTGGATAACCTCACATTTATCCACATTATACTGCATCGGCCAAACATTTGCCCACTCACCCAGCCTATCCAAGTCACCTTGCAGTCTCCTAGCATCCTCCTCACAGCTAACACTGCCCCCCAGCTTAGTGTCATCCGCAAACTTGGAGATGTTGCCTTCAATTCCCTCATCCAGCTCATTAATATAAATTGTAAATAGCTGGGGTCCCAGCACTGAGCCTTGCGGTACCCCACTAGTCACTGCCTGCAATTGTGAAAAGGACCCGTTTACTCCTACTCTTTGCTTCCTGTTTGCCAGCCAGTTCTCTATCCACATCAATACTGAACCCCCGATACCATGTGCTTTAAGTTTGTATACTAATCTCTTATGTGGTACCTTGTCGAAAGCCTTCTGAAAGTCCAGATACAACACATCCACTGGTTCTCCCCTATCCACTCTACTAGTTACATCCTCGAAAAATTCTATAAGATTCGTCAGACATGATTTACCTTTCGTAAATCCATGCTGACTTTGTCCAATGATTTCACCACTTTCCAAATGTGCTGCTATCCCATCTTTAATAACTGACTCTAGCAGGTTCACTTGCACCTCCTCCAACCCCATCTACTGCATCCGCTGTTCCAGGTGTCAACTCTAGCAGTCACTTATCACAAATGAATGAAAGATATGCAAAAAAGTAACGATGATAAAGGAAACAGGTCGTTGTTAGCTGTGGGCTAGGTGAAAACAAGTTACAGACAACGAGACTCAACAAGATGACTTTGAAGCTGGTACAACTTGGTGGGAGTGGGAAGGAGAGGGAGGGGATGCAAGGGTTACTTGAAGTTAGAGGAATCTAAACTGTTTCCACTGGGTTGTAAGCTGCCTAAGCAAAGTATGAGGTGCTGTTCCACCAATTTGCGTTTGGCCTCACTCTGGCAATGGAGGAGGCCCAGGACAGAAAGGTCAGATTGGGAATGGGAGGGGGAGTTGAAGCGCTGAGCAACCGGGAGATCAGGTTGGTTAGTACGAAGTGATCGCCGAGCCTGCGCTTGGTCTCGCCGATGTAGAGAAGTTGACACCTGGAACAGCGGATGCAGTAGATGGGGTTGGAGGAGATGCAAGTGAACCTCTGCCTCACCTGGAAAGACTGTCGGGGTCCTTGGATGGAGGCAAAGGGACAGGTGTTGCATCTCCTGTGGTTGCAGGGGAAAGTACCAGGGGAGGGGGTGGTTTGGGTGGGAAGGGACGAGTTGGCCAGGGAGTTTCGGAGGGAGCGGTCTCTGCGGAAAGGAGAAAGGGGAGGAGATGGGAAGATGTGGCCAGTGGTGGGACCCATTGGAGGTGGTGAAAATGTTGGAGGATTATCTGTTGTATGCGACGGCTGGTGGGGTGGAAGGTGAGGACAAGGGGGACTCTGTCCTTGTTACAAATGGGGGGGATGGGGGGTGAGAGCAGAGCTTCCGGATATAGAGCAGACCTTGGTGAGAGCCTCGTCTGTAATAGAAGAGGGAAACCCCCGTTCCCTAAAGAATGAGGACATCTCCGATGCCCTGGTTTGGAACATCTCATCCTGGGCACAGATGTGGCGTAGACGGAAGAATTGGGAGTAGGGGATAGAGTCCTTACAGGAAGCAGGGTGGGAAGAAGTGTAGTCAAGATAGCAATGGGAGTCAGTGGGTTTGTAGTAGATAAATAGAAAGCAGGAGTAACTCAGCAGGTGAGGCACACAAAAAGCTGGAGTAATATGGAAGATTCCATCTCCACAATTACCACATCCTTGTAATTTATTTTTGAATCCGGTCTGACAGCGTTACTAAGCACCCGCTGTCAACAGAGAGTTAGTCACCTCCGATATACCTGTATCATGACTTGTGCTAGAATCTAGTCATAGACACGGTGGCGCAGCGGTAGAGTTGCTGCCTCACAGCGCCAGAGACCCGGGTTCAATCCCGACTACGGGTGCTTGTCTGTACGGAGTTTGTACGTTCTCCCCGTGACCTGCGCGGGTTTCTCCGAGATCTTCGGTTTCCTCCCACACTCCAAAGACGTACAGGTTTGTAGGTTAATTGGTGTGACATAATTGTACATTGCCCCAAGTGTGTACGCTAGTGTAAGCGTGCGGGGATTGCTGGTCGGTGCAGACTCGATGGGCCGAAGGGCCATTTTCTGCTCTAAACTAAACTAAACACTGTGTGGAAACAGGCCCTTCTGCCCAACTTGCCCAGGCTGACTAAAATACCCCATCTACACTAGTCCCACCTGCCTGCGTTTGGCCCGTATCCCTCTAAATCTATCCTATCCATGTACCTGTCAAATGCTGTGATAGTATCTGCCTCAACTACCTCCTCTGGCAACTCGTTCCATCCACCCACCACCCTCTGTGTGAAAAACTTGCCTCTCAGGTTCCTATTAAATCTTTTCCCTTTCACCTTAAACCTACATCCTCTGGTTCCTGATTCGTCTACTCTGGCTAAAAGACCCAGAATAGTGTTCTATCTTCTTGAGATATAAAGGACTATTGACATTAGTATCTCTCTCTTGTCTCTTTTTTCTTACCTATCACATCCATGTTATCTGTGTAGGAAAGAACTGCAAATGCTGGTTTAAATCGAAGGTAGACACAAAATGCCTGAGTAAGTCAGCGGGTCAGGCAGCATCTCTGCAGAGAAGGAATGGGTGCCGTTTCGGGTCGAGACCCTTCTTCAGTTTTAGTATACAAGCCCTCTTGAAATAAATCCTCGCAGTGAGTTTGCTATAATTACTACCATTCGACTTGCCGATTAAATTTTTGGGAATCCTGCACTAGCACTCCCAAGTCCCATTGCATCTCTGATTTCGGGATTCTCTCCCCATTTAGAAAATAGTCCTCACCTTTATTCCTGCCACCAAAATGCATGACTTTGATGCACGATATTCCAGTCTTTTGGGAGAAACTATGACAAGGGCTTACATTCATTCCTTCATCATCGTTGAAAACATTAGCGACGCAGTGGTGCTGGTTTCCAACACAGAACACCACACATCTCTGTCCTCCCGTTCCTGCGGACTTTCGCCGCTGGAAGTCTAGGAGTTTGGTGTGTGTGTGTGTGCTTTATCATCATTCCTCACAATGCCAGGTACGACAGTGATCGCAACTTCTACTGAAGTGTGGATGGCCGTTGGCTCGCTAGAAGCTCAGCCACCCTTTGACTGACAATAGACAATAGGCAACAGGTGCAGGAGTAGGCCATTCGGCCCTTCGAGCCAGCACCGCCATTCAATGTGATCATGGCTGATCATCCCCAATCAGCACCCCGTTCCTGTCTTCTCCCCATATCCCCTTGTTAATGTTGGCTAAATTAAAGACACCATAAAATGGAGGATCCCTGCTCGTCAGAATTGCTTAACCCTTGTCAGCTGAACTTTACAGGCTTTGATTGGCGCCACCCAGTCTGGGCTCAGACTGATAGGCAGGATGGTAAGGGGTTCAGGTGTTCTCCATGTTTCTCTTCAATTGATAACATGTATAGTGGTTTTGCAAAATGACATTAAATGCATCTTTTCTATTGGGCCGCTGCAAAAGCATTGTAAAACAGTATACATAATGTTACAAGACAGTCATCCTGTTAATTGATGATTGGTCGAACTGTTGAGCCTCGGAGAAGTTTGAATCCCAGTGCACATGTTTCAATGTTTGTTCTTGTCAGCTTCCTTCGAGAGCTTTCTTTCTTATACAATGTATGAACTGTTGTGGCAGAGAATTCCACAAATTCACAACTCTCTGGGTGAAAAAGTTTTTTCTCATCTCAGTTTTAAATGGGCTCCCCTTTATTCTTAGACTATGGCCCCTGGTTCTGGACTCGCCCAACATTGGGAACATTTTTCCTGCATCTAGCTCGTCCAGTCCTTTTGTAATTTTATACGTTTCTATAAGATATCCTCTCATCCTTCTAAATTCCAGTGAGTACAAGCCCAGTCTTTCCAATCTCTCCTCATGATGACCGTCCCCCCATCCCGGAGATTAACCTGGTGAACCACTGCATCAATAGCAAGGATGTCCTTCCTCAAATTAGGGCTTCCATCTCTTTCCAATCCTTCACACCCACCGCACCACCTATGTAGTTCTCTCCCTACCTATCCACGTCGCCTAGAGATGCCGTCTGACCCCTTGAATTACTCCAGCGCTTTGATGTCCCATGCAATGTAGCCGAATGCAGATGAGATGGTTTCTGAAGTACCTGGTCCAGTTTTTCTGTTTACTTTGGGAGTGGTGTAATGAAGGTACATAATCAAGGACCAGTCTCACCCTGGCCACTCCCTCTTCCCCTCTCCCAGAGGTACCGAAATCTGAAAACGCCCAACACCTCCGCTCAGTTCGCAATAACCAACCTGACCTCCCGGTGGCCCAGCACTTCAACTCCCCCTCCCATTCCAAATCCGACCTTTCTGTCCTGGGCCTCCTCCATGGCCAGAGTGAGTCCCACCGTAAATAGAAGGGGCAGCGCCTCATATTTCACTTGGGCAGTTTACACCCCAGCGGTGTGAACATTGACTTCTCCAATTTCAGGTAGTCCTTGCTATCTCCCTCCTTCCCCTCCCCTTCCCAGCTCTCCCACGGCCCACGGTCTCCGCCTCTTCCTTTCTTTTTCCCGCCGCCCCCCCCCCCCCACATCAGTCTGAAGAAGGGTCTCGACCCGAAACGTCGCCTATTTCCTTCGCTCCATACATGCTGCCTCACCCGCTGAGTTACTCCAGCATTTTTGTCTACCTTTGATTTTTTTCCAGCATCTGCAGTTCCTTCTTAAACAATAACTTGGCAGGTACTTTGCACCCAATTTGCTAAAATATACAATCATATTTCACTTTCGATTCTCAATGGATTTTGACCAGGTGTGTGAAAGTTTGTAAAAGAGAGAATCAATTCTTGCATTACTGAAACCCGACATAAAAGACCAAGTATTAAAGCCAGCATGTTTGAAAGCATTAAAATATAAAACCACACCTGTAGGCCTCATTTCGCTGCCAGACCTGTCACCTAGTGTTTAATTAACATTTATCTGTATTTTCCAAGATGTCGTAGTTCCTCCTTGTTTGATCAGTTGTGTAGCGTTTCCTGAAATGACATGCAATCAAAGTAGTAAAAGCAAGTTTAACAAGTTCAAGACCACTCAACTATTCTATTCTATCTATTGCATTCTTGCTATTGAGGGAGTGCAGCGTAGGTTTACAAGGTTAATTCCCGGGATGGTGGGACTGTCATATGTTGAGAGAATGGAGCAGCTGGGCTTGTATACTCTGGAGTTTAGTAGGATGAGAGGATATCTTATTGAAACATACAAGATTGTTAAGGGTTTGGACACGCTAGAGGCAGGAAACATGTTCTCGATGTTGGGGGAGTCCAGAACCAGGGGCCACACAGTTTAAGAATAAGGAGTAAGCAATTTAGAACGGAGACGAGGAAACACTTTTTCTCACAGAGAGTGGCGAGTCTGTGGAATTCTCTGCCTCAGAGGGAGGTGGAGGCCGGTTCTCTGGATGCTTTCAAGAGAGAGCTAGATAGGGCTCTTAAAGATAGCGGAGTCAGGGGGTATGAGGAGAAGGCAGGAACGGGGTACTGATTGGGGATGATCAGCCATGATCACATTGACTGGCAGTGCAGGCTCGAATGGCCGAATGGCCTACTCCTGCGTCTATTGTCTGTTGTATCTTTAATTCACTGAACATTAAGTCTGGCGGACAGGAAGTTCATCGTTGCTGGTGATTGTAAGTGCGCAGTATAGTTTAGTTTAGAGATACAGCTTGGAAACAGGCCCTTCGGCCCATCGAGTCCGTGCCACCTGTTCACACTAGTTCTACATTCACATCCACTCCCTACACACGAGGGACAATTTACAGGGGGCCAATTCACCTCTAAAACCTGCACGTCTTTGGGATGTGGGAGGAAACTGGAGCACCCGGAGGAATCCCACACAGTCAGAGGGAGAACGTACAAACTCCACACAGACAGCAGTTGAGGTCAGGATTGAAGTCAGGCATCTGGCGCTGTGAGGCAGCAGCTCTACCCGCTGCGCCACTGTGGCGCCTGGAGTCCTGCAACCCTGGAAGCTTAATGTAATATTACCCAGCTACACAACAAATAGTTAGGATTGAGTTGTTGTCACGACGGCATTCCATGTCTCTATGTTTAGGCGTTGTTTGTGGTTCCCTGTCACCACTTTAACACAATCTACACCCCAATTTATTAATTGTGTAAGAAGGAACTGCAGGTGCTGGTTTAAACCGAAGGTAGACACAAAAAGCTGGAGTAACTCAGCGGGACAGGCAACATCTCTGGGGAGAAGGAATGGGTGATGTTTCGGGTCGAGACCCTTCTTCAGACTCTACCCGAATCCTCACCCATTCCTTCTCCCCAGAGATGCTGCCTGTCCCGCTGAGTTACTCCAGCATTTTGTCTCCTATTTACTAATTATCAGCCCTCAATATTCTTTCCCCAACAACAGTACACGATAAAATAAAAAAAGTAGAGACACAGGGCGGCACGGTGGCGCAGCGGTAGAGTTGCTGCCTTACAGCGCTTGCAGCGTCGGAGACCCGGGTTCGATCCCGACTGCGGGCGCTGTCTGTAGGGAGTTTGTACGTTCTCCCCGCGACCTGCGTGGGTTTTCTCCGAGATCTTTGGGTTTCCTCCCACACTCCATAGACGTACAGGTTTGTAGGTAAATTGGCTTGGTGTATGTGTAAAATGTCCCAAGTGTGTGTAGGATAGTGTTGGCGTGCGGGGATCGCTGGTCAGCGCGGACTCAGTGGGCCAAAGGGCCTGTTTCCGCGCTGTATCTCTAAACTAAACTAAACTAAAAACAAGAAAGTGCAGATGCTGGAATCTTGACCAAAACACAAAGTGCTGGAAGGACTCAATAGACCAGGCAGCATCTACGCACCCTGTTTAGTTCGTCAGAACGCTTCTTGGGCTGCGTGCAACTATCTGTTTGGACAAGAAAATAAGACGTTGAACTCGTTTAATTTTATTACAGGGTTCAACTCACTTAGTTGGATAAGTAAACATTCAGCATGGGAGATAGACACAAAATGCTGGAGTAACTCAGCGGGACCGGCAGCATCAAAGATACTTGAGCAAGAGAGGCATAACGGAAGTCGGAGTCTTATTCCCAAAATGGCGGAGGTTCCGCTCCGTTGCGTACTACACGTCAGTCCATTGGATTATGCAGGAGTGGTCTATCTTAGCCTTCCACATTCTTTGGGCAGCATCTCCGGAGAGAAGGAAGGAACGGGTGACGTTTCGGGTCGAGATCCTTCTTCAGGCTGAGAGTCAGGGGAGAGGGAGGCTGGAGATATGGAAGGGTATGGTGTGAAAACGACATATCAAAGCAGATGTCGATAAGGAAACGTAGAACGGTTGATTGTCAGCTGAGGGGAATGTGACAGCGTGGCACACAAAGATAAATATTTAATCAGGAGGGCAGTGACAATAGTCGAACAAGGATGGGGGAGGGACAGAGAAGGAGGGAAGCAAAGGGTGACTATTCAAGGCAGTTGAATTAGTCAGAGAACAAGGATGGGGGAGGGAGAGAAAGCAAGGATTACTTTCAGGAAGACGAGTTCTCCAACCAGTCTCACTGAACAAGCAGCCCTGAATTCTGACCTTCTCAATACAGATCTAGCTTAGTTTGGAGATACAGCACGAATCCAGGCCCGTCGGCCCACCAAGTCAAGTCAAGTTTATTCGTCACGTACACATACGGGATGTGCAGTGAAATGAAAAGTGGCAATGCTCGTGGACTTTGTGCAAAAAAACAAACAATCAAACTTCAAACAGAATGGAACAGAATCACATATTCTTTTACATATTAAATATTGTGGGCGGAAGGAAAGAGGGGGAAAAAAAACAGCAATTAAAAAAAAACAGTAGAGTGGTCCAGTAGAGTCCTAATGGCCTCTGGGAAGAAAACAAAACACAGCGATCACCTGTGCATTACCTGTCCTACACACTCGTGACAATTTACAGAAGACAATTAACCTACAAACCTGCACGTCGTTGGAGTGTGGGAGGAAACCGGAGCACCCGGAGAAATCTCCACGCAGGTCACGGGGAGGACGTGCAAACTCCGTACAGACAGCACCCGTAGTCAGGATTGAACCCGGGTCTCTGGCGCCGTGCCGCCCCTGATAACAAGCATTCATGGAAGACCATCCCTGGTCCTCGCGCAGCTGACCGCCGAGCTCTTTGCGCGTTTATTAATAACTGAGTGCGTTGGTGATTAAACAGGGTGTTCTAACATCGGATACGTTGGTAGATGAGGGTTGTTTTGGCCCCTCGTTGTGCTATTCAGAGACGTCGCCCAATGATATAGACGGTGATGTGGAGAGATATAGACCAAATGAATGAAAGATATGCAAAAAAGGCTCTTAAACATAGCGGAGTCAGGGGATATGGGGAGAAGGCAGGAACGGGGTACTGATTGGGGATGATCAGCCACGATCACAGTGAATGGCGGTGCTGGCTCGATGGGCCAAATGGCCTACTCCTGCACCTATTGTCTATTGTCTAAAACTAAAAACAAAAAAATCGCTGCACACTCTTCAATCACTACTCCGACGGCACCATTACGTACTGTGACACCCTTGGACTATCTTTGTTTGGATGCCGCCGGCTACGGGAGTCAAGATTGTCCCGTCAACGGAGGGCCCGAGGCCCCTGACCGCGGGAGAGCTAAGGGAAGAGATTGAACTTTTGTTTTCGCCTTCCATCACAGTGAGGAATGTGGAGGAGTCACTGTGGTGGATGTATTTTGTGTGAAGGGTCGAACGGCCTACTCCTGCACCTATTGTCTATTGTCTGTGTCATGCTCCTTGACTTGCACCTGCGAGTGCTGGCGTTCGTGCCAACTGTTGGCACAGTGCCCACCTATTGTGCTCAGCTGAACAATGACGTGAAGATGCAGTCAAACAAAGGTGTGGCTTGGAACACAATCCCGCCCTTTGTTTGGCTAACTGACCCTTTCTTCCAGAGTCCAGATAGTTTTACATGCAAAAGGGAGTTGAGAAGTTAAGGTTACAAACTCCATAGTGGCCGCATTGAGCGAGCATAACATATTTTGCAACTCAACAATTTTTTCATACGATTTGCACTGAGATTGGATGTAATAAATTAAATATCTTGTGCCAGTTTTTCCAGTTAGACTGCTAACGCTGCCAACCTCAAAGAAACCAGCCAACAGACCTTGATTTCACTTCTCCAGTGTGCTGTTTCCACAAAGAATTGTTCCTCTGCAGGGAATCTGTGGTGTCCATAATTTCCTTCATCAGAAGTGTCATAAACCCCCTCCCAATTCAGGGACCGTTTCTTCCCGGCTGTTATCAGGCAACGGAACCATCCCGTGTAGGAAGGAACTGCAGATGCTGGTTTAAACCGGAGATGGACAGAAAATGCTGGAGTAACTCAGCGGGACAGGCAGCGGCTCTGGAGAGAAGGAATGGGTGACGTTTCGGGTCGAGACCCTTCTTCAGACTGAGAGTCGGGGGAAAGGGAAACGAGAGATATATAGACGGTGATGTAGAGAGATAAAGAACAATGAATGAAGGATATGCAAAAAAGTAACGATGATAAAAGAAACAGGCCACTGTGAGCTGTTTGTTGGGTGAAAACTAGAAGCTGGTGCGCCTTGGGTGGGGGAGGGATGGAGAGAGTGAGAGGGAATGCCGGGGCTACCTGAAGTGAGAGAAATCAATATTCGTACCACTGGGCTGTAAGCTGCCCAAGCAAAATAGGAGATGCTGTTCCTCCAATTTGCGTTTAGCCTCACTCTGACAATGGAGGAGACCGAGGACAGAAAGGTCAGTGTGGGAATTGGAAGGAGAAATAAAGTGTTTAGCAACTGGGAGATCAGGTAGGTTCAGGCGGACTGAACGAAGGTGAACCATCCTAACCACAGGGCAGTCCCGATCTAGTATCTACCTCATCGGGGACTCTCGGACTATCTTTGATCGGACTTAACCTTGCACAAACGTTATTCCCTCATCTTGTATCTGTACACTGTGAATGGCTCGATTGTAATCATGTATTGTCTTTCCGCTGACTGGATAGCACACAACAAAAAGCTTTTCACTGTACCTCGGTACACGTGACAATGAACTCAACTAACTAACTAAACCAGGGGGCAGATACTTATTGGTAAAAGGATGAGAAGGGATGATGAGCAAAACAACTTTCACCCAGGGGCTACGCTGCACTGCCCCAGAACATCTCTCTCCTCTTTACTGAGGCAGTGCAGCGTAGGTTCACCAGATTGATCCCTGGGATGGCGGGACTGTCATACGAGGAAAGATTGAAAAGACTTGTCTTGTATTCACTGGAGTTTAGAAGGATGAGGGGGCATCGTATAGAAACATATAAAATTATAAAAGGACTGGACAAGCTAGATGCAGGAAAAATGTTCCCAATGTTGGGCGAGTCCGGAACCAGGGGCCACAATCTTGGAATAAAGGGGAGGTCATTTAAGACTGAGGTGAGAGAAAACTTTTTCACCCAGAGAGTTGTGAATTTATGGAATTCCCTGCCACAGAGGGCAGTGGAGGCCAAGTCATTGGATGGATTTAAGAGAGAGTTAGATAGAGCTCTAGAGGGCTAGTGGAGTCAAGGGATATGGGGAGAAGGCAGGCACGGGTTATTGATAGGGGACGATCAGCCATGATCACAATGAATGGTGGTGCTGGCTCGAAGGGCCGAATGGCCTCCTCCTGCACCTATTTTCTATGTTTCTATGTTACTACACTATTAATTCATCGTTTCCAGCAGCCCCTGCCCCCCACGTTACTCTTCCCTCCAGGCTAAAGCTTCACGGCACGGTTTGGGAACAGCCCCAGCCAAGAGTTGCGGACGCAGCCCAGACCATCGCACAAACCAACCTCCCTTCTATTGACTCCATCTACACCTCGCGCTGCCTCAGCAAGGCCGGCAGCATTACTAGATGATAAGGTGGGATAACGTGGGACTAGTGCGCACGGTTAACGGATGGCCGGCGTGGACTTGGTGGGCTGAAGGGCCTGTTTTCATGCTGCATCTCGAAACTCAACTAATCCTCACTATATATTTTTCATAAAAATAAAAATGTCTTTGGGGGAAAGGTTTTAACAACATGCTACATCAGCGGTAGAGTCGCTGCCTCACAGCGCCAGAGACCCAGGTTCGATCCCGACCACGGGCGCTGTCTGTACGGAGTTTGTACGTTCTCCCCGCGACCTGCGTGGGGTTTTCTCCGAGATCTTCGGTTTCCTCCCACACTCCAAAGACGTGCAGGTTTGTAGGTTAATTGGCTTGGTATAATGGTAAATTGTCCCTAGTGGGTCTAGGGTAGTGTTAGTGTGCAGGGATCGCTGGTTGGCGCGGACATGGTGGGCCGAAAGGGCCTGTTTCCACGCTGTATCTAGTGGGTGTGGAGTACAATAGACAATAGGTGCAGGAGCAGGCCATTCGGCCCTTCGAGCCAGCACCGCCATTCAATGTGATCATGGCTGATCATCCCCAATCAGTACCCCGTTCCTGCCTTCTCCCCATATCCCCTGACTCCGCTATCTTTAAGAGCCCTATCTAGCTCTCTCTTGAAAGCATCCAGAGAACCTGCCTCCACCACCCTCTGAGGCAGAGAATTCCACAGACTCACCACTCTCTGTGAGAAAACGTGTTTCCTCGTGTCCGTTCTCCGTAGTACATCTCCACCCTGGAGATAGAGCTAAACCAAACATTATTGTGGAAAAACGGAGAAAGATGTCGCTGCGAGTGACTGGTTCAGATTGGAGCGAATTAGGTGCGTAATTAAATTACTGGTGTGGTGAAATGAGTACAAAGATTAGACGGAAGTTTGGCAATCGCAGTGTCCTATGTCGCAGGGTCTTTGTTCGTTCACGGCAATATTTTGTTACGTTATTTAGAACATAGAACAATACAGCAAAGAAACTGGTCTATTAGTCAACAATGTCAGAGCCGAGAATGATGTCAAGTTAAACTAGTAATTCCACTCATGCGTCATCCATATCCCCCCATTTCCTGCATGTCCACGCACCGATCTAAAGGCGTCTCAAACACCACTATTGTATCTGCCTTCCACCACCACCCCTGGCAGCGCGTCCCAGACACACACCACCCTCTGTGTATTAAAACCTGCCCCGCACATCTCCTTTAAACCATGACCCTCTCATCTTAAAGCTACGTCCTCTAGTATTAGTACATCTCCACCCTGGAGATAGAGGTTCTGATTGTCCACCCCACCAGCTACGCCTCTGATCACTTGATAGAGGTCTCCTCGCAACCTCCGGCGTTCCAGAGAAAACAATCCAAGTCTGTCTAACCTCTCCCTGTAACGAATACCCCCCATAACACAGGCAGCCTTCCGGTGGTGTCACCTCTTCCTGACCCACGGAGGACTCTCTCTAACTTCTACAGGTGCACAGTAGAGAGCATGCTGACCGGTTGCATCGTGGCTCGGTTCGGCAACTTGAGGGCCCAGGAGAGGAAAAGACTACAAAAAGTTGTAAACACTGCCCAGTCCATCATCGGCTCTGACCTCCCTTCCATCGAGGGGATCTATCGCAGTCGCTGCCTCAAAAAGGCTGGCAGCATCATCAAGGACCCACACCATCCTGGCCACACACTCATCTCCCTGCTGCCTTCAGGTAGAAGGTACAGGAGCCTGAAGACTGCAACGACCAGGTTCAGGAATAGCTACTTCCCCACAGCCATCAGGCTATTAAACTCAACTCAAACAAAACTCTGAACATTAATAGCCCATTATCTGTTTATTTGCACTTTATCTGTTTTATTTATTCATGTGTGTATATATTTATATAATGGTATATGGACACACTGATCTGTTCTGTAGTCAATGCCTACTATGTTCTGTTGTGCTGAAGCAAAGCAAGAATTTCATTGTCCTATCTGGGACACATGACAATAAACCGTCTTGACTTGACTGAGTTCCTCCAGCGCTTGGTTCACCGTACGAGATTCCAGCACCTGCGGTTCCTTGGGTCTCCATGTTACCCGAGCTTGCGGACTTGGGTTATAGGGAGAGACTGGATAGGATGAGATTTTTTTTCCTTCACACATAGAAGGCTGAGGGTGGACAAGATCACGAGGGGCATGGATAAAGTGAATACTCACATCCTGGATAGGCCTGGATAGAGTGGATGTGGAGAGGATGTTTCCACTGGTGGGAGAGTCGAGGACTAGAGGTCACAGCCTCAGAATAAAAGGACGTTCCTTTAGGAAGGAGATGAGGAGGAATTTCTTTAGAGATTGGTGAATCTGTGGAATTAATTGCCACAGACGACTGTGGAGGCCAAGTCAGTGGATATCTTTACAGCAGCGATAGATAGATTCTTGATTAGTACGGGTGTCAGGGGTTATGGGGAGAAGGCAGGGGAATGGGGTTGAGAGGGAAAGATAGATCAGCCATGATTGAATGGTGTAGACAATAGACAATAGACTATAGGTGCAGGAGTAGGCCATTCGGCCCTTCGAGCCAGCACCGCCACTCAATGTGATCATGGCTGATGGGCCGAATGGTCTAATTCTGCTCCTGTCACTAATGAACCTATTATTTTTGCCACTTGACCTCTGCACTCCGCGTTCCCCAGTTGGTGAGAAGGAGACGGAGAATGCAGAGTCTTTGGACTTTCGTACGATTGTCAGGAAGTTTGGGAGCAGGATTGGAGCCCTTCCAATCGGGGGTATGATGCGAGCATGGATTGGGAGGTAGTTGACAGGGATTTTCTCCTGCTGCCAGGCAGTAACTGATGGAGCTGGGCAGGATTAGGTGCTTGGCCAGAACTCTTAACAATCTACATCAGAGGGCTGGCTGGGAGAACCAGTGTAGCGTTTCCAAGTTTGCTGACGTGAAGCCAAGCGGGAGGGTGAATGGGGAAGAGGATGCAAAACAGATTTGGAAGGATGCTTTAGAACAAGTTACACTGTTCGCATCCTTGTATCCCTCTCGTTAGCCCATCTTCCCAGCCAACAATGGCCCATTGTGGGCTCCACCCTTCCTGAGATCATCTGGTGCCGGCCCTGATTTATTCTGGCTTTTTCTCACCTCTGGTTCCCCTCCTCCTCCTCTATCCTTTGCTCCGAAGAACGGTACTGTCCCAAAATTTCTCCTATCCATGTTCTCCACAGATGCTGCCTGACCCGCTGAGTTACTCCAGCACTCTGTGAAACGTCACCTATCCATGTTCTCCACAGATGCTGCCTGACCCGCTGAGTTACTCCAGCACTCTGTGAAACGTCACCTATCCATGTTCCAGCAGCATCTATGGAGCGAAGGAATTAGGCAACGTTTCGGCCCGAAACCCTTCCGGGTTTCGGCCCGAAACGTTGCCTATTTCCTTCAGGGTTTCGGCCCGAAAGGTTGCCCATTTCCTTCGCTCCACAGATGCTGCCTGACCCGCTGAGTTACTCCAGCACTCTGTGAAACGTCACCTATCCATGTTCTCCACAGATGCTGCCTGACCCGCTGAGTTACTCCAGCACTCTGTGAAACGTCACCTATCCATGTTCCTCCACAGATGCTGCCTGACCCGCTGAGTTACTCCAGCGCTCTGTGAAACGTCACCTATCCATGTTCTCCACAGATGCTGCCTGACCCGCTGAGTTACTCCAGCGCTCTGTGAAACGTCACCTATCCATGTTCTCCACAGATGCTGCCTGACCCGCTGAGTTACTCCAGCACTCTGTGTTTATCTTCGGTATGAACCAGCATCTGTGGCTCCTTCCTACACAATCTTTCGAAGGACACCGACAAATTAAGAGTGCGTTATCAACATGGTAGTTGGCACACGATGCAGGCAATCGAGTTGTTTCACACGGGAAGAGACAACAAAAAACGCACAGTATTTTTCGATAGTGATATTTTGGGCAAAGCCGATGTCCGGGGTTGCCCTGGTGTTACCAGGCAACTGAACCATCCCACCACAACCAGAGAGCGGCGCTGAACTACTATCCACCTCATTGGTGATCCTCGGACTATCCTTGACCGGACTTTGCTGGCTTTACCTTGCACTAAACGTTATTCCTTTCTCACGTATCTACACACTGTGAATGGATTGACGGTGATCTTACCGCTGACTGGTTAGCACGCAACAAAAGCTTTTCACTGTACCTCGGGTACACGTGACAATAAACTGAACCGTAGACTGGTATTCATCCCAGAGTAACATAGAAACATAGAAAACAGGTGCAGGAGGGCCATTTGAAAATAAATGGTTTCAGGACCTGGTGAGGGGTGTGTAAAGATATCTTGTCTTTTATCTTGTCTTATCTTACTTTCTTCTGTTCTCTATTTTTTTTCTTTGGTTTTCTTTTTAACTCTTTCTTGTGGTTTCCGTCCCTACGGGTTCCTCTGGGACCCCTCTTTCACTCACTCACTATCTTTGCTAACTCTTTCTATTTTTCTTCTTTTTAAGGTTCAAAATAAGAAGTGGTAGAAGAAACGTATGATGTCATTTTTGGTTGATATCACTGCAATGTACAATGCTTCTAATAAATAAAAATATTTAAAAAAAAAAAAGAAAAAGAAAAAAATAGGTGCAGGAGGAGGCCATTCTGCCCTTCGAGCCAGCACCGCCATTCATCGTGAACATGGCTGATCGTCCCCAATCAATAACCCGTGCCTGCCTTCTCCCCATATCCCTTGACTCCACTAGCCCCTAGAGCTCTATCTAACTCTCTCTTAAATCCATCCAGTGACTTGGCCTCCACTGCCCTCTGTGGCAGGGAATTCCACAAATTCACAACTCTCTGGGCGAAAAAGTTGTTTTCTCACCTCAGTCTTAAATGACCTCCCCTTTATTCCAAGTAGGTAGGGGAGTGTCAATCATTCCCAATCATCCAACAATTTCTATCCCAACAATTCCTGGTGGAAATGAAGAGGTTAGAATCGACAGATACAACATGGAAACAGGCCCTTCGGCCCATCGGGTCCACGCCTACCATCGACCCCACACGCCGGTTCTATGTTATCCAACACACCAGGGACAATTTACAGAGGGCCAAATAACCTGCGCGTCTTTGGGATAGGCAGCACGGCGGTAGGATGGCTGCCTTACAGCGCCAGAGACCCGGGTTCGATCCTGACTGCAGGTGCTGAACGACCTTTAATGATCACGACTCAACTACATATCTCTCGTACATTTTATGACCCCCTCGATAAAATATAATTCCATAAAATACCACCGTGTAACACAATGCTCTCATTTCCCAAACAGTGAATCGATTATTTCAAAAGAAGTCGCCTTAATCCAAGGAGGTTATTATGACAACCCCATGTAAATGCTCCAGGCAGGTTAGGAATGAATGAGGAAGTGGAGGCAAATAAGTCAAAGACAATTCAACAGTGCCCAGCCTCGAGTGGAGTGTTTTTTACAACTTACTCAAGATTGCAACTTACCTGCGGTCCCACCATCAAATCATCCTTCTCGGCAGCAGTTGTCTCCTCTGTATTCTTGCAGTTCTTGAAGCAGACAGGGGGTTGAGGTTGAGGTTGAGGTTGAGCGTCCGGCTGATCGCTGAAGGGAGAGGAGTTTCAGGTAACTCGAGATCAAACACCACGCCTACTGAACATAATTGTGGGCTGCAAGGCAAAAACTCCCGAAACTCAGCTTCCTCCACCCTCCTCCTCCTCCTCCAACAGTGCCTGTGAATGTGACGTTGCAACCAATTTGGTTTGAGTAAACAAGAGGGTGGGTGGGTGTTGAAACATCACCGACCTACAAAGTTGCTGCGAAGCCAATTGCCAGCGGGATTCTACGCTGGAAAGTTTTAAAACAAATGTTTGGTGCACTGCCGAGTCAAGTGTCTCTCTGGAAGTTTAACTTTCCTTTACTGAGGGCGGCGCATGAAGATTGTTTGAGAAAGAACTGCAGATGCAGGCTGGAAAAATGGAACAAGGTGGACAAAAATGCTGGAGAAACTCAGCGGGTGAGGCAGCATCTATGGAGCGAAGGAATTCCTTCGCTCCATAGATGCTGCCTCACCCGCTGAGTTTCTCCAGCATTTTTGTCTCAAAACGTGCTTGTTGATGCAATTTGCCCGTTCTAACTTAAGCAGAATACATAACAGCAGAGTTGAATTAGACAATAGACAATAGACAATAGACAATAGGTGCAGGAGTAAGGCCATTCGGCCCCTCGAGCCAGCACCGCCATTCAATGTGATCGTGGCTGATCATCCCCAATCAGTACCCCGTTCCTGCCTTCTCCCCATAATCCCCTGACTCTGCTATTTTTAATTCACCAAATTACAATAGTTTACCTTTCCGCTGGCTATAAAACGTAATAAATCAAGAGAAAGCTAGGTAGGGCTCTTAAAGATAGCGGAGTCAGGGGATATGGGGAGAAGGCAGGAACGGGGTACTGATTGGGGATGATCAGCCATGATCACATTGAATGGCGGTGCTGGCTCGAAGGGCCGAATGGCCTACTCCTGCACCTATTTTCAATGTTTCTATGTTTCTATATGGGGAGAAGGCAGGAATGGGGTACTGATTGGGGATGATCAGCCATGATCACATTGAATGGCGGTGCTGGCTCGAAGGGCCGAATGGCCTACTCCTGCACCTATTTTCAATGTTTCTATGTTTCTATATGGGGAGAAGGCAGGAATGGGGTACTGATTGGGGATGATCAGCCATGATCACATTGAATGGCGGTGCTGGCTCGAAGGGCCGAATGGCCTACTCCTGCACCTGTTGTCTATTGTCTATTGTAACTTTTTTTAAGTCAAAGTCAATTTTATTCATCGCTAAATGTAATTTTCCAATAGTTATCAATGTTGTCTCTTCACAAGTCTCCACTTCTACCATTTATTATCTGTACACTCTTTAGAATGCCTCGTATTTTCACATTGCAGTATAACCTGTGTAAACAAATCATGCCTTTTTAAAACTAATAAATCAAATTTTCACAGCCCAGAACACCTAGGTTGGTGCTTTACGATCGAACATACTGCGGCTTGAAATTTGATTGGTAAATCACTTGGTCTCTTCTCGTAGTTGTACGTTAAAAAGGTTTGCCGTAAGACGGACACAAAACGTTGGAGTAACTCAGCGGGACGGGCAGCATCTCTGGAGAGAAGGAACGGGTGACGTTTCGGGTCGAGACCCTTCTTCAGACTGAGAGTCGGGGGAAAGAGTTGGCGCTGCAAGTCAGTGGATATTTTTTTTTAAGGCAGAGATAGATAGACAAATTGTTGATTAGAACGGGCGTCAAGGGTTATGGGGAGAAGGCAGGAAAATGGGACGAGGAGGCAGAGATCAGCCACGATTGAATGGCGGATTGGACTCGATGGGCCGAATGGCCTAATTCTACTCCACGGCAGCTTTAATAATAATAATAATAATAATAGTTTTTATTTATATAGCGCTTTTCACGACTCAAAGTCGCTTTACATTGAGAGTCAAGAATAAACAAAACAAAATAGAGCAGTAAGACAGAGATGCAAAGGGGAGGGGAACATGGGACTAAGGGTATGCAGAGGTGAAGAGATGGGTCTTGAGGCGGGACTGGAGGATGGTGAGGGACTCAGAATTTCGGGATTTCGGAGTGGAGAGGAGACCAGCTGATGTGGATCTGAGGGACCGTGAGGGTTGGTAGGGGGAGAGGAGGTCAGTGAGATAAGGGGGGGGGGGGGGCAAGTTGTTGAGGGCTTTGTAGGTGAGGACCAGGATTTTGTAGATGATCCGGTGGGAAATGGGAAGCCAGTGAAGTTCTTTGAGAACTGGGGTGATGTGGTGCCAGGATTTGGTGTGGGTAATGAGTCGGGCGGCTGCATTCTGGACCAGTTGGAGCCGTTTGATGTTGCTGGAATTGTTGCTTTGCCAGCAGAGAGTTTACCAAAGTTTATATATCAGGTTTTTTAAGGTTTAGTTTAGTTTAAAAAGACAGCATGGAAACAGGCCCTTTGGCCCACCGATCGATCGGGGGTTAACACTACTTCTATGTTATCCCACTTTCTCGTCCAATTCCTACACTTTAGTGGATATTTACAGAGGCCAACTAACCTGTGCAGGAAACATGAGTGTCATCACAAGTGACCTTTGGATGGGTACGTGGATATGCAGGGAGTAGAGGGATCTGGATCACCTGCAGGCAGATAAGAGTTGGTCTTGGCATCATGTTCACCATAGACTGAGGCTGAGCTCAGGAACTGGCCATTCGGCCCACAAGGCCTGTGATCCATATCCCTCTAATCCCTGCATATCCAAAAGTCATGTAAGCACCACTGTTGTATCTGCCTCCACCACCACCCCTGGCAGCGCGTTCAAGGCACCCACCACCTTCGGTATAGAATGACATGCCGGGTCTATGCTCGGTGAGACCAAGCGCAGGCTCGGCGATCGCTTCGCCCAACACCTCCGCACAGTTCGCATTAACCAACCTGACCTCCCGGTGGCTCAGCACTTCAACTCCCCCTCCCATTCCCAATCCGACCTTTCTGTCCTGGGCCTCCTCCATGGGCAGAGTGAGTCCCACCGTAAATTGGAGGAGCAGCACCTCATATTTCGCTTGGGTAGTTGACACCCCAGCGGTATGAACAATGACTTCTCCAATTTCAGGTAGTCCTTGCTTTCTCCCTCCTTCCCCTCCCCTTCCCAGCTCTCCCACGGCCCACTGTCTCTGCCTCTTCCTTTCTTCAACCCCCACATCAGTCTGAAGAAGGGTCTCGACCAGAAACGTCGCCTATTCCTTCGCTCAATAGATGCTGCCTCACCCGCTGAGTTTCTCCAGCATTTTCAAACTCTCTCAGTCATTCCCATTGCAACATTTCTTCAACAAACCTCTGGGGAAAGTTAGCTGGTTTCGAGACACCGTGCGGATACAGGCCCTTCAGCCCACCGAGTCCGCGCCGACCAGCGATCACCCCGTATGCTAAAACTATCCTGCACACACGAGGAGCAATCTACAAATTATACCCAAAGCCAATTAACCTACAAACCTGCACGTCATTGGAGTGTGGGAGGAAACCGGAGCACCCGGTCAAAACCCACGCGGTCACAGGGAGAACGTACAAACTACGCTGTCACAGGGAGAGCGTACAAACTACGTACTGACAGCACCCGTAGTCGGGATCGAACCCGGGTCCCTGGTGCTGTGAGGCAGCAACTCTACCGCTGCGCCACCGTGCCGCATCAGAACTCAAACATTGTGTGACCTAGATCATCAACAGCCCAGAGCCAAGGCCAGCTGCACTCAGTGACCAAGCTGCAGTAGGCAGGGGACATGCATTGGAGTGTACCTCGATGTCCTACAGGGTTGAAGGCTCGTTGGCTTCGGTAAGGATTGTAAATTGTCCCTAGTGTTAGGATAGTGCTAGTGCACGGGGTGGTCGCTGGTCGGCACAGACTCGATGGGCCGAAGGGCCTGTTTCCGTGCTGTTTCTCTAAAGTCTGAACTTGGGTGGTACACTGGCGCAGCGGTAGAGCTGCTGCCTCACAGCGCCGGAGACCCGGGTTCAATCCCGACTACGGGCGCCGTCTGTACGGCGTTCGCACGTTCTCCCCGTGACCTGCGCGGGTTTTCTCCGAGATCTTCGGCTTCCTCCAAAAGACCTACACGTTTGTAGGTTAATGGGCTTGGTATAAATGTAAAAGTTGTCCCCCCCAGTGTGTGTAGGATAGTGCTAGTGTGTGGGATGGCTGGTCGGCACAGACTCGGTGGGCCGAAGGCCTGTTTCTCTAAACTAAAGTAAATTCAAGTAAGCTGTGCAAGTCTATTCCTGAACCTCTCCATCTTCACCTTCTCACCTGCATGTTTGGAATCTTTTAAAGCGAGTTCTTAATAGAAAACAAAGAAACATAGAAACAAGAGTAGGCCCTACGAGCCAGCTCCGCCAATCAATATGATCATGGCTGATCATCTAAAATCAGTACCCCATTCCTGCTTTTTCCCCATATCCCTTGATTCTGTTAGCCTCAGAGCTAAATCTATTGGGCCTGTCCCACTTACGCGACTTTTTCGGCGACTGCCGGCAACCGTCATAGGGTCATCGCAGGTCGGCGAAAATGTTCAACATGTTGAAAATCCAGCGGGGACCAGAACAAGGTACGACTCTTTGGGCGACTACTCACGACCATACAGGCTTCACCCCATGATATGTCGCCTGTATGGTCGTGAGTCGTCTCCTCAGTCGCCCAAAGAGTCGTAGCGTCTTTCTGGTCACCACTGGATTTTCAACATGTTGAAAATTTTCTCCGACCTGCAACGACCTATGACGGGAGCCGGCAGTCGCCGAAAAAGTCGCATCAGCGGGACAGGCCCACAACTCCCTCTTGAAAACATCCATTGAATTGGCCTCCACTGCCTTTCCGTGGCAGAGAATTCCACAGATTCACAACTCTCTGGGTGGAAAAGTTTTTCCTCATCTCAGTGATCATTTCCCCTGATAATAGTCCTCACAAGAAATTCAGCCCAAATCCTTCATTTAGGCATGTGCTGGCTCGAAGGGCCGAATGGCCTACTCCTGCACCTTTTGTCTATTGTCTAAAGCACCCATAATATTCCTCCTTTGCTGAAGGCCCTTTAGAAATGGAAATAGCTATTCTAAATAGCACCTTATAATACGGCAATAAAAATCTGCAATGTAACAAATTAGCTTAATTATTCCTTTTGGAGACGTTGCAATAAAGACCATGAATAATTTATATATATTTTATCAAATATTCAGAATGTTTATTGAGTCTTAAGAACGAACCACATCAAGTGATTAAATGTAAATTCAGTATCAGCTGCAGGCTGTTTGTCGGCCTGACTTAATTAGACAATGATAATGCGGACAGTAGAATTTATAAAAGTGGAAATTGAATTCATGTATTATTAATAAAAATGTGAACATTAAGTACTATTCCTCTTTTTTTTTTGAACCTTTTTGCGTTATTAGAAAGCAAAGAAGCAACTGAGGTGAGGATAATCTACAGAAAATAATCTTGTGGCCCCTCGAGCTATCGAGAGAGAGAGAGAGAGAGAAAGCTGGGTGGGGGATGGAGGAAGGTTTTGTTGATGACAAATTAATGGTTCCCGGATGACGTGAAGAAGCTCACAGGAGAAGCTTCTGGCTGCCAGCTCTACGTCTGTCAGCGCTCTCCGACCCGGCAGCTCGGTGGCAGATTGATAACTTCCTCCAACACGGCTCGCTGTCTCCTTCCCCTCTGTCTGGAGAGGACCCATGAGCAACCAGGAGAGACACGCAAACAAAAGCTGGAGTAACTCAGCAGGACAGGCGGCGCCTCTGGAGAGAAGGAATGGGTGACCTCTCGGGCCGAGACCCTTCTTCAGACCGAGTGTTTAAGAAGGAACTGCAGATGCTGGAAAAATCGAAGGTAGACAAAAAATGCAGGAGAAACTCAGCGGGTGAGGCAGCGTCTATGGAGCGAAGGAATAGGTGACGATTCGGGTCGAGACCCTTCTTCAGACTGATGTGAGGGGGGGGGGCGGGCGGGAAGAAGAAAGGAAGAGGCTGAGGCAGTGGGCTGTGGGAGAGCTGGGAAGGGGAGGGGAAGGAGGGAGAAAGCAAGGACTACCTGAAATTGGAGGTCAATGTTCATACCGCTGGGGTGTAAACTCCCCAAGCGAAATATGAGGTGCTGCTCCTCCAATTTGCGGTGGGACTCACTCTGGCCATAGAGGAGGCCCAGGACAGAAAGGTTGATTCAGAATGGGAGGGGGAGTTGAAGTGCTGAGCCACCGGGAGATTGGCTCTTCAGACTGAGAGTCAGGGGAGAGGGGGACACAGAGATAAGGAAGGGCAAGGTGTGAAAACGCGATATCAAAGGGACGTCAAGGAAAATGGAGAATAGATGAGTGTGAGCTGGGGGAAGGTGACAACAAGGCAATCTGGGGATATATACGTGGAAAGCATTTTTATCGGGATGCGTCGCTGCGTGGTTGGGAAACAGCTCCATACGAGACTGCAAGAAATTGGACGCGGCCCAGACCATCACACAAACCAACCTCCCTTCCACTGACTCCATCTACACCTCACGCTGCCTCGGCAAGGCCAGCAGCATCATCAAGGACCAGTCGCACCCTGGCCACTCCGTCATCGCCCCTCTCCCATCAGGTAAAAGGTACAGAAGCGTGAAAACGCACACCTCCAGATTCAGGGACAGTTTCTTCCCAGCTGTTATCAGGCAACTGAATCATCCTACCAACAACTAGAGAGCAGTCCTGAACTACTATTTACCTGATTGGAGACCCTTGGACTATCTTTGATCGGACGTTATCTTGCACTGAATATTATTCATGTTATTCCCTCTATCATGTATGTATACACACTGACTGGATAGCACGCAACAAAAGCTTTTCACTGTGCCTCGGTACACATGACAATAAACCGAAATCAAACTTAAACTACGCATGGTCCCATTCAGGGCCGGTGTTAAGCCGATTGGTCCGATTGCTCCCAATTGGGCCCCGGGCCTAAGGGGGCCCCACGCTAGAGTAATCCCAAGCTCCGCTCGAGGATCTTTGGAGTAATCTACTCTCGGCTCGGGTAGATCTACCCCGGGTGGAGGGGGAGGAGAGGGGTGGAGAGAGAGTAGAGGGGTGGAGGGGGAAGAAAGGGGTAGACGGGAGGGGGGTGTGAGGGGGAATGGAGAAGGGGGGAGAGGAGGAGGTCCCTCACGGTCCCAGGGCAGCAGTCCCGCCCCTCCAGTCGCCGTGCTTCACACAAACAGCCCTGGCTCCCCCCCTCTCTCTCCCCGGGGAGACGCGGTGAACAATACAGGGAGGGCCGGGCCGGGGGTTGGAGCAACGTTTACAAACCTCGGCCTCAGTTCACACGTGTTCGCCCGGACCCCGGCATCTGCTCCCTCCCTTCTCTCCTTCCCTTCCCTCTCTCCCTTCCCTTCTTCCCTCCTCCCTTCTCTTCTTCCCTCCCTCCTTCCTCTCTCTCTTTTCCCATTTCTCCTTCCCTCCCTCCCCTCTTTCTCTACTTTCCTCACTCCCTTCTCTCCTTCCTCCCTTCTCTCCTTCCTCCCTTTCCTTCTCTCCTTCCCTCCCACACACACACACATAACGCACAGACAACTAACACACACACACACACACATGCACACGCACAACTAAGTTAGGATGGGGGTAGAAGCCCAATGGGTAGGATGGGGCTGAAGCCCAAAATTTAATGCCTGGACTGTTTTTTCGCCAATAGTTATTGGTTTGCCAGGATCTAGTTAATTAAATGACTTTTGTTTTCATTTCACAGTCACTAAAACAAGTGGTATTGTAACTATGTACTTTTCAGAGGTGATCTACACATATTGTTTGTTACTTGTAGGCTTACATGTATGCAATTTTATATTAAAACTAGACCAAGTGCAGACCCGTTGGGTCTGTTCCTCCAAAGCACGGTTGCGGGGTGGGAATCTGGCACCCACAAACACACACACTCATCACACCCCTTGAAATTATCTTAATTTTATTAATTGGCTTCTTTTATCCCATCTCCACCCTATCCACTGACGAATAGCCCTCACCTCTCAGGTGCGTCTAGAGGGGGGGGGGGCAGAGAGAGTGTGCACAGACAGAGTGGAAGAGAGAGAGAGAGAGAGAGAGGGCAGAGAAAAGATAAAGATCAAAGATAGATAGAGCAGAGATAGGGGTAGGGGGAAGAGTGTGGATGGAGGGGGAAGAGTGGGGAGGGGGAAGGGGGAGGGAAGGGGGGTGGGGGAGAGAGGGAAGAGGGTGGGGGAGGGAAGGGGGAGAGGGAAGGGGGTGGGGGAGAGGGGATGGGGGTGGGAGGAGGAGGGGGAGGAGAGGGGAGAGGGTGAGGAGAGGGGAGATGGAGAGGGGGAGGAGAGAGGGATGGGGGAGGGGGAGAGAGGGATGGTGGAGGGGGAGAGAGGTGTGGGGGAGGGGGGAGGGATGGGGGAGGGAGTGGAGGAGGGAGATGGGGTAGGGGAGGGAGGGGGAAGGGTGTGGAGGAGGGGAAGAGGGTGGGGGGAGAGAGGGGAAATAGTGGGGAGGGAGAGTGGAAGGGGGAGGGGTAGGGACAGTCCATCTGTTCCCATTCCCTATCACCCCCAATCCTCTTTCTCTATTCCCACACACGTGATGACGTGCTTCGACACAGGCTGCGGGGGTGGGGGGGTGGGGCTGGGGTGCTGCAAAGGCACATGTAAATGGGTCCATTCCGATTGGACATATGTGAGCATTGGGCATTGTGACATCACACGATGGAACGTTCACCAACATTCTATGGGTGAGAGCTGTTTTTTAAAACATTTGAAATTTTTGGGGGGGGAGAAGGATTTTATTAAAAACGTGTACATAAACACGATGAAATTTAATCAGCAGTGGATACTTGGAATGAAAAGTGAAATCTCTACCGAAATGGAAAAAATCTCGGCGTTTCTGCGTGTGGTGTTGGCGTAGCAACGAATCAAAGGAAGGCTGGCACCCACAAGACAGGCAGAAACACACACACACACACACACACACACACACACAGAGTTTTAAATATAGACTCGACCAAGTGCAGACCCGTTGGGTCTGTTCCTCCAAAGATAGATAGATAGATGTAACTTAGATCGGTTTGGTCCATTAACTCACAGGCACTTTTTAAGCGCACACACATTTTGATTACTTTCCATTCTACCATAGAGATATAAAGTCTACAATAGACTTTATTTGTATTGCTATGATTCTACAGACCTTGGCTGGGAACCTGGGGCTCACCAATATTGTTCCCTATTGGGCCCCGCACCTCCTAAGGCCGGCCCTGGTCTCGTTAGTTGACTTTCATATTTTTAAAGAGTTTTATCTTCCAACATTTTAAGATGGAGTAACTGAGCGGGTCAGGAGAATGTGGACTGTAGGTGACAATAGACAATAGACAATAGGTGCAGGAGTAGGCCATTCGGCCCTTCAGGTCAGGTGAGTAGATGGTAGACAAAGGCCTGAGATGAAAAGACCATAAGTGGGAGATGAAGGCCCTGTCCCACTTGGCGATTTTTTCGGCGACTGTCGGCATCATTGACTGACGTATAAGGTCACCGAAAAAGTCGTGGCGGTGACGTGGCGTAACGACGTATTGACGTATTAACGTCGCAACATTTTTTTTGTCGCCGCTGGATTTTTTGGCAACCCTGATACGTCAGTCAATGACGCCGGCAGTCGCCGAAAAAATATCGGCAAGTGTGGAGAGGCACTTGAGGAGATGACAGAAGAGGCGTGAAATGTGAAGCCATTGGTAGGAGTGTAGTAGAGAAAAGTAGAGATGGGACATGATCTCCTCATCTCCCCTTTTCATCTCAGGCCTTTCTCCACCATCTGTTCAGGAGAATTTAGGAGATTGAGAGGGGATCTTATAGAAACTTACAAAATTCTTAAGGGGTTGGACAGGCTAGATGCAGGAAGATTGCTCCCGATGTTGGGGAAGTCCAGGACAAGGGGTCACAGCTTAAGGATAAGGGGGAAATCCTTTAAAACCGAGATGAGAAGAACTTTTTTCACACAGAGAGTGGTGAATCTCTGGAACTCTCTGCCACAGAGGGTAGTCGAGGCCAGTTCATTGGCTATATTTAAGAGGGAGCTAGATGTGGCCCTTGTGGCTAAAGGGATCAGAGGGTATGGAGAGAAGGCAGGTACGGGATACTGAGTTGGATGATCAGCCATGATCATATTGAATGGCGGTGCAGGCTCGAAGGGCCGAATGGCCTACTCCTGCACCTAATTTCTATGTTTCTATGTTTCTATGTTTGTTTTCTTTCTGCCTCACAATAAAAAGCAAAAAAGATGCCGATGTTCCTTCCCCAGCGTGTGGGGAGTCTGGCCCGGATCAGCACGGCTGGGACGCCAGGGTAAAGTTGCGGGGAGGTTTGCAATGTATTTTTATGTAATGTTGTCCCTTTTTTTAATCAAAAAATGTATTCAATTATTTAAAAATAATATTTACACTAGAATAAAACAAGCCTAACCCACCACCATACTACAATACAAACATATATCCATAATAAACGACAATACAACTATGATACAATCCTTATTGAGGATACATTCAACACCCAGCGGTCTTGGAACTCCCTCAGGGTGCCCGTGTGGACAGGGCGTAGTCCCTTTCTAACCCCACCCGGGCACGGACGTAACCCCGGAAAAAGGGGCAGGCAGTCGGCTCGGGTAAAGCCCTCCACCGCCCGGCGCTGATGTTGTCCCCTGTCTGGGCCTTGAGTCCGAAATAAAGTTTATCATTATATATATAAATCTGGAGAAATATATATGTGTGTGTTATATGTTTATATACATCTATATCACATTCATATATGTGTGTGTATGTGTGTTCTTTCCTACACAATATAATCAGTTGTATGGTCGCTGAATAAAACCATCCTTAAGTTATACATCGTTTTTTAATCTAGCTCAAAACATTAACTACTTCATTTAGATAACCCCACCATTACAGACAGATCTCATTCCACTCTCTGGCTATTGGGAAGACCAGACCCATTTTCTTGTTGAAAAACAATTCCATAGTCACAAAAAATCATTAAGAAACATTAAGGAACTTTCCAAGGGTAACTGGAACCTTCATATTGCTATTATTTTTCCAAACGCGCAGTTGTGAAGAGTGTGATTAGATGAATTACCGAGTGCAAGTGTAATACAAACATCAACTCAAACACAGCACATGAGCCATTTAAAAAAAGCTTAAAAAAAAAACATTAAAAAAAAAAAGACAATAACAGAATCATCATTTGTTAACATATTGATCTTTAACAACATTTAACAGGATTATCAATGAACAGAATTATGAATCTAACCCTATATCACACACGCAAACTGTTCCACCGCAACGCTGATTACACTGGGAGAGGGATATACAAAGGTACACAAAAAATGCTGGAGAAACTCAGCGGGTGCAGCAGCATCTATGGAGCGAAGGAGATAGGCAACGTTTCGGGCCGAAACCCTTCTTCAGACAATATACAATATACAATATACATCAGAGGAATATACAAAGTCGGGTCGGGTTACTGAAATGGACGAAGAAAAGGCCCACGTTCCGGTCCGTTGCGTACTACACGTCAGCCCATTGGATTTAGCAGGAGTGGTCTATCTTGCTAGAGGATCTTTGCTTGCACCTGTGAAGGTGTAAGCGATTACAATGAATGGATTGCCTATTGCCTCATAGATTAACAGGAACATCTACATTCCAATGCAGTACTCTCGCATTTCACAGACACCCAGCCTTGGAGAGTGGAACCAGCCCAACTTGCCCAGCATGTCCCATCTAGTCCCACCTGCCAGGTAAAAGGTACCTGTCGAAATGTCTCTTAAACATTGCGATAGTCCCTGCCTCAACTACCTCCTCTGGCAGCTCATTCCATACATCCACCACCTTTTGTGTAAAAAAGTTACCCCTTAGATTCTTATTAAATCTTTCATCCTCACCTTAAACCATCGCGCTTTGGTTCTCGATTTTGCTATTTTGGCCTTGTTGAAGAATTTCATTTTTGAACAGCTGAAAATTCTGCGCGACAGCTTCAGACTGAAATTCCTTTAGGTGTGTGGGAATTAATGATGATGTGTACTTACAATATTTACAGTATCTCAATTGCTTCATAATCAAGAGTCAAAAATGTTAAAATGCCATCTCTGAGTCTGCGCCGACCAGCGATCCCCACACACTTCTTCCCCCACCCAGAGCAGCATTATAGTTTAGTTTAGTTTAGAGATACAGAGCGGGAACAGGCCCTTCGGCCCATCGGCGATCCCCGCACATTACCACCATCCTACACACACTGGGGACAATTTACATTCATACCAAGCCAATTAACCTACAAACCTGTACGTCTTTGGAGTGTGGGAGGAAACTGGAGATCCCGGAGAAAACCCACGCAGGTCACGGGGAGAACATGCAAACTCCGTACAGACAGCACCCGTAGTCAGGATCGAACCCGGGTCTCTGGCGGCTGTGAGGCAGCAACTCTACCGCTGCTCCACCGTGTCTGTCTATCTGACGTCGGATTCCTCCACCCATGGCTAGCTATGATCCGCTGCCAACGCCCTTATCTCATGAGGATTCATTGTTTGCTTTCCCTGCAGCTGCTGTCTTTATCTTTATAGATCTTTATAGATAGCACAGTTTGCCAGGAAATGTGTTATCAAGGAAACTTTGACCTGTTTCTGAAATGCATCCTGCCAATGCCAGGCACTGCAGCCTTGCTACACCACTACGTACAAAGTGCTGAAATGGGAGTGGGGCAGTGTTAAGATCTTTTACCCACATCAAGGGATATGGGGAGAAGGCAGGAACGGGGAGCTGATTGTGGATGATCAGCCATGATCATATTGAATGGCAGTGCTGGCTCAAAGGGCCGAATGGCCTGCTCCTGCACCTGTTTTCTATGTCTCTATGTCTCTATGTTACTGGAGTTCCACTCATCAAGAGAGTCGGACGGTTTTCACTGCTGGGTTAGTTGAGAGCTGTCTGCTGTAGATAGTGGGAGGCTTTTGCGGTGTTAGGTCAGAAGCTTTTCCGTTCTTTAATAGGTGCAGGAGTAGGCCATTTGGCCCTTCGAGCCAGCACCGCCATTCAATGTGATCATGGCTGATCATCCCCAATCAGTACCCCGTTCCTGCCTTCTCCCCATATCCTCTGACTCCGCTATCTTTAAGAGCCCTATCTAGCTCTCCCCTGAAAGCATCCAGAGAACCGGCCTCCACCGCCCCCTGAGGCAGAGAATTCCACAGACTCACCACTCTCTGTGAGAAAAAATGTTTCCTCGTCTCCGTTCTAAATGGCTTACTCCTTATTCTTAAACTGTGGCCCCATCCGGAAACGTCGCCCGCCTATCCATGTTCTCCAGAGATGCTGCCTGACCCGCTGAGTTACTCCAGCACTTTGTCACTTTTTTTTTGTAAACCAGCATCTGCAGTTCCTTGTTTCTACTTTTACTTTGAATCGAACCATTGGTGTATTTTCCCTTAAAGCTCGGTGACGTTAGTGCCATCTATTACCACACCGTTTGGGCGGCACGGTAGCGCAGCGGTAGAGAGTCGCTGCCTCACCGCACCAGAGACACGGAATTTGATCCTGACTACGGGTGCTGTCTTTGCGGAGTTTGTACGTTCTTCCCCGTGACCGCGTGTGTTTTCTCCGGGTGCTCCGGTTTCCTCCCCACACTCCACAGACGTGCGGGTTTGTCGGCTAATTAGCTTCGGTGAAACTTGACAGTGTAAAGGAGACCTAAACAGCAACCTCTGGTGACCTTGCCTGCCACACCAAGGTTTCCATGAGGTCACCGGAGGTTTTGGTCACTCTCGCTAATGGTGGAAAGTGGTTTCCGCGTGGTCGAGGCTTCATCTAGGTCGCTGCTATTTTTTCATCCTGATTAAAACCGGTCTCGACTAAACATAGGTTGCCGTTTTAAAAATCGATCATTTTTTAGTCGCAGGTCTAATCGAAGCCGGTTTTCTTCATAGTCGAGGAAGGTTTTCAACATATGCGTGGGTGGTGGTAGGAGGTTGCAGGTCACCGCCACATTAATTTTTTTTTGGGTGGCGGGCAAGGTCACCAGAGGTTGCTGTTAAGGTCTCCCAAGTGGGACAGGGGCTTTGGTGTGCGGGGATCGCTGGCCGGCGTGCCCTCGGTGGGCTGAGGGGTCTATTTCCACGCTGTATCTTTAAACACTAAACATGATGTCTTGATATTAAAAGCAGGTAAGCTTGCCAAAGTGCAAAGTGAACCTGCGTTTATATCTACCCGTGCCACACCCACCTGCCCACCCATTAGGCCCACTATACCCCCCCCCCTCCCCCCCACCCCACTTCCCTTCCCTGAGACCTGTTCCACCTACCTCCTCTCATCCGGCTTCACAAACTCCTTTCCTCTCCATCCTTACAGCCGTTCATCTTATTTTTTTCTTTAGACTTTCGAGATACAGCGTGGAAACAGGCCCTTCGACCCACTGAGACCGTGCCGACCAGCGATCACCCACTCACTAGCTCCATCCTACACACTAGGGCCAATTTACAGAGGGCCAATTAACCTACAAACCCGCACATCTTTGGGATGTGGGGTGGAACTGGAAGTTCAGTATTCTACAACTCTCGTTGCAGGTTATTTGAGGAAGGACATTCTTGCTATTGAGGGAGTGCAGCGTAGGTTTACAAGGTTAATTCACGGGATGGCGGGACTGTCATATGCTGAGAGAATGGAGCAGCTGGGCTTGTACACTCTGGAGTTTAGAAGGATGAGAGGGCATCTCATTGAAACATATAAGATTGTTAAGGGCTTGGACGCGCTAGAGGCAGGAAACATGTTCCCGATGTTGGGGGAGTCCAGAACCAGGGGCTACAGTTTAAGAATAAGGAGTAAGCCATTTAGAATGGGGACGAGGAAACACTTTTTCTCACAGAGAGTTGTGAGTCTGTGGAATTCTCTGCCTCAGAGGGCGGTGGAGGCAGGTTCTCTGGATGCTTTCAAGAGAGAGCTAGATAGGGCTCTTAAAAATAGCGGAGTCAGGGGATATGGGGAGAAGGCAGGAACGGGGTACTGATTGGGGATGATCAGCCATGATCACATTGAATGGCGGTGCTGGCTCGAAGGGCCAAATGGCCTATTCCTGCACCTATTGTCTGTTTGCTATTAACATGCACGCCAACACCATTTTCCGGCCAGATTAATCTTCTTAAAACTAACAGGTTGCAAGAAATATATAAAATGAGCAACAAACTTAAATCGCTCCAGACTGGCGGTCACGGTAGCGCAGCGGTAGAGTTGCTGCCCGACAGCGCTCACAGCGCCAGAGACCCGGGTTCGATCCCGACTGCGGGTGCTGTCTGTACGGAGTTTGTACGTTCTCCCCGTCACCTGCGTGGGTTTTCTCCGAGATCTTCGGTTTCCGCCCACACTCCAAAGACATACAAAGGTAGACAGAAAATGTTGGAGAAACTCAGCGGGTGAGGCAGCATCTATGGAGAGAAGGAAATAGGTGACGTTTCGGGTCGAAGCCCTGAGACCCTGCAGGGTCTCGACCCGAAACGTCACCTATTCCTTCTCTCCATAGATGCTGCCTCACCCACTGAGTTTCTCCAACATTTCTTGTCTACCTTCGATTGTTCCAGCATCTGCAGTTCTTTCTTAAACATTTCGTCCAAAGACGTGCAGGTTTGCAGGTTAATTGGCTTTGCATAAAATGTAAAATTGTACCTGGTGTGTGTGTGTGTGTGTAGGATGGTGTTAATGTGCGGGGATCGCTGGTCAGTGTGGACTCGGTGGGCCGAAGGGCCTGTTTCCGCGCTGTCTCCCTACACTAAACTAGACTGGGAAAAGCACTCAACAAGTCACCCTGCACTCGTCCTTGAGAGGAAAGTGTACTCACAGCTGAATATGTTTTATTCTGTCAACCTGTTTAGCGCAGTGGGCTCATTTACCTAACGCACAGATGGCCAAGGTAACGTTATTGCAACGAAACGACTCCGAGCCACATCCATTACATTAAAGAGTGTCAAGTCTAACATATGCCAATGTGCAATGATCTTTTAAAGGCTGTGACACCTGGAAATCTGAACCCAGATGGATCGACGATCCATCATTCCCAAAATTCCACCGGCACAAAGCTCCAGGGAGGAATGAGTTCCAGTTCAACAGCTTAGTGGAAAGTCATCTATCGAAGTAAACATGTCTTCATTTTTGCCAGCTGTTAGAACACAAAATAAAAATTGCCTTCATAGATACTCAAACTACCTCTGTATCTCAGTGTGGATTCCATAGGTGTAGAGGGATATGGGCCAAAGGTGGGCAGGTGAGACAAGTGGGCGTCTTGGTTGGCATGGGTTAGTTGGGCCGAAGGGCCTGTTTCCGCACAGTATAACTCAGTGTAATTAAGATAGATTTTGGCTGACATATTCCCAGCGCATATCTGTTATCTGATCAAACATCAGCAGTTTTTCTTGCCTTCTCCTATCTATTCCTCATGAGCAGAAATACTATAAACAAATGTATGCTGCGGAGGTCAAGTCAATGATAATTTTAAGGCGGAGATAGATACATTCTTGGTTAGTACAGGTGTCAGGGGTTATGGGGAGAAGGCAGGAGAATGGGGTTAGGAGGGAGAGATAGATCAGCCACGATTGAATGGAGTAGACCTGATGGGCCAAACAGCCTAATTCTGCTCCTATCACTTATGACCTTATGACCTAAGTTTCCCAGTTAGTTTCCTGGTTTTGTTTCCCAGTTAAGATTCAAGGAATCAGCAAATTGATGGTCCTTTGACAAAAATAATATCTCTGCCCAAGTCTGTAAGAAATGTCTGGATGTGGATGTTGTGGATGTAGGCCAGACCATCCCCACAGATCAGACTCCCCTCTATCCACTCCATCTACACTTCACGTGTTCCTTTGGGAAGGAGATGAGGAGGAATTTCTCTAGTCAGAGGGTGGTGAATCTGTGGAATTCATTGCCGCGGAAGGCTGTGGAGGCCAAGTCAATGATTTTTAAGTCAGAGATGGTTTAGATAGATTTATGATTAGACAATAGACAATAGGTGCAGAAGTAGGCCATTCGGCCCTTCGAGGCAGCACCGCCATTCAATGTGATCATGGCTGATTAGTACGGGTGTCAGGGGTTACGGGGAGAAGGCAGGCGGATGGGGTTAGGAGGGAGAGATGATTGAATGGCGGAGATGACTTGATGGGCCGAATGGCCTAAATCTGCTCCTATCACATTAACTTATGAAGCCAACCTAATCAAAGACTTGAGATAAACCCAAAGTGCTGGAGTAACTCAGCGGGTCCGGCAGCATCTCTGGAGGAAACGGAATAGGTGACGTTTCGGGTCGGGACCCTTCCTCGGACAGAGATATCGGGCAGGGACCCAGCAAAGATCCTATCGCAAAGTGGAGAAGACATACAGAGCACATCCGAATCCTGCCGTGCTGGCTCACATTTCTCCACAGGCCGGCAGTCATTTGACAGGTGATGGGCAGTGGGGAGGTCAGCTCCATCTTATGATCACATACATAATGTAAATATCACAGAGCAACGGCAAGAGTTACAGACGGATCAGGCCAGGAATACCGCCGGGATGCTCCGAGCTGCGGAATATTAAAACCTTATTGACAGATGAGTTTTCTTGATCCAGAGCTGCTACAATTTCTAAATATGGAATGTAGATTTCATTTATTATGGCCAGGCTGATGTTATAGATTGTGTTCCCCAGCAGAGGGGATTTAATGATGCACTTGACAAATAGATCGTGCGATGAGAGTTGCAGGATCCTCAACCTATTCGGTCTTGTGGGGTGCTTGTACCATTTGTGAATTTAACCTTGTGTGTTTTTTTTATCTTGCCACTGGAATTAAAATTCCATTCTTTGCTCAGTTCCCACTGCTCCCCGATCTCCTTTCACCGTTACTCTTCCAACCCAGAAGAAACTATGCTTGGAAATACGACGTCAACTCCGATTACTCCACCACTCAAACCTCACGTCGAAAACCTTGGCGTGATATTTGACTCAGCACTGAAATATGACAAACAAGTCAATGCCGTGGTAAAAGCTAGCTTCTTACAGCTTCGGACGATAGCTAAAATAAAACAATTCCTCCAGTTTGATGACCCGGAAAAGATCATCCACACATTCATCTCCTCCCGCCTGGATTACTGCAACTCCCTTTACACTCCCTTTACATCAGCCAATCTTCCCTGTCCCGCCTGCAACTGGTCCAAAACGCCGCAGCGAGACTCCTGACGGGCACCCGAAAAGGGGACCACATCACCCCGATCCTGGCATCTCTCCACTGGCTCCCTGTGCGGTTCCGTATAAACTTCAAGATCCGCCTCCATGTCTACAAAGCCCACAATGGGCTTGCCCCCACCTACATAAAAAAGTCTTCTCACCCACCACTCCACCTCCAGGCCCCTCAGATCGGCCGACTTGGGGCTGCTGAATATCCCACGGTCTAGGCATAAGCTCAGGGGCGACCGCGCCTTTGCGGTTGCAGCCCCTAGACTGTGGAACAGCATCCCCTTTCCCATCAGAACCGCCCCCTCCATCGACTCTTTTAAGTCAAGACTAAAGACTTATCTATACTCCCAAGCCTTTCCTGACGTCCTCTGAGTGAGGGCTACATGTATATATGTATGTAGTTTGTTTTGTTGTGCTATTCTTATAACAAATGTAAAGCACTTTGGCCAACGAGAGTTGTTTTTTAAATGTGCTATAGAAATAAATGTGACTTGACTTGACTTGACAGAGTGCTGGAGTAACTCAGCAGGTCAGGCGGCATCTGTGGAGGGAAATGGACAGGTGAGGTTTCAGGTGGGGACACCGCTCCACGGAACGTCGCCAGTCCATCCCTTCCGCAGATGCTGCCTGATCCACACACGGTCTCGACCCGAAACGTCGCCCGTTCCTTCTCTCCAGAGACGCTGCCTGTCCCGCTGAGTTACTCCAGCATTTTGTGTCTACCTTCGATTTAAACCAGCATCTGCAGTTCTTCCCTACACACTTGTTATTCTACCTGCTGGATTAATAATGGTGCAACATTCCGCAAACAAACAAAGTCACTTGTTGTTTTAATGTAACACTGCAGCACGGTGGCGCAGCGGGTAGAGCTGCTGCCTCACAGAGCCAGAGTCCCGGGTTCAATCCTGACCTCGGATGCTGTCTGTGTGGAGTTGGCACGCTCTCCCTGTGACCACGTTGGTTTCCTCCGGGTGCTCCGGTTTCCTCCCACATCCTGAAGATGTGCGGGTTTTGTAGGTAAATTTGTACGGAGTGGATGAGAAAGCGGGATAACACAAAACTAGTGCGAACGGTGATCGCTGGTCAGCAGAGACTCAGTGGGACGAAGGGCCTGTTTCTATGCTGTATCTCTAAACTGAAACAAAATTGTATACAAGAAAATACAAAGCTGCTCTGCTTTATATAATTCCCTCTTGCGATTCCCAACCGGAAATATTTATCTGAAACTGAAGGAATTAAAACATTTTCATAACAAGAGGATTTCAGTATAGGAGTAGAGAGGTTCTTCTGCAGTTGTATAGGGCTCTGGTGAGACCACATCTGGAGTATTGTGTACAGCTTTGGTCCCCTAATTTGAGGAAGGACATCCTTGTGATTGAGGCAGTGCAGCGTAGGTTCACGAGATTGATCCCTGGGATGGCGGGACTGTCATATGAGGAAAGATTGAAAAGACTAGGCTTGTATTCACTGGAGTTTAGAAGGATGAGGGGGGATCTTATAGAAACATATAAAATTATAAAAGGACTGGACAAGCTAGATGCAGGAAAAATGTTGCCAATGTTGGGCGAGTCCAGAACCAGGGGCCAGAACCAGTCTTAGAATAAAGGGGAGGCCATTTAAAACTGAGGTGAGAAAAACCTTTTCACCCAGAGAGTTGTGAATTTGTGGAATTCCCTGCCACAGAGGGCAGTGGAGACCAAATCACTGGATGGATTTAAGAGAGTTAGATAGAGCTCTAGGGGCTAGATAGATAGATAGATAGATATACCTTTAATAATCCTTTACAGGAAATTACAATGCCACGACAGCTTCAAGACAGACATAACACCACACATTTCCTCAAATAGCTTCCATACTTAACAAGTTAAAATACAAGTTAAAATACAAGTTAAAATACAATTAATGAAAAAAAAAGTGCAGTTATTTATGCGCATTATAAAACCTTATAGCAGCTGGTAAACAGGACTTCCTACATCTCTCAGTTTCGCACATTGGTGCAATCAGCCTCTGACTGAAGATGCTGCTCTTGATCACCTTCAGGGCATGGAGTGGGTGAGTGGGGTTGGTCATTATTGAACCCAGTTTGTTCAGAGTTCTGGCCTCTGCCACCTGCTGGACCGTTAGTTGCTCAGCCCCGACCACTGAGCCGGCCTTCCTAATCAGTTTGACCAGTCTGTTTTTGCTATGCGAGCGCCATCTCCCCAACAGGCCACAGCAAAAAACAGAGCACTAGCCACCACTGAATGGTAGACACTGCACAGTAGGGGTTGGCAGATGTTAAATGACCTTAGCCTCCTTAAAAAATACAGTCGGCTTTGTCCCTTCCTGTACACCGCCTCCATATGACACTTCCAGTCCAGCTCCCTGTCAAGCTGCACACCAAGGTACCGGTGGTTAGCGACCACCTCCACCTCAGTGCCCCTGATGGTGATTGGTGTTGCTTGAGTCTTCCTCCTCCCCCTCCTGAAGTTCACAACTATCTCCTTGGTTTTTGTGGTGTTAAGATGGAGGTTATTGAGTGCACTCCACTCCACAAAGTTACTTATTATGTCTCTATACTCCTCCTCATTGCCCCCTTTAATGAGGCCGACAACAGCTGTGTCACCCGAAAATTTCTGCAAAAAGCAGCTGTTGGTGTTATATTGGAGATCCGCTGTGTAGATGGTAAACAGGAATGGAGCCAGCACAGTTCCTTGTGGAGCCCCTGTGCTGCTCAAGATGGTGCTTGAGACATTGCTCTGTAGGCGCACGTGCTGTGGTCTGAGGGAAAGGTAATCCAAACACCACAGTACCAGTGATGGATCCACTTTCATCTTCTCCATCAAGGGATATGGGGAGAAGGCAGGCATGGGTTATTGATAGGGGACGATCAGCCATGATCACAATGAATGGCGGTGCTGGCTCGAAGGGCCGAATGGCCTCCTCCTGCACCTATTTTCTATTTTCTATGTCTAAAATGCCTTTTGGATCATGTACAGGCCGATGAGATCAGCTTAACCAGGCGTGATGTTCAGCTCTACTGTGCTGCACTCTTCTAAGTTCTCATGACAAGTTCACAGCAATAACATTGACATTAAGCATTGAGATTCTTCCTAATCTTCTTATAATACAACATAGTTATTCATCGGAATTGATCATTTTGATGACGTAAAATAACTCTTTGTTAAGATTAATTTGCAATGGCAGTATAGTTATTAATGTGGGCAGAGCACCAAAGCAAATTCCTTGTATGTGAATACTTGACCAATAAACTTATTCATTCATTACCTAGAATTTAATTATCGCTGCATGCTGGAAATTCTTGGTCGTCATGACAATCAACCACAATGCAGATTGACTGCTTCTTCTTCGTTCGAGTGGCGTGCACAGCCTAAAGTTGTTGGACAACTTGTTCTATTTGATCTGTTTGTGTACGTCGAGTTGATTGCATTAGTCGAAACAGGGCGGACCACGTGTAGGTTGCAATCTTCCACCCCAGATTGACCGCTGATGTTCATGTTATGACTGAAAACTGAAATCCATCAATAACAATTTCTAATAAATGCGCATCATATTCCCACTGTATAGCCGACACAATCAGAGACTTGTCCCTGTCCCACCCCGGTCATTCCTTCGTCTCCCCGCTCCCGTCCGGCAGAAGGTACAGAAGCTTGAAAGCGCGCACCACCACACTCAGGAACAGCTTCTTCCCCTCTGTCATCAGGCTTCTGAACGGTCCTTCCACAAACTAGGGAACTGTCCTAAAATTCTTAAGGGATTGGACAGACCAGATGCAGGAAAAACGTTCCCCATGTTGGGGGAGTCCAGAATCAGGGGTCACACAGTTTAAGAATAAGGGGTAGGCCATTTAGGACTGAGATGAGGAAAAACTTTTTCACCCTTGAGAGTTGTGAATCTGTGGGATTCTCTGCCACAGAAGGCAGTGGAGGCCAATTCACTGGATGTATTCAGGAGAGAGTTAGATTTAGCTCTTAGGGCTAACGGAATCGAGGGATGTGGGGAGAGAGCAGGAACGGGGTACTGATTTTGGATGATCAGCAATGATCATATTGAATGACGGTGCTGGCTCGAAGGGCCAAATGGCCTCCTCCTGCACCTATTTTCTATGTTTCTATGTCCGATTCACCTCTACCCCATTGCGGACATTGGACTTTGTCTCTGGAACTGATGCGCTACAATGCTGAGAACTATATCCTGCACTCTGTATCTTCCCCTTTGCTCTACCTGTTGGACGAGTTGGACTTGATTGTGTCTATGTAGGATGTATCTGATCTGATCCAGCATTTTTGTGTACCTTCGATTTTCCAGCATCTGCAGTTCCTTCTTTAACACATGTACCTGATCTTATTGAGTAGCATGCAAGACAAAGCTTTTTGCTGTACTTCGGTACACGTGACAATAATCACCCTAAACCAATCATGCCAAAGTTATTTGTAAACCGGCATCTGCAGTTCCTTGTGCCAGCAACAAGTCTACACCAGCTCCTGCTTTACCACATCAACCCAGTCCATCACTCCCTGCTCTTGAATAGCACCAGCAGAAGGCCGGGACAACTTTATGCTCAATCTCTGGCCAAACCAGGCGGCACGGTGGCGCAGCGGTAGAGTTGCTGCCTCACAGCGCCAGAGACCCGGGTTCAATCCTGACTACCGGGTGCTGTCTGTGCGGAGTTTGTACGTTCTCCCCGTGACCTGCGTGGGTTTTCTCCGAGATCTTCGGTCTTCTCCCACATGTACAGGTGTGTAGGTTAATTGGCTTGGTGTAAATGTAAATTGTGCCTAGTGTGTGTAGGATAGTGTTACAGTGTGCAGGGATCGCTGGTCGGTGCGGACTCGGTGGGCCGAAGGGCCTGTTTCGCGCTGTATCTCTAAACTAAACTAGAAACCAAAAAAAACACTTGATTGACTGTTTTAATTTTTAACCGAAGCCACGGATAAATTGACATCAGTCTGAAGAAGATCCCAACCAGAAACATCACCTGTCCATTCCCTCTACAGATGCAGCCTGACCCGCTGAGTTCCTCCAGCACTTTGTGTTTTACTCACGATTCCAGCATCTGCAGTTCCTTGCGTACCCATTGATTGTGGCCACAATTTGTGCATGTTTTCGATTTTTAGTTTTAGAGATACAACACGGAAACAGGCCCTTCGGCCCACCGGGTCCGCGCCGACCAGCGATCCCCGCACGCTAACACAATCCTACACACACCAGGGACAATTTTTACATTTACCAAGCCAATTAACCTACAAACCTGCACGTCTTTGGAGTGCGGGAGGAAACCGAAGATCTCGGAGAAAACCCCACGCAGGTCACGGGGAGAACGGACAAACTCCGTACAGACAGTGTCCGTAGGCAGGATCGAACCCGGGTCTCTAGCGTTGCATTCGCTGTAAGGCAGCAACTCTACCGCTGCGCCACCGTGGCCGCCCTGCATTCACTGTGCATGAATTGGAGTTATGTTTAAGAAAGAACTGCAGATGCCGGAAAAATCGAAGGTGGACAAAAATGCTGGAGAAACTCAGCGGGTGAGGCAGCATCTATGGAGCGAAGGAAATAGGTGACGTTTCAGGTCGAGAGCCTTCTTCAGACTGAAGATGCTGCCTCACCCATGAATTGGAGCTACATGTCTTGGTCGGGTATTTCTATTTACTCACGCATAAGTTCATAGTTCTCGGAGAGAAATTAGGCCATTCGGCCCATCCCGTCTACTCCGCCATTCAATCCTGGCTGATCTATCTTTTCCCATTCTCTTGCCTTCTCCCCATAACCCCTGGCACCCGCACTAATCAATACCGTAAAAATATCCACTGACTTGGCCTCCACAGCCAATGAATTCCACAGATTCACCACCCTCTGACTAAAGAAATTCACGAGACAAAGTTAGATGAGGCGCGCTTCAGTGTAACTAAGATAGAGGTCTGTTCAGTTTCATCCAGTGTACACGGACTCCACAAAGAGAACACACACAACAGCGGTACTAAACGCAAGATTCATTTAGTTGAGTGCCAGGCTTTTGCTCACAGGAGTTTAAAAAAAAAACTGAAGTTCAACTCATCCATTTCTCCGATTTCACTTTTGTGGATTCTGCAAACAGAGAGAGAGAGAGGCAGATCAAGAGAGGGCAATAAAATCAAGAGAGGTCAATAAAATAAAGCACATCTGATTTAAGATAAATTAATTTTTAAAAGGCCGAGGATGGATGCATGTATTGTCCCATTGAAAGTCAGGTGAGTAAACCCCTGACTTTAGTTAGTAGTAGACACTAGACAATAGGTGCAGGAGTAGGCCATTCAGCCCTTCAAGCCAGCACCGCCATTCAATGTGATCATGGCTGATCATCCACAATCAGTTCCCCGTTCCTGCCTTCTCCCCATATCTCCTGACTCCGCTATTTTTAAGAGCCCTATCTAGCTCTTTCTTGAAGGCATCCAGAGGACCTGCCTCCACCGCCCTCTGAGGCAGAGAATTCCACAGACTCACCACTCTCTGTGAGAAAAAGTGTTTCCTCGTCTCCGTTCTAAATGGCTTACCCCTTATTCTGAAACTGTGGCCCCTGGCTCTGGACTCCCCCAACATCGGGAACATGTTTCCTGCCTCTAGCGTGTCCAAGCCCTTAGCAATCTTATATGTTTCAATGAGATACCCTCTCATCCTTCTGAACTCCAGAGTGTACAAGCCCAGCCGCTCCATTCTCTCAGCATATGACAGTCCCGCCATTAGGAGTTAGTAGTTGAATGAATGAGTGAGTGAATGAATGAAGGCTTTATTGTAACAAGTCGCAGTGAAATTCTTTGCTTGTGTGCCCAAGGTATGCGAATAGTCTCCACATAAAGGGCGCTAACAAAGTTACAGAGGATCAGCGCCCGGATCTCCCCTCTCCCCCTCCCTCATGGTGGTCTCCCACACTGGGCCCTCCATTGTTCCTTCGTACGTTAGTAGCTAGTTAGCTGCGAGCCGTCAGTAGGACTGTACCTTTTCCTCAACCCGTCTCGCTTTCCCGAGTTGTTTTAAGGATTTTTTTTAAGAGAACTTGGATGATCTCAGCAAAGAAAATTCTTCTTGGAAAATTATGTGGCCTCTAATGTTTTAGTATTTAATCATATCCTTGTCTTTTAAAGTCGAAATATTTATCCCGTTGCTATGGCGAATAAGTGAATGTCTGGAATGTTCTCCAATCGTGGAGCCCATTGCGTTCCAGGCACCCACCGCCGTCTGTGGAAAAATACTTGCCCCACACATCACCTTTCAACTTTGGCCCTCTCACCTGAAGCAGTGCCCTCTATAGACAATAGGTGCAATGTGATCATGGCTGATCATCCCCAATCAGTACCCCGTTCCTGTCTTCTCCCCATATCCCCTGACTCCGCTATCTTTAAGAGCTCTATCTAGCTCTCTCTTGAAAGAATCCAGAGAACCTGCCTCCACCGCCCTCTGAGGCAGAGAATTCCACAGACTCACAACTCTCTGTGAGAAAAAGTGTTTCCTCATCTCCGTTCTAAATGGCTTACCCCTTATTCTGAAACTGTGCCCCTGGTTCTGGACTCCCTCAACATCGGGGACATGTTTCCTGCCTCTAGCGTGTCCACACCCTTAATAATCTTATATGTTTCAATGAGATACCCTCTCATCCTTCTAAATTCCAGAGTATACAAGCCTGGGAATTCCAGAGTATTCCACCCTGGGAAAAGTGTTCTGCCAGTCTACCATATCTATTCCTGTCAGAATTGTTATACATCAACCTGCTGCGTGCCAGATGAAAACAATCCAAGTCAGTCCAACTCTCCCTGTTGTCAAGGAAGTAATTGAGGCTCTGCTTTGTTCTGTAGCTTTCCATACCCTGCCTGACTCCACCTCCCCGACTCTCAGTCTGATGAAGGACCTCGACCTGAAATGTCACCTATTCCTTTTCTCCACACATAGATACAAAACGCTGGAATAACTCAGCGGGACAGGCAACATCTCTGGAGAGAAGGCATGGGTGACGTTTCGGGGTCGAGACCCTTTTACAGACTGAGTCTGACTCTGAGGAAGGGTCTTGACCCCGAAACGTCACCCATTCCTTCTCTCCAGAGATGTTCCCTGTCCCGCTGAGTTACTCCAGCATTCTGTGTCTCTATCTTCAGGGTAAACCAGCACCTGCTGTTCCTTCCTACCCTTTTCTCTAGAGAAGCTGCCTGAGCCCTTGAATTACTCCAGCATTTTGCATCTATCTCTCCCTGCAGCCAACGCCCCCCCAATCCACGCATTACACTGGCAAACCGCGAAGAATTAGCAAAAGTATAGGGCCTGTCCCACTTGCCGATTTTTTCAGCGACTGACGTATCAGGTCACCGAAAAATTCGCGGCGAGACGACCTATTGACACGCGGTGTTTTTTCAAGTGTCGCGACATTCTGATATGACACCGGCAGTCGCCGAAAAAATCGCCAAGTGGGACAGGCCCTTAAGGCTTCTTGTGACCTCACCTGAAGTGACTGCCGGCTCTCTGTCTGGTCTCTATTCAGTGCGTTCTCATCTAGGATGTTCAGCTCCTCATAACGCCTCAGCGTCGAATACATAAACGTCTGATGGCTGCAAACATACCAATTATGAACACGTGAATAAAACATAGCAAGACTGCAGAAATATGAAACCAGGTGTGTTCATCTTACTAAGCCAGGAGTAGACTGCACATTTAATGGACTATGAACTAATGGAAAGTGCTTGTGACTGTTTAGTTTACAGATCCAGCACGAGTCCACGCCAACCATCGATCACCCATTCACACTAGTTCTATGCCATCCCCCTATCTCCTCCACTCCCTACACACCAGGGGCAATTTACAGAGGGCCGATTAACCTAGAGGCCCGCATGTCTTTGGGATGTGGGAGGAAACCCACGCGGGCACAGGGAGAACATGCGGACTCCACACAGAGAGGACCCGACGTCAGGATCGAACCTGGGTCTCTGGCGCTGTGAAGCAGTGGCTCTACCAGCTGTGCCACTGGTACACCCCCTGTGACTTGAACAGGTCCATTATTTTACATCGCGCCTCCCATTTTATACATGCACCCATCTGGGTTTTGAATGCAGAACTCACAGTTTAGTTTAGGTTAGATATACAGCTCAGAAACAGGCCCTTCGGCCCACCGAGTCCGTGCCGACTAGCGATCCTCGTACACAAAGACTATCCTACACATACTGGGGACAATTTGGAGTGTGGGAGGAAACCGGAGCACCCGGTGAAAACCCACGCAAGTCCCGGGGAGAAGGTACAAACCTCGTACAGACAGCACCTGTAGTCAGGGTCGAACCCGGGTCTCTGGCGCTGTGAGGCAGCAACTCTACCGTTGCGCCACCGTGCAGCCCTTTGGTCGATTGTTCTGAAGTCTATACCAGATTGACATATTCATCTCAAGGTCAGCCAATGGTCTGGGTCAGAATGAACAAGCAGGATGGACATCCCACTTTGCCCACAACAGGCGGCATGGTGGCGCAGCGGTAGAGTTGCTGCCTTACAGCGGTAAGGCAGACCCGGGACCCGGGGTTCGATCCTGTCTACGGGCGCTGTCTGTAAGGAGTTTGTACGTTCTCCCCGTGACCCGCGTGGGTTTTCTCCGGGATCTTTGGTTTCCTCCCACACTCCAAAGACGTGCAGGATTGTAGGTTAATTGGCTTGGTTCTAAAAGTAAAATTGTCCCTAGTGTGTGTAGGGTAGCGTTAATGCGCAGGGGATCGCTGGTCAGAGCGGACTCGATGGGCCGAAGGGCCTGTTTGCGCTCTGTATCTCTAAACTAAACTAAACAAGATGTCGTACCCAAAGGCTGCATTGGTTCAACTTTCCACGAAAATTCATTTGCACTATCCCATATGCTCACAAGTTATGGGAGCAGAATTAGGCCATTCGGCCCATCAAGTCTATACTCTGCCCTTCAATCATGGCTGATCGATCGATCTCTCCCTCTCAACCCCATTCTCCTGCTTTCTCCCCATAACCCCTGACAAATCCTTACTAATTACAACTAAAATATTTTCTAAATTAGTCATAATTAGTAATGAAGAGTCATAATCTCGCACACTTTTAATGGAGCTAAAAGATTATGAATAAAGGTAGGATATTTCAGTGAGGATTTCTGACTGCCCAACTATAATTCATTTAATTTTTGAATGTTTCACGCAAGTAAACTATACTGAACTATTTTCCATTGCAAAGGAAGACACAAAGTGCTGGAGTAACTCAGCGAGTCAGGCAGCATCTCTGAAGAAGGGTCTCTATCCGAAACGTCACCAATCCCTTATCTCCCGCGATGCTGCCTGACCCACTGATTTACTCCAGTGCTTTGTGTCCAACTCTGGAGAATATGGACAGGCAATGTTTCAGGTCAGGAACGTTTTCCCGACTGATTAAGCTTTTCACTCTACACGTGACAATATACTAAACTGCATATGGCAGATGCGGTTTAATGTGGATAAATGTGAGCTTATCCACTTTGGTGGCAAAAACAGGAAGGCAGATTATTATCTGAACGGTGTCAAGTTGGGAAAAGGGGAAGTACAACGGGATCTGAGGGTCCTTGTTAGTCAGTCACTGAAAGCAAAGATCCTATAGCGGAGCAAGATGGACCACTCCTGCTAAATGCAATGGGCTGACGTGTAGTACGCAACGGAGCGGAACGCGGGCCTTTTTTCCATCCATTTCAGTAACCCAACCCGACCCGACCCGCAGTGTAATCAACGTTGCGGGGGAACAGTTTGTGTTAATAAATTAAAATTCTGTAAATGAGAAGATTTTTACCAAATAACTTTTATTTTTACGAGGATGTTTCCGTAACCGGCTTCCGTCTCCGCACTATTATCCTATGGGATCTTTGGTGCGGAGACGGAAGCCGGGTACGGATAATGGGGCCGAAAATTACCCATGAATCTGCCCATGACCGTACTACGTCTTTTTCGTCGAGTGGACTATCTTGCTCGCTATAGGATCTTTGACTGAAAGTAAGCATGTAGGTACCGCAGGCAGTGATGAAAGCGAATGGCATGTTGGCCTTCATAACAAGAGGAGTTGAGTATAGGAGCAAAGAGTGCAGCGTAGGTTCACCAGGTTAATTCCCGGGATGGCGGGACTGTCATATGCTGAAAGAATGGAGTGACTGGGCTTGTATACTCTGGAATTTGGAAGGATGAGAGGATATCGTATAGAAACATATACGATTATTAAGGGTTTGGACACGCTAGAGGCAGGAAACATGTTCCCGATGTTGGGGGAGTCCAGAACCAGGGGCCACAGTTTAAGAATAAGGGGTAAGCCATTTAGAACGGAGATGAGGAAAAACTTTCACACAGAGGGTTGTGAATCTGTGGAATTCTCTGCCTCAGAAGGCAGTGGAGGCCAATTCTCTGGATGCTTTCAAGAGTTAGATAGAGCTCTTAAAGATAGTGGAGTCAGGGGATATGGGGAGAAGGCAGGAACGAGGTACTGATTGTGGATGATCAGCCATGATCACTTGTAATGGCGGTGCTGGCTCGAAGGGCCGAATGGCCTACTCCTGCACCTGTTGTCTATTGTAAACTGAACTGATTGTAAAGGGCAGAGGGGAGGGGAGGATGAGAGGTGGGAAAAGAAGCGCGGGGGGGGGGGGGCAGGACAAAGCCTGGCACGTGTTAGGTGTCTAACCATGTTCTCCAGAGATGCTGCCTGATCCGCTGAGTTACTCCAGCACTTGGTGTCCTTTTTGGGTAAAGCAGCATCTGCAGTTCCTTGCGTCTACAATTTCCATTTGATCGGTGTGTACTGCAAAACCTCTGTCATCCGAGTCAAGGTAGTTTGGATTGTCAGTACGTGCCAACAGCTGAATAAAACTGGCCCGAATTGATGAATCGTTCTGAGACGACGCAAGAGTGGGTTTGTACAATGTTCTGGCTCGCTGCCAGGTCAGTCTGATTCTCAATTAATTGTGAACCAAAGCACTGTGGAAAACACAGATACAAGTGGGGATTTAACAGGCCTGCTATCTTGTGCATTGTTGCAGCCAAGGTTGTGCTGATATAACGAAGTGGGCATTCCATGAGACAAATCTTGGATTGGGCGCTGTAGCGGGTGACTTCGTTCAATGAAAAAGTTTAAGTGTCACAGCTGGCATCCTGGTGCCGTAGCAACAAACTGGAGCTCAATGCTCTTAAGACAGTGGAATTGATTGTAGACTTTAGGAGAGCTCCCCCGCCCCTCACCCCACTCACCATCAACAACACCACAGTCACATCTGTGGAGTCTTTTAAGTTCCCGGGAACCATCATCTCCAAGGACCTTAAATGGGGGGCTACCATCGACTCCACGGTCAAAAAGGCACAACAGAGGATGTACTTCCTACAGCAGCTGAGGAAGCAGAATCTGCCACAGGCAATGATGGTCCAATTCTACACGGCCATCGTAGAGTCTGTTCTCACCTTCTCCATCATGGTCTGGTTTGGCTCAGCCACCCAGCACGACACCCGGAGGCTGCAGCGAATCGTCCGATCAGCTGAGAAGGTTATTGGCTGCAGCCTTCCCTCCATTGATGAACTGTACACTGCAAAGGCCAGGAAGTGAGCGGGTAATATCATCTCTGACCCCTCTCACCCTGGCCACAAACTCTTTGAATCACTTCCCTCTGGAAGGCGACTCCGGATTGTCAAAGCTGCCACAGCCAGACATAAAAACAGTTTTTATCCACGAGTAGTTGCTCTACTCAACAGCCAAAAATCTGTAGCCTCCCTTTGATCTGGTATTTTGTTGGTTCACATGCTTGATCAATGGTGTTTTATCATTAATGTTTTATTATTATTAATGTTTAGTGTTTTCTGAGTCATTCGTAACTGTCACTGTATGTCATGTTGTCACTTGTGGGCGGAGCACCAAGGCAAATTCCTTGTATGTGAATACTTGGCCAATAAACTTACTTACTTACTTACTTAATCTCTCCTCACTAGTAGCAAGCTTCGCAGAGTAAACATCTCCAATGGCCATTGATTCCAAGAGTCCCATAGTCCCATTTCCACCCATCTCTCTGGGCTTTGAATAATTCAGAATACTGTTGTTGATGGGACTGTATGCAGTTTGAATGTAAATCCCAGCTACACGCCAGTGATTAGGAAGCTGCAGTCAATTCACTTTCCATCTTGTGTGTTCAGTTCACTTTTAGTTCCGTTTAGTTTAGTGTAGAGATACAGCGTCGAAACAGGCCCTTCGGCCCACCGAGCCCGTGCCGACCAGCAATCACCCCGTACACTAGTTCCATCCTACACACTAGGGACCATTTGCAATTTACAGAGGGCCAATTAACCTACAAACCTGCACGTCTTTGGGATGTGGGAGGAAACCAGAGCACCTGGAGAAAACCCACGCGGTCACAGGAGAACGTGCAAACTCCGTACGTACCCTTGGTCAGGATCGAACCCAGGTCTGTGGCGCTGTGAGGCAGCAACTCTACCACTGCGCCATTTGCTGATACGCCCTCTGATATTTCACTTACTCTTTTTTAAAAATCCAAAAGCATCCTGCTGATTTACCGTTGTGTTTAAGGAAGAACTGCAGATGCTGGAAAAATCGAAGATATTTAAGAAAGAACTGCAGATGCTATGAAGAAGCTATGAAGGAGGGTCTTGACCCGAAACGTCACCTATTCCTTCGTTCTCTAGATGCTGCCTCACCCGCTGAGTTTCCCCAGCACTTTTGTCTACCTTTCAAGAGTCAAGAGAGTTTATTGTCATGTGTCCCAGATAGGACAATAAAATTCTTGCTTTGCTACAGCACAACAGAATATTGTAGGCATGAATACTGAACAGATCAGTGTGTCCATATACCAAAGAATATATATATACACACATAAATAAACATATAAAGTGCAATTGTTTGAAGTTGTGTTTAATAGTCTGATGGCTGTGGGGAAGCAGCTATTCCTGAACCTGGACGTTGCAGTCTTCAGGCTCCTGTACCTTCTACCTGATGGCAGCGGAGAGATGAGTGTGGGTCCTTGATGCTGCTGCCAGCCTCTGCTGATTTACCAAGCAGTTTAGCTTTAGTTTAATTAGTTTATTGTTTATTGTCACGTGTACTGAGGGTCAGGGAAACGCTTTTGTTGCGTGCTAAAGTACAGTCTCTTCTACCTGGTCCTTGGGAAGCTTTGGACAATCAATCTATCGTCGGTCATCTCCACCCATAGGTGTGTATAAAACCTTTGGACTTTATTGGTGTAATTGGAGCCAGTTACATCCTGAAACATGTCAGTGAATTTGATGAGAGAAGTATCACCAGACTTATGTTAACATGGAAGGTGTTGGCAATGAAAGCAGGAAACGGTAAGATACAGCAAAATAGAAAGAAAACAATTAAAATATCTTTTGCTGTTCCTCCAACTTCCTCCAACTAAACGAGAGTAAGTCTGAGGTCATCCTTCTCGGCCCCTCGGACTCAATCAAAATGATAGCAGGCAGCCTTGGAAGCCTTACCCCACTACTCAAACCTCACGTCAAAAACCTTGGCGTGATATTTGACTCAGCACTGAAATTTGACAAACAAGTCAATGCCGTGGTAAAAGCTAGCTTCTTTCAGCTTCGGACGATAGCTAAAATAAAACAATTCCTCCACTTTGATGACCTCGAAAAGATCATCCACACATTCATCTCCTCCCGCCTAGATTACTGCAACTCCCTTTACACTGGCATCAGCCAATCTTCCCTGTCTCGCCTGCAACTGGTCCAAAACGCCAATTGCAGCGAGACTCCTGACGGGCACCCGAAAAAGGGACCACATCACCCCGATCCTGGCCTCTCTCCACTGGCTCCCTGTGCGGTTCCGTATAAACTTCAAGATCCTCCTCCATGTCTACAAAGCCCTCAATGGGCTTGCCCCCACCTACATAAAAAGTCTGCTCACCCACCACTCCACCTCCAGGCCCCTCAGATCGGCCGACTTGGGGTTGCTGAATATCCCGCGGTCTAGGCATAAGCTCAGGGGCGACCGCGCCTTTGCGGTTGCAGCTCCTAGACTGTGGAACAGCATCCCCTTTCCCATCAGAACTGCCCCTCCATCGACTCCTTTAAGTCAAGACTAAAGACTTATCTCTACTCCCAAGCCTTTCTTGACGTCCTCTGAGTGAGGGCTACATGTATATATGTATGGAGTTTATTTGTTATACTATTCTTATACAAATGTAAAGCACTTTGGCCAACGAGAGTTGTTTTTTAAATGTGCTATATAAATAAATGTGACTTGACTTGACTTTCAATGAAACCCAAAAAAAAGTAATGACGTTTACTCAAAACTGAGTCACCTGTGTCCAGGGTTCTACTTATTGGGCGGCACGATGGCGCAGCGGTAGAGTTGCTGCCTCACAGCGCCAGAGACCCGGGTTCGATCCTGACTACGGGCGCTGTCTGTGCGGAGTTTGTACGTTCTCCCCGTGACCTCGTGGGTTTTCCTCCGGGTGCTCCGGTTTCCTCCCCACACTCCAAAGACGTACAGGTTTATAGGTTAATTGGCTTTGGTAAAAATTGTCAATTGTCCCTAGTGTGTGTAGGGTAGTGTTGAACCCCTGTCTCACGGTGCGAGCTGACCCACGAGGTACCTCGAGCTTAAAACAAATTTAACTCGTGGTAATCACGTACGATTAACGTAGCGGGAACGTCGGAACTCGTGGACGCAACTTAGCGACTCTTGGCGCTAACGGCAGGTACCCGTGAAACTTGTTAACTCCTGGAAAAATTCAAACATGTTTAAACTTTTCTACGAGAAAAATGTACTCTTGAGGTTAAAATTTGAAACATTTAAACACGTTGTAAGAACGCAGTGGCCCGTGCGTTTACCTTAGTGACTCGTGAGACTACCGTGGGAACTCTTTAACTCAGCGGGCAGGCAGCATCTCTGGAGAGAAGGAATGGGTGATGGGATGACATTTCCAAATTGGGGGGTTGGAGGAGGGAGGGAGGGGTGGGGGGTGGAGGAGAGAGGGTGGAGAGTGGAGGGAGAGGAGGGGGAGACAGATGAGGGTGTCTTCATTCACTAGCGGTGGGTGCCGGTCACTGAAGTAGGCAGGTGAGATTTCACATCCACCTTGTGTGTGTGTGTCTCTCTCCCTCCCTCCCTCTCACACAGGCTGAGAGACTCTGCCTCTGTGAGTACGTCTCTTTCTCCCCCTCTCCCACACACAGTAAGACCGAGGTAAGTCCATCTGTGTGTCCATCTGTGTCTCCTCCCTCTCACACAGGCTGAGAGACTCTGCCTCTGTGAGTGTACGTCTCTTTCTCCCCCTCTCCCACACAGTAAGACCGAGGTAAGTCCATCTGTGTAAGTCCATCTGTGTCTCCCACATACACAGTAAAACTCTGCTTTGTGTGTATATACGTCTCCCCCATTTCTCTCTTTCCCCCCCACACACAATAAGACCGATGTATTCTGCTTAGTCTCTCTTCCCTCCCACACACACAGATAGACCGAGGTCCTGTGCGCTCTTTCTCTCTCCCCCACAGTCACGCCGAAGTACACCACACTGCCTCTGTGCCTCTCTCTGTCTCTCTGTCTCTCTCCCCCTCTCTCCTTCATACACAGTCAGAGGTCCACACTGTCTCTGTGTGTCTCTCTCCCCTACACACACACACACACACAGACTGAGGTACACACTGCCCATTGTGTGTGTGTGTGTGTCTGCCTCTGTCTCTCTCTCCCACACACACAGTTAAAGGTACTCCACGCTGCCTGTGTGTGTGTGTCTCTCTCTCTCTCTCTCACTGTCCCACCCCCCACACCCACACACAGTCAGTCAGTCAGAGGAACTCCACACTGTGTGTGTGTGTGTGTGTGTGTGTGTGTGTGCGCCTCTGTCTCTCCCTATCACAGTCAGAGTGAGGTACTCCCCCCGCAGTCTCTCCGCGGCCTCTCCCCGGGCAGGGTGCATCTGCCTCCCTCACGCTGCCCAGGCAGTCAGACACGACTCCGGTGGCGGGCTCCATGCACAGCTCCTGCCGGCCGGCTGGGAGCGGCGACGGAGGACAGGGGGAAGTTGGCCACCGGCGGGGCAGTCTCGGCTCTCCATGCAGTCCGAGTCTTGCTGGATCCTCGTAATCCTCTGCCTCTGTCAAATGGGTGAGTTTAACCTAGCCCCCCCCCCCCCCAACCTCCCTCCACCTCAACTTACGCCTGGTCACCAAAGCAGCTCAGGAGGCGAACCCTGAGCTCCGTCTCCCAACAATTTGTAGGTCACATCAATAGATGCGGCCGCGCTGAATTCTATCTTTAACTGAAAGCCGCAGGATGGAGATGTTGCTTATTAAAACAGACCTTCATTGACGGTTGGCTCAAGAGTAACTCGGGAAAGGAACTTGTTAACTCGGGAGACGAACTTGGAACATCGCAGAAATGACAGTTAACAGCAAACTTGAGTCATACCCGTGGGAACTCGGTTAAACTCTTGATCATACACTTGGAATCTCGTGCACAACCACGAGTCTTTTTCGCTCGGGGTACCTCGTGGGTCAGCTCACACACAGTGTGACAGGGCTTTTAGTGTACGGGGTGTCATATATCTACACACTGTAATCATGTATTGTCTTTCCGCTAACTGGCTCGCACGTGACAAAAGTTGTTCACTGTACCTCGGTACACCTGACAAACTCAACTAAAACTCGCAAAACCATCCACTTTCTCTCGACCAACACACTACTCCGCCCAGCGGAGCTGGTCCTCACCCTCAACAACTTCTTCATAGACGCCTCCCACTTCCTCCAAGTCCAAGGCGTAGCTGTGGGAACCCGCATGGGCCCCAGCTCTGCTGGCCTCTCTGTAGGGTACGTTGAACAACCCCTGTTCCAGGCGTACACTGGCCCTATCCCCGAACTCTATCTCCGTCACATTGACGACTGCATCGGTGCTACCTCCTGCACCCGTGCAGAACTCATGGACTTCATCAACTTCGCCACCAATTTCCATCCTGCACTCAAATTTACTTGGACCATCTCTGACACCCCCCTCCCCTTTCTTGATCTCACAGTCTCCATCACAAGAAATAGACTATCGACCGACGTCTATTACATACCCACTGACTCCCACAACTATCTCGACAACACTTCTTCCCACCCTGCTTCCTGCAAAGACTCTACTCCCAATTCCTCAGTCTATGCCACATCTGCGCCAAGATGAAGTGTTCCATACTAGAACATCCGAGATGTCCTCATTCTTTAGGGAACGGGGGTTCCCCTCTCCCATTATAGATGAGGCCCTCACTCGTGTCTCCTCGGTACCCCGCAGCTCTGCCCTTGCTCCCCCTCCCCCTAGTCACAACAGAGACAGAGTCCCCCTAGTCCTTACCTTCCACCCCATCAGCCGTCGCATACAACAAATAATCCTCCGAAATTTCTGCCACCTCCAACGGGATCCCACCACTAGCCACATTTTCCCATCTCCACCCCTTTCCCGCCTTCCACAGAGATCGTTCCCTCCGCAACTCCCTGGTTAACTCATCCCTTCCCACCCAAACCACCCCCTCCCCAGGTACCTTCCCCTGCAACCGCAGGAGATGCAACACCTGTCGCTATACCTCCTCCCTCGACTCTGTCCAGGGACCCCGACAGTCCTTTCAGGTTAGGCAGAGGTTCACTTGCACCTCCTCCATCCTCATCTACTGTATCTGTTGTTCAAGATGTGGCCTCTTATACATCGGCGAGACCAAACGCAGACTGGGCGATCGTTTCGCTGAACACCTTCGCTCAGCCCGCCTGAACCAACCTGATCTCCCGGTTGCCGGACTCTTTAATTCTCCTTCCCATTCCCACACAGACCTTTCTGTCCTCGGTCTCATCCATTGTCAGAGTGAGGCTAAACGCAAATTGGAAGAACAGCATCTTATATTTCGCTTGGGCAGCTTACAGCCCAGTGGTATGAATATTGATTTGTCTCACTTCAGGTAGCCCCGGCATTCCCTCTCTCTCTCCATCCCTCCCCCACCCAAGTCGCACCAGCTTCTCATTTTTACCCAACAAACAGCTCACAATGGCCTGTTTCCTTTATCATCGTTACTTTTCTGCATATCTTTCATTCATTGTCCTTTATCTCTCTGCATCATCGCCTATATCTCTCGTTTCCCTTATCCCTAACCAGTCACCGTATGTCGCTGTCACTTGCGGGCGGAGCACCAAGGCAAATTCCTTGTATGTGAATACTTGGCCAACAAACGTATTCATTCATTCATTCAGTCTGAAGAAGGGTCTCGACCTGAAACGACGTCCATTCCTTCTCTCCAGAGACGCTGCCTGTCCCGCTGAGTTACTCCAGCATTTTGTGTCTACCTTCGATTTAAACCAGCACCTGCAGTTTTTTCCTACACATTCTGCTCTGAAATTACACCCAAAGACACAGACCCCTAGACGACACAAATCTCATGCCCAAGGAGTGCAATTGTCAATCAGGAAAAAATATATTGGTGTGAGTGTAATAAGGACCATTTTTATTGAGCGCAATGACTCTGTACTGCCACACGGGGGCGTGATCCTACCACAGTCAACAATATTCCGATTACACTTAGAGCCATTTCTTCCCATATGAGCTGTTGCATGTTAGATCTGCTGAGATATATGTTCAATATATTGCTTGCTTCTCCAGCAGTGTGACTTGTTACAGCTGTTCTATAAAGAAAGCTGTTACAGCATAACAACTGTACAGATGTATAGAATTCCCCCACTCTACACTTCTTTTGGTCTCCATTCCCTTTGTCCTGTTTTCACGCCTTACCCTTCCTTAATCTATACACTTCCTCACTATGTACCTCCGTCTCCCCTGACATCAGTCTGAAGAAGGGTCTCGACCTGAAACGTCACCCATTCCTTCTCTCCAGAGATGCTGCCTGACCCGCTGAGTTACTCCAGCACTCTGTGAAACGTCACCTATCCATGTTCTCCACAGATGCTGCCTGACCCGCTGAGTTACCCCAGCACTCTGTGAAACGTCACCTATCCATGTTCCCCACAGATGCTGCCTGACCCGCTGAGTTACTCCAGCACTCTGTGAAACGTCACCTATCCATGTTCCGGCAGCATCTATGGAGCGAAGGAAATAGGCAACGTTTCGGCCCGAAACCCTTCCGGGTTTCGGCCCGAAACGTTGCCTATTTCCTTCAGGGTTTCGGCCCGAAAGGTTGCCCATTTCCTTTGCTCCACAGATGCTGCCTGACCCGCTGAGTTACTCCAGCACTCTGTGAAACGTCACCTATCCATGTTCTCCACAGATGCTGCCTGACCCGCTGAGTTACTCCAGCACTCTGTGTCTACTATAGAATTCCCACACAATTTTACCCTGGAAAATAAAAGTCCATCACACCGCACCTGAATGTCTTTCTCATCATGAGAACCTGGTTCAAAAAATTTTAACAAAATATAAATATAAACAAAATATCTTCTCTGTAATGTCGGAGGTTGAGCGGAGGATTGTTAGAAGCAGATAAAATTACGAGAGGCATAGAAGAGTTAGACAGTCGGAACATGTTCCCCAGGGTGGAAGTGTTCAACACTAGAGGGCGCTATAAGGTGAGAGGGGGAAGGTTTTGTCACATGGAGTGGTGGTGGAGGCCTGGAACTCACTGCCAGGAGAGGTGGTGAAGACAGATACCATAGTGGCGTGCAAGAGGCTTTTAGATAGGCACATGGAAGTGCAGGGAATAGAGGGACATGGATCATGTACAGGTCGATGAGATCCGTTTACCATGGCATCATGTTCGGCACAAACATTGTGGCCCGATGGGTCCGTTTCTGTGCTGTACAGTTCTATGTTCGAATTGCCCAACGCTTGGAGTTTTCTTCGGCCAAAGGGGATGTTTTCATGCAGTATCTTTAGTTCAGTTTAGTTTGGAGATACAGCGCAGAAACAGGCCCTTTCGGCCCACCGGGTCCGCGCCGACCAGCGATCCCCGCACGCTAACACTATCCTACACCCACTAGGGACAATTTTTACATTCACACCAAGCCAATTAACCTACAAACCTGTACGTCTTTGGAGTGTGGGAGGAAACCGAAGATCTCGGAGAAAACCGGTTGTAATGAGCAGATTAACAAAGTCCTTACCTTTGGGGAAAACAATATCTTTTGGCAATGCAGCTCGCAGATAAAAACCCCAGCAGGGTAACAATCACCACGGTGACAATAATGCCGGGGTGATGCAGGCTCTGTGAAGTGAACAGAGGAAACACTGTTAATAATCCACCAATTAATGTTTTATGTGTCATTCCTCACTGTCACTGTATGTCATGTTGTCACTTGCGGGCGGAGCACCAAGGCAAATTCCTTGTATGTGAATACTTGGCCAATAAACTTATTCATTCATTCATTCATTCATTCATGCACAGTCCTTGCTCACCCTCTGCTATCAGGCTTCTGAACGGTCCTTCCATAAGCTAGGGTACTGTCCGATTCACCTCTACCCCATTGCGGACATTGGACTTTGTCTGTGGAACTGATGCGCTACAATGCTGAGAACTATATCCTGCACTCTGTATCTTCCCCTTTGCTCTACCTGTTGGACTTGAGTTTGACTTGATTATGTTTATTTACCATTATATGTTTGATCTGATCGGATAGCACGCACAACAAATCTTCTCGCTGGACCTCAATACAATAATAGACCTCAACCATGGAAACTGGCCCTTCGGCCCACCGAATCCATGTCGACCATCAATTGCATTCACATGTTCACACCAGTTCTATGCTGTCCTACTTTCTCATCCACTCCCTACACACTAGGGGTAATTTACAGAGGGCCGATTAACCTGCAAAGCCGCACGTCTTCAGGATGTGGGAGCACCTGGTTGCACTAAGGATCTCAGACTTTTTTGCTCTAACATGTGTTTTAAAAAAAAATGTATTGAATGTTTAAATTATCATGTTATGTATGAGTGCTGTGTTGATAGACCTGTTATGCTGCTGAAAGTAAGATTTTAATTGTTCTGTTTTCGGTTCAAATGACAATGAATTGTTCTTGACTCTTGAATTCACATTTTCCATTCCTCATCAACCAACTCTAGTTAATATGGAAACATAGAAAACAGGTGCAGGAGTAGGCCATTCGGCCCTTCGAGCCAGCACCGCCATTCAATATGATCATGGCTGATCATCCCCAATCAGTACCCCGTTCCTGCCTTCTCACCATATCCCCTGACTCCACTATCTTTACGAGCCCTATCTAGCTCTCTTTGCCATGGTTCATGTCCGTACGTTCTTGGAGCAGAATCAGGCCATTCGGCCCATCTAGTCTACTCCGCCATTCAATCATGGCTGATCTATCTTTCCCTCTCAACCCCATTCTCCTGCCCTCTCCCCATGACCCCTGACACCCGTACTAATCAAGAATCTATCTATCTCAGCCTTAAAAATATCCATTGACCTGGCCTCCACAGCCAAGGTGCATCAGGAAACATGTTCCCAATTTGGGGGAGTCCAGAACCAGGGGCCACGGTTTAAGAATAAGGGGTAAGCCATTTTGAACATAGATGAGGAAACACTTTTTCACACAGAGAGTTGTGAGTCTGTGGAATTCTCTGCCTCAGAGGGCGGTGGAGGCCGGTTCTCTGGAAACTTTCAAGAGAGAGCTAGATAGGGCTCTTAAAGATAGAGGAGTCAGGGGATATGGGGAGAAGGCAGGAACTGGGTACTGATTGGGGATGATCAGCCATGATCACATTGAATGGCGGTGCTGGCTCGAAGGGCCGAATGGCCTGCTCCTGCACCTATTGTCTATTGTCTATAAAACAAGTCAGACAATAAGATGCTGGAGAATTTAATGCTACAATCACAATGGTTTGTGATGGGGGCAGAAACGATGGTGGCATTTAAGATGATTTTGGAAGGGCACATGGATATGCAGGGAATGGACATGGATATGTGCAGGCAGTTAAGAGTTGGCACTCTGTTTGGCACAGACATTGTGGGCCGAAGGGCCTGTTGCAGTGCTGTACTAATCCATGTTCTGTTATTCATTTTAACTTGTGGGAAAAGTGAAGGTGATTTCAAGGTCTCTGGAAGTAATGGGATGATGAGTGTAATCTAGAAACCTCTTGACCCAACCATATTCAGAACCCAACTCTTCAAGATGAATGGGTTGGGGTGAATGAAATGAAGCAAGTTGAATTCTGCTTCGCTTTGCTAACGTTTGTTATTTCTTGACAGCGCCTTTGCGCCCAGCTTCAGGGTACACTTACATCCAGCCTCCAACAGTAATGCACTCTCTGGAAATGAAGAAATCATTCCAGCCACTAAATTAATCCACGAAACAGCAGCCAGTTTAGCATTGCATCTGTCTAAAGCCACCATTAGTGTAGCCTTAAGAGGTTCAGAAATACTGATGAGCGCAGACGTTGACATCATTCACTCGCTGAAAGCATCTCAATAATTTAACCATCTACTGGTCAACTTGAAGTCTTCCAATATCACCAGCAGCCCACTATGTTGATTCATTGCCGGCCTTTTTCTTCAAGTAATGATATTCATCATTAGAAAAGTGCTTGAACATAAATAATTCACGTTATTTGTTTTTCCTTTGGCTATTTTGAGGCGGACAAGAAGCTTAGAGATTCCCAACAATGTTGTTTAGTTTAGTTTGGAAATATTTGGGATGGGTGGGTGTGAGTGGGTGGATGGGTGGGTGTGGGTGGGTGGGTTTGAGGATGGGTGGGTGGGTGGATAGATACTTTATTGTCGATTGTACCTAAGATAGTGTTATTCTTTGTTTTTGCATACCAAGTACACAAAGGTCATAAGGAATAGGAGCAGAATTAGGCCATTCGGCCCATCAAGTCTACGCCATTCAATCATGACTAATCTATCTCTCCCTCCTAACCCCATTCTCCTGCCTTCTCCCCCATAACCCCTGACACCCGTACTAATCAATAATCTATCTATTTCTGCCTTAAAAATATCCATTGACGGCCTCCACAGCCTTCCGTGGCGAAGAATTCCACAGATTCACCACCCTATGACTAAAGATATTTCTCCTCATCTCCTTCCTAAAAGAATGTCCTTTAATTCTGAGGCTGTCACCTCTAGTCCTAGACACTCCCACTAGTGGAAACATCCTCTCCACATCCACTATATCCAAAAGCCTTTCACTATTCTGTATGTTTCAATGAGATCCACCCTCATTCTTCTAAACTCCAGCGAGTACAGGCCCAGTGCCGACAAACGCTCATCATAGGTTAACCTACTCATTCCTGGGATCATTCTTGTAAACCTCCTCTGGACCCTCTCCAGAGCCAGCACATCCTTCCTCAGATATTACTCACATTATTCCAAATGCTGCCATTTCCAGCGCCTTAGAGAGCCTCAACATTACATCCCTGTTTTCGTATACAAGCCCTCTTGAAACAAATGCTAGCATTGAGTTTGCTTTCTTTACTACCGATTGGACTTGTAGATTAACATTTTGAGAATCCTGCACCAGAACACTCCCAAGTCCCTTTGCACCTCCGATTTCTGGATGCTCACCCCATTTAGAAAAATAGACTACGCCTTTATTCCTTCAACCAAAATGCATGACTCCACACTTTTCCACGCTATATTCCATCTGCCAAATCTCTGCCCACTCTCCCAACCTACCCAAGTCCTCCTGCAGAGTCCCTGCTTTCTCTACACTACCTGCCCCTCCACCTGTTTTCATATCATCCGCAAACTTGGCCACAAAGCCTTCAATCCCCTCGTCCAAATTATGAATATAGGTGGGTTTTCTCCGGGTGCATCCGGTTTCCTCCCACATCCCAGGCGTGTGGGTTTGTAGGTTAATTGGCCCTCTGTAAATCGCTCCTGGTGTTCAGGGAGTGGATGAGAAAGTGGGATCACATAGAACTAGTGTGAACGGGTGATTGATGTCGGCGTGGACTCGATGGGCTGAAGGGCCTGTTTCCGTGCTGCATCTCTACACCAATAGACCCATCATACCTCCACCCAACATCCAAGGCCACCCCAATTTCAGTCATTAACAAAAAAAAGTGACTTAATAGACACTTGGACAGACACATGGATAGGAAAGGTTTATGTTCATAAGTGATAGGAGCAGAATTAGGCCATTCGGCCCATCATGTCCATTCAGCCATTCAACCATGGCTGGTCTATCTCTTCCTCCTAACCCCATTCTCCTGCCTTCTCCCCGTAACCCCTGACAAATGAAGGTTCTCGACCCGAAACGTCACCCATTCCTTCTCTCCGAAGATGCTGCCTGTCCCTGCCGAGTTACTCCAGCATTTTGTGTCTATCTTCGATGTACACCAGCATTTGCAGTTCCTTCCTACATATTAAATACCAATAGACAATAGACAATAGACAATAGGTGCAGGAGTAGGCCATTTGGCCCTTCGCCATTCAATGTGATCATGGCTGATCATCCCCAATCAGTACCCCGTTCCTGCCTTCTCCCCATATCCCCTGACTCCGCTATTTTTAAGAGCCCTATCTAGCTCTCTCTTGAAAGCATCCAGAGAACCTGCCTCCACCGCCCTCTGAGGCAGAGAATTCCACAGACTCACCACTCTCTGTGAGAAAAAGTGTTTCCTCGTCTCCGTTCTAAATGGCTTACTCCTTATTCTTAAACTGTGTGGCCCCTGGTTCTGGACTCCCCCAACATCGGGAACATGTTTCCTGCCTCTAGCGTGTCCAAGCCCTCAACAATCTTATACCCTTTGCTTGAAATGACTGAGCTCAACTTCCTTGGGCTCGTTTAGCAGCAACCAGTGTGTAACAACATCCAGCAACTGTGTAAAAAGTTACATTGAGGCTGGAGGTGGAAAAACATGAAAGCAGGACAAATCAGCAAGTTTTCCTTTTGAAGATTTGCAAGTCATCACCACCGCATCACAAGCCCTTGATCTTGCCCATCGATCGGCACTGTAATAAAGGCCCCACAATGTCGAGATCCAATTATTCATATTGCAGAAACCAGGGCCTTTTATATGGTACTTCTTGTCCAGGTGCTGCGAACCAAATTCACTCTTCTGCTTGCACCGTCAAATTATTATTGGTAAACCAGCAAAATTTGCAGTGAGTTAACACAGCCGGTTTAATGCATAATGTTTACCTCTGCAGAAAATTCCAAGCCAGCCACTATTAAGTTTTGATCGGTCAAATGTGCAGAGGTAACCCATTTTGTGACTGTAATAACGAGAAATTTCATTTATACGCGGTGAAAAAATGGGCCGGTTACAGTGATTTTCACAGCCACGACAGATAAAATCCTTGCAAACTACCAAAGGGATTGCTTGAATTATTCATTCAATGTTGTGAGATTATTAAAGTCTCCAAATACGTGCTTCAGATCGTTAAGACTCAAATAGATCAGGAGGATGTGTGCAGTTGCCAGTGCGTTTCTTGGCAAGGCTCAATGCATGGAGCTGCCGAGAAGGAGTGCAAGTGAAACAATGTCTGAAAGGTTACATTTATTTATCACCGAACAAGCCGATTAAATTGACACGCCAGGAAAGCCGGCTTCATTCTTCCACTTTCAGTGAAGCACCGACTGTTTTTCAGACTCCAGTTTTGGGAGCTGTAACCAATAACGGGTACAGTGTAGGAAGGAACTGCAGATGCTGGTTTACACTGCAGATAGACACAAAGTGCTGGAGTAACTCAGCGGGACAGGCAGCATCTCTGGAGTGAAGGGATGGGTGACATTTCAGGTCGAGACCCTTCTTCAGATGGGATCATACATTTCAATCAAATCATATCTCCCTCTTCTAAACTCTAGTGGATATAACAAGCCTGCCCATCCATTCAAGGTGTCAGTCTAGTCAGCTACTGGGGAACAATATCATACATTAAACTTTATATGCTATGATAGAACGTTATTTATCCCAGGAGGGAAATTGATCCGCCAACAGTCATAAAAACACAAGATACATGAAACATGAAATTAAAGTGACAAGTGGAAAGGATTGGGGATGTGCAACGATTGGGGGGGTGGGGGTGGGGGGGGGGGGTGGGGGGGGGGAGGGGAATAAAACAGAAGGCTTTCCCCGTTACCAAATGCAGCATTCTGCAGCATTTCTCCTTATGTCAGCTGCTGGAGAAAAAGAAAATTGCCATACATTAGACTCAACATAAAAACAAGGGGTCTAGTCACTACACTACACAACATCATACTACACTACACTACACTACACAACATCATACTACACTACACTACACTACACTATACACTACACCACACTACACTACACTATACTACACTATACACTACACCACACTACACTACACTATACACTACACTATACTACACTACACTATACACTACACTACACTATACACTACACTATACACTACACTATACACTACACTATACACTACACTATACACTACACTATACACTACACTATACACTACACTATACACTACACCACACTACACTACACTACACTATACACTACACTATACACTACACTACACTATACACTACACTACACTATACACTACACTATACACTACACTATACACTACACTACACTACACTACACTACACTACACTATACACTACACCACACCACACTACACTACACTATACACTACACTATACAACACTACACTACACTATACACTACACCACACTACACTACACTACACTATACACTACACTATACACTACACTATACACTACACTACACTACACTACACTATACTACACTACACCTACACTACACTATACACTACACTATACACTACACACTACACTATACACTACACTACACTATACACTACACTATACACTACACTACACTATACACTACACTACACCTACACTATACACTACACCACACTACACTATACACTACACTATACACTACACTATACACTACACTACACTACACTACACTACACTATACAACACTACACTATACACTACACTATACACTATACACTACACACTACACTACACTACACTACACTACACTACACTACACTATACACTACACTATACACTACACTACACTACACTATACAACACTACACTATACACTACACTATACACTATACACTACACACTACACTACACTACACTAAACTACACTACACTACAGGCAATGGGAACCACATACACTCCACTCCAGCCCAGCCCCGGCGCTGTCTCTGTCTCTGTCTCTGTCTCTGTCTCTGTCTCTGTCTCTGTCTCTGTCTCTGTCTCTGTCTCTACCCGCGTTCCCCGGGCGCTACTGACCTGCGCTGCCGTCTGTGCCGCCTGTTTGCCGGCGTGGTTCCCCGCTCCCCCCGGGCCGCGGTCCACAGGCGCCGCCGCCGCTTCCAGGCTGCCCCCGAGGATCAGCAGACAGGTCGCCCAGCAGCAGTAGGCGAGGGACAGCCTCGCTGCACCGGCCCCGGCCCCGCCACCCTCACCCATAGCCCCGGGCATGTGGGCAGCGCAGCGCCGGCTGCCCCCCGGCTCAATGCACCCCTCGCCCCCCACTCTGTGACGTCCCAACGCCGCCTTCCCCACCCACACACCCACAGACACAGACACAGCCACCCAGCTAGCGGGCCAGCGCCACAACCTCACACACACACACACACACACACACATACACACACATACACACACAGAGCTGTGGGTGCTGCTTGACAGAGAAAGACACACACCCCTTCCAGCTCCAAGAGAGAGTCAGAAGTGTGTTATTGTCTTAGGAGGTAGTTGAGGCTGGGACTATCCCAACGTTTAAGGAACAGTTAAGACAGGTACATGGATAGGACAGGTTTGGAGGGATATGGGCCAAGCGCAGGCAGGTGGGACTAGTGTAGCTTGGGGCATTGTTGGCCGGCCTGGGCAAGTTGGGCCGAAGGGCCTGTTTCCACACTGTATCACTCTGTGACTCTATGACCCAGAATGGAACACACATTGTTCCTTGCAAGCAGCACAGTGGACACAGCAGTAGGGGGGGGGGCATGGTGGCACAGTGGTAGAGTTGCTGCCTCACTAGGGTTGCCAACTTTCTCACTCCCAAATAAGGGACAAAAGGTCGAAACAAGGGACAAATTCCCGACGGCAATTCGTTGACCGACTCGGCCGTGGCTGGGTGAATGATGAGTTGGCCCCGGGTGCTGGACTGCACACAAAGCCCAGCCGGCGGGGCCAGCTGAGGAGTTTTGGCCCAGGCCGTGCAAAGTCCGGCACCCCATCCAACTCATGAACCGATGATCGGCCGTGAGAAGGAGGGGTGGTGGTGTCGGCGGTAAGCAAAGGTCCGAAGGTCGGACAGCTGGCCGGGCTGCCGACCGACGGGGCCACGGGCGAGGCGCTGCTGCTGCTGCTGCACTCCATGGGCTGCACTACGTCGGGACGGGTGAGGCGGGGCCGGACGCGGCGCTCCGACCCGACAGTCCCCTCGACCCGAGTAGTAGCAGTCAAATACGGGACAAGGGCGGTCCCGCACGGGACAAACCAATTTAGCCCAAAATACGGGATGTCCCAGCTAATACGGGACAGTTGGCAACCCTATGCCTCCCAGCGCCAGAGACCCGGGTTCCATTCTGACTACGGGTGCTGTCTGTGTGGAGTTTGTACGTTCTCCCCGTGACATGCGTGGGTGCTTCGGTTTCCTCCCGCACTCCAAAGACGTGCAGGTTTGTTGGTTAATTGGCTTCGGTGACAATGTAAATTGTCCCTAATGTGTGTAGGATAGTGTTAGTAATGGCTGGTCGGCGCGGACGTGGTGGGCCGAAGGGCCTGTTTTCGTGCTGTATCTCTAAAGTCTAAAAAGCACAACAGTTATGTAAACATAAGGACACAAATTTGCTGGAGTAACTCAGCGGGTCAGGCAGCATCTGTGGAGAACATGGATAGGTGACGTTTCACAGAGTGCTGGAGTAACTCAGCGGGTCAGGCAGCATCTGTGGAGAACATGGATAGGTGACGTTTCGGGTCAGGACATTTCAAGTCAGAACCCTTCTTCAAACCAAAAAAGAGTCCCAACCCGAAACGTCACCTATCCATGTTCTCCACAGATGCCGCCTGACCCGCTGAGTTACTCCAGCACTCTGTGAAACGTCACCTATCCATGTTCTAGACAATAGACAATAGGTGCAGGAGTAGGCCATTCGGCCCTTCGAGCCAGCACCGCCATTCAATGTGATCATGGCTGATCATCCCCAATCAGTACCCCGTTCCTGCCTTCTCCCCATATCCCATTCTCCACAGATGCTGCCTGACCCGCTGAGTTACTCCACCACTCTGTGTATATCTTCCGTCCTTCAAGAGGGACTGAAACACAACAAGATCTTAACTAAAGAGGGTTATTCGAAGTTTACAAATCCCATTTCTGAGGGTTAAAACTTAAGATGTAAGAATGAACAAGTGAGCTAACACCAAGTACAAAACCTACCAATGGTTTACAGAAAAGATGAGGAGTGTTCATACCTAACGTCCTAAATTAAAGATAAATTATTTCAATTAAAAATGCAACTTCTTAAAGTGAGCTCTGTGTGAGTTTAAAATACTTTAATCATTGTCACATTCTAACAAAGGGATTTCAAAACTGACCTTTCCATTATTAGTTACAATGAATATTGCAATGTGTTTTATGCTAGAAAAAGAACCCTTGAGTTGATTAAAGCACTTAGCTGCAACTTGCTTTTAATCATTTGCCTGTCTCTTTTTCCTGCATAAAACATGCTGGAACATTCATTATAAAGTGATCCCACTTAGCAATCCATTTTTATTCGGCACTTCACCATAATTTGCATCTAAATCTTCAAAATCAATTAATTTGCACAGACATTACATTTTTAAAGGTACATAACCCACTTACACAAAGCTACAGTTTATGTCCTTTCCATTTGTATTGATTCCCGACATTGTACAAAATGATTGTTTAGACAAGTATAGTTTACAGATACAGCGTGGAAACAGGCCCTATGGCCCACAGAGTCCGCGCCGACCTGCGATCCCCACACACTAACTCTATCCTACACACACTAGGGACAATTTGCCATTATACCCAAGCCAATTAACCACCAACCTGTACGTCTTTGGAGCGTGGGAGGAAACCAAAGATCTCGTAGAAAACCCACGCAGGTGGGGATGAGTCAGAGTATAGAAGAGAGATCGAGCAACTGTCCATATTAGCCAGCACAATAACCTGGCCCTCAACACCAGCAAAACCAAGGAACTGATTGTGGACTTTGGAAGGAGTAGGATGGGGACCCACAGTCCCGTTTATATCGACGGGTCGATGGTTGAAAGGATCAAGAGCTTCAAATTCCTGGGCGTGCACATCTCTGAAGATCTTTCCTGGACCGAGAACACTGATGCCATTATTAAGAAAGCACATCAGCGCCTCTACTTCCTGAGAAGATTACGGAGAGTCGGTTTGTCAAGGAGGACTCTCTCTAACTTCTACATGTGCACAGTAGAGAGCATGCTGACCGGTTGCATCATGGCTTGGTTCAGCAACTTGAGCGCCCTGGAGAGGATAAGACTACAAAGAGTAGTAAACACTGCCCAGTCCATCATTGGCTCTGACCTCCCTTCCATCGAGGGGATCTATTGCAGTCGCTGCCTCAAAAAGGCTGGCAGTATCATCAAGGACCCACACCATCCTGGCCACACACTCATCTCCCTGCTACCTTCAGGTAGAAGGTACAGGAGCCTGAAGACTGCAACGACCAGGTTCAGGAATAGCTACTTCCCCACAGCCATCAGGCTATTAAACCTGGCTCGGACAAAACTCTGAACTTTAATAGCCCATTAACTGTTATTTGCACTTTATCAGTTTATTTATTCATGTGTGTATAGATTTATAGAATGGTATATGGACACACTGATCTGTTTTGTAGTCAATGCCTACTATGTTCTGTTGTGCTGAAGCAAAGCAAGAATTTCATTGTCCTATTTCAGGTCACGGGGAGAAGGTACAAACTCCGTACGAGACAAGAACTCGTCGTCAGGATCGGACACGGATCTCTGGCGCAGTGAGGCAGCAACTCTACCGCTGCGCCACCGTGATTGTGTGTGAGATGCAAGGTAACAATTTGGGGAAACAATTGAGAGAATTTCAAATTGTTCAAAATAGTTTGTTTTGTTTTCATGAAACCTTCATTTATTCCATAAGTGATAGGAGTAGAATTCGGCCCATCAAGTCTACTCTGCCATTCAATCATAGATAATAGACAATAGGTGCAGGAGTAGGCCATTCGGCCCTTCGTGCCAGCACCGCCATTCACTGGCTGATCATCCCCGTTCCTGCCTTCTCCCCATATCCCCTGACTCTGCTATCTTTAAGAGCTCTCTCTTGAAAGCATCCAGAGAATCGGCCTCCACTGCCTTCTGAGGCAGAGAATTCCACAGATTCACAACTCTCTGGGTGAAAAAGTTTTTCCTCATCTCCGTTCTAAATGGCCTACCCCTTATTCTTAATTATGGCTGATCTATCTCTCCCTCCTAACTCCATTCTCCTGCCTTCTCCTCATAATTCCTGACACCCGTACTAATCAAGAATCTATCTATCTCTGCCTTAAATATATCCACTGACTTGGCCTCCACAGCCGTCCGTGGCAAAGAATTCCACAGATTCACCACCCTCTGACTAAAGATATTCCTCCTCATCTGCTTACTAAAAGAATGTCCTTTAATTCTGAGGCTGTGACCTCTGGTCCTAGACTCTCCCACTAGTGGAAACATCCTCTCCGCATCCACTCCCTATCCAAGCCTTTCACTATTCTGTATGATTCAATGAGGGCCCCCCTCATTCTTCTAAACAGCGCGTTCAGACCCAGTGCTGACAAACACTATTTAATCAAAGCCCTGAGCTGATTGCATCAATATTCCATTGTCCACTCTGTAATTTAATGTTAGTCTTTTGAAACACATGATTATGCAAGTGCATTGAACATCTGATAAATGAATCTGAATAAAAACTAGTTTTGAATACTTAATGCCTCGCCTTCTTGAAGAAGAAAGTGAATATTGTGTACTGGTGAAAACTGATTGGAAGTTAGACTATAGACTTTGGAGATACAGCATGGAATCAGGCCCTTCGGCCCACCGACCAGCGACCGACCCCCCGTACACTCGCACTATCCTACACACTAGGGACAATTTACAATTTTTACCCAAGCCAATTAACTACAAACCTGCACGTCTTTGGAGTGTGGGGGGAAACGGGAGCACCAGGTGAAAACCCACGCATGTCACGGGGAGAACGTACAAACTCCGTACAGACAGCACCCGTAGTCAGGATCGGACCCGGGTTTCTGGGGTGTGAGGCAGCAACTCTACCAGCCGCGCCACCATGCCTGTTTGAATGATTTCAACATGATCTAATTGTTCTTTCTGACTGGTCACCTAAAAATCTTTGGAAGGGAAGACCCTTTTTACATCTGACACGATGCGCAAAAAGTGCTCAGAATCAAGGCCTGATTTTTATATATTCTAGTTGACCTTGACAAGTTCACCGAGTTAATAAACAGGAGTGAGAATAAGTGGACTATTAGCTCAGCGGGAAGCAATCTAAATGTTGCTCCGGGTTAGAACAGTAGCCGTCTGTAAGTGGAGCCCCACGTCAACTTGACCTTCACTGCATTTCCCACTGGCATTTTAGTGCAGTCCTCGACATCGAAATTATCAAATAAAAGGCAATCATCTTGAAAGATCTTCCTTAATTTACGGTATAAAATACGCGCTGGATTATACCATCTTGTCCTTGCAATGTGAAACTTAAATTATAATGTTCATATTTGGCTCACTGTTACTGATCACGTTGATATATTGAAAAGTCAGAAAAAATTCTCATCTCAATGTGAAACAAATTATAACATTTATATTTGATTCAACATTACAGATCACATTGATGGATTGAAAAGTTAAAGAAAATATTCTCATTGCAATCTGAAACAAAAATTATTACATTTATATTTGCTTCACTGTTACCGATCACATTTGATAATATGAAAAGTTAAGTATTCAAATAGGGAGAATAATCTAATACTGTGCCAAACTTGAAGTAATAAATCTGTTTTTTGCTTTAACGTGAGACAACCAAAATGCTGAACAAATTAATCTATGTAAATGACTTCGATGACTTCATTTGATCTGTCAAAAATTTAATTTAGACAATAGACAATAGGTGCGGGAGTAGGCCAATCGGCTCTTCGAGCCAGCACCGCTTAAAATGTTCGTTTCTAAGCTTCCCCCCAGTCTAGTTTCAGTAAAAACACTGAATCAACCACTTGAAACAACTAAATTTTATTTGAACAAAAGCGCGTCACAGTACCTATTCCACCGCGGGTTCGATCCTCGTATCTGCCTGTTCAAGCCCTCTAGGCCTCGCTCAGACAGAGACACTCCAGAAGTTCATGCAGTCCAAAGTGCTCTCCCAGAAGATCGACGCTGAACCTCGTGGTAGCGGACTTTTATATGCCCCGGGACCTCATGGGGCCGAACCACATGGGGGTGGTCTCTTAACAACCCAATTACAGATATCGATTAACCCCATACATAACAGACATTTCCCTAACCCAATAATACAACAGGTCAATACATTGTATTCAAACCGGACTTCGTAAGGAAGCCAACTTAGAAACATTTACCCTGATCTGCAGGAAATCCAGACAAGGCTCAATACCTCATCCAATCAACACTCGGCAAAGTAGAACTCTGCAACATTATTTACAATTATTTACAAGGTGTATGTCTGGTTTGCAGTCATCCAATCCATTCTATGCATTTTGCACCTAATTGACAGGGTCTGCAGATGTTCTTATTCCTTTCTTGCAAATTGTATCTGGGCTCTAGACACACTGGCACCACTCCGCAGCTTATCCCAGCTCTGCAGAGAGCAATTCCAAATTGACCAAATCTCACAGCATCCCTGAAGCTTTTACCCCATTTTGAAGTCCTAGCCTCTCCAATTTAGCCAGAATTAACATTCCTTCCTTTTTATCATATATGATAACCCATCATTTATGATAACCAAAATGGCTCAATAATCAGCTAACCATAAGTGTGCTTTACATTTTCCATCTATCAGCAACATAAGATGATGATGTTTCTTCCAAGAATCTTGTCAAGCGTCTCGAGTTTTCATGGGCGCAAATTCCCTCCATCCGTGTTGCTGCCCTGTCTTCCATCACCTTCCACAGTCGAACCTAAAACCTAAAAATTCTGAAAAACTTTGGACAAAGCAAGTTACCATCATGCACCCATGCTTTCCCACACATTCTCTATAGTTCTGCAATACTATCCCTATTCGAACCTATTATATTACCTTATTACTAGATCCCTATTCCCATTCTGTTCCCTAATATACTCTTTATTATTCTAGGATCGACACTAATTATCTTTCTTCATACTCACACGATGTTATAATATGTATATCTGATGACGGGTAATCATATAAATTTCAGCTGGGTTCAGTCCAGATTTCCCTACAGGCATGACTCTAATTTAAAGCAAACCATGATAAATGTTCCAATTCAACCGAATTCAGTCCCAGCCTTCAATTTACTATTTCAAATTTCAGTGTCCATCTCATCCTTCTCATTCCACAGCATTGTAGCCGATAATACAATTCCCTTCCAATACCTATTCAAGTTTTTTCCTCCGAGGGCTCTCTCTAACTTCTACAGGTGCACAGTAGAGAGCATGCTGACCGGTTGCATCGTGGCTTGGTTCGGCAACTTGAGTGCCCTGGAGAGGAAAAGACTACGAAAAGTAGTAAACACTGCCCAGTCCATCATCGGCTCTGACCTCCCTTCCATCGAGGGGATCTACCGCAGTCGCTGCCTCAAAAAGGCTGGCAGCATCATCAAGGACCCATACCATCCTGGCCACACACTCATCTCCCTACTACCTTCAGGTAGAAGGTACAGGAGCCTGAAGACTGCAACGACCAGGTTCAGGAACAGCTACTTCCCCACAGCCATCAGGCTATTAAACCTGGCTCGGACATAACACTGAACTTTACTAGCCAATACTGTTATTTGCACTTTATCAGTATATTGACCATTGTGTATATATTTATAGAATGCCTTGTAGTAAATGCCTACTATGTTCTGTTGTGCTGAAGCAAAGCAAGAATTTCATTGTCCTACCAGGGACACATGACAATAAACTCACTTGACTTGACTTGACAATTTACTAAGTCTTTCCTCCAGTACCTCTTCTTATTTATGTATGCCTCCTCACTATGTTAACCCGTTACTGTGGTGATTCTCTACTATGTTGACTCTTTACTCTATTGGCTCTTTACTCTATTGGCTGTGCTCTCTGTCTAGGGGTTCTTGCTTGTACTAGTTCTTTTTATCTCTAAGTAACTCTTCTGTATAGTTAGTATTGACTTTCCGAGGGGAACATAAATTTTCAGTCTGCCTCTTCATTTTATACCACCACCTTACGTTTCCAGGGTATGTCTTAATTCCTGATATCCGCTAGGGTCTGTCCCTTCCTTGATAGTAACTACATAGTCCAGTCCTATCTTCCACCATCCTCCCATGGGTGAGACAAGAGAAGAATGCCAAATTAACAGTCAATTATCTAACAATTTTAAGACTGTATCCCATAAGCCCTCTTTAAATTAATTTACTTACAACTAAATTTTGTCGCAAAGTGAGTATTTTGTCCCGAACCACTGGGAAATTCCTTTTTTATTCAGATACAATTCTAAAGAGGAGCCATCCCAATAGTCGTTACGAGTTGTCAGTGTATTTCTTTTGAAGATGACTAGAGTGTCCTTTGGTCTCTTTCCTTTTCTTTCTCCAATAGCTGGGTGATATTAAAGTTGGGCACTAGGGTAGGATTTCTTCTTCTTCTTTTCTGATGGTAATTTCAGTTCCTAGGGAGTGGGGATACTGAGGAGCCAAGCGCTCTGCCTGCTGGCCTTCCCAAATCTCTTAAAGGGGCAGGACAGTATCAGTTCCTCCTGCTGGTCATCTGTTTCTGGGGGAGCTACATTACCTTTTGCTGTTTTCTTCCCATTCTTAAGGGGTCTGTGCATTCTTTTACCTCACTCCCCAGATAGTTTCTCGTCGATATACTGTCCTGCAGGCACAAACTCAGTAACACATTAATATAATATCTTCTTTCCCCACTCCCGTTCCTCCCTAGTGTCATTTCCGTTCTTTAGTTGCCATCCCTTCTCACGCTAGCTACTATGTTCCTTTTCTTACTTTCTTTATCACCCCTTGGTTTTTCTTCAATCCTGCTAAGTTCTGTCTTCTCGCTGGACACTCCTTGCTCCAGTGACCTAATTGGGTGCAGTTGAAACAAGCTCCTTGGTTTACAATCTTCTTTGCTCTAAGGGTAGTCATAAGATGGTTTATAATTTTCTTCTAGGAGAGATTTTCAGTTTTTACTACAGTAGTACATCCAATTCGTTCATTCTGGTAAATAACTTGAGATGGGTCTAGAGTAGGGGTCATGTCTCCATGCCCACAATTCCAGGGCGGGTTGGCGAGTCAGGACTGAGAAAATGGGTTAGCTGAGTAAACGGTGTGTGACTTCTCAGTCCCTGACATTCGGGCCATCTTCTCTCTCTGGTCTCTTGGGTCCCAGTAGTCTCTTGAATTAAAGGACCTCCCATAATTCCTCGGATTTTGGATGTCTCTATATTCTCTATGCTGCCTGACCCGCTGAGTTTCTCCAGCATTTTGTGTCTGTCTTCAGTGAAAACCGGCACCTGCAGTTCCTTGCTGCACATTGTGCCTTTGAACCAACGCATTGGCTTCTGTCAACCAACGCAGGCTTTCACTGTCTGAGGTGAAGAGTTTGGAAAATGAAGATCTCAAACCCATGGTGAGGATCTTTGTCGATCGGGCGGCGGTGATCCTCGAGCTCTTGGACACTCTTTGTCCTGATCAGCAGGCAACGGCCACCTTTGACCATTGAGGAAGATGCTTTAAATTAGTTGAGATGATGAAACCTGTACAGAAGTAAAATCTCTCCAATTACTTCCAGAAATTTCTCCCAATAGAGTTACAGCTGATGGTAGACACAAAACGCTGGAGTAACTCAGCGGGACAGGCAGCATCTCTGGAGAGAAGGAGTGGGTGACGTTTCTGGTCGAGACCCTTCTTCACCCGAAACGTCACCCATTCCTCCTTCTCTCCAGAGATGCTGCCTGTCCCGCTGAGTTACTCCAGCGTTTTGCGTCTATGTTGGTTTGCAGAGTTTGGAGAAGGGTCCTGACTCGAAACATCACCGGATAACGACACGAATAGCTCGCAGTTTGCGTGATATTCCACTGGTTTCATCTTTTTGGAACTTAATAACTGCAATTTGTTATAAACTAAACTAAAGAGGATTTGAGAAAGATTGGTGCATGGAGCCTGTGGGAGCAGAGGTCAAAGAGATGATCTGATGATCTATCATTAGGAAGACATAAATGTACTTCAGATAACTTGTCAATGTGAGAGAGAGGTCGTGTAGGGCAGTTAATGGGGGAAGTGAAACATTTACATGAAGACTTTCCCTTTGTGATCCATTACAATAAATGTTGTAGTTCTGGGTGATGCTCCCTAATGCAAGCTTGAATATTCAAACAATATAAAAAGCTTTTAAAAGTGTCATGCTTTACCATTAATTTTGATCAGGATTGGCTCCATAATGCACCCAATGTCATGCCATTGAAAGACTACCTTGTGTATGTATTAGTCCACTTCCATGTTACTAGGCAAAGCTGTTAGAGACTGGGTAGTCTACAAAGAATGACCTGCCCCTTGACTTCTCCCAGCCTTTCCATCATCCACGCTGCATGCTTCAAGTATAATTAAGTCCTTCCATTAACCTGGATGTGTGCGGTTTGAATAACGTTTCGAAAGCTCAGCGACATCAGGGGCAAAGCAGCCCACTTAACAGTAGAGTTAACACCACACTTCATATCACACCACTCCACTCTCCTCCCCCCCCCCCCCCCCCCCCCCCTCCGACATCACTGGGCGAACCTGGACAAACTACAGAAGGCAATTCAATGACTCACCTCGTTTTCTGTTGACTGTACGGTAGTGCAGTGGGTAGAACCACTGCCTTACAGCGCCAGAGAGCCGGGTTCGATCCTGACCACGGGTGCTGTCTGTGCGGAGTTTGCACGTCCTCCCTACGACAGCGTGGGTTTGCTCCCATTTCCTCCCACACTCCAAAGTCGTGCCGGTTTGCGGGTTCTGTCAAAATTGTCCGGAGTGTGTCCGGAGTGGATGAGAAAGTGGGAAAACATAGAACTAGTGTGAACGGGTGATGGATGGTCGGCACGGACCCGGTGGGACGAAGGGCCTGTGTCCGTGCTATACCGCTAAACTAAACCAAACTGACAACCTCCAGTAGTTACAGGGGGGCAAGAGCTGCGGGCACCTGCATCGGTTTATCCACTCTCATTCACTCCACACACCACACGTCAGGTTGAGGATATATTGATGAATTTTTATCATGGCTGCATCCAAACTATCCTGTAATTCCAAACTAACGGCCTGTGTCAAGAAAGCACTTCTGCTCAATCTTCCCTAGAGCTGCTTAAAGTAAAGTTTTAACCATTGTCTCACATCAACAGGCCCTTCGGCCCACAATGCCCATGCTGAATATGATGCCAAGTTAAACTGATTGGCATTCTTAGAATAAAGGGGAGGTCATTCTTTTATGGCTCTGTCTTACGGTGTTGCGGTCATCGGCGGTGAAGCGCAGCTTCGCCTGTAGAGTGGACCGCACGGCAACGGCGAGAGCGCCGAGCCTATGCCACGGGAGCGCCGCACGGATGCTGCGCGGGGGCCGAGTGATTTAAATACGGCTGGTCCCACGTGCTTGCGGTAAGTAAAAAAAAGGGCGGGGTGACTGCGATGACGTCATTTTGGATCTGCGGGGCTGTGGCGGCGGCCGTCCTGATCGCGGCGCTGTAGCGGTGGCTGTGGCGGCGGCCGTGCCGCAAACGTGACTCACTAGCGGCGGCTGTAGCGGCGGCCGTCCTGATCGCGGCGCTGTAGCGGTGGCTGTGGCGGCCGCCGTGCCGCACACGTGCCTCACTGGCGGAGGCTGTGGCGGTGCAAGTTCGACGCACGGCGCTCGAGCCACACTGGCGGCGGCTGTGGCGGTGACCGTGCCGCACTCGTGCCTCACTGGCGGAGGCTGTGCGGTAGGAACATATTTTTGAACAGTGTTGGTTTTATTTTAGCACCGTGCGGTGTTGGGAACAACGGCGCATGGCCCCGGAATTGTGCGTTTGACCGAGTGCGCGGTCTATTGCGGCCCAGGAGCGGTAGATTCTTCCCGTTTTGCCGCCAATGACCGCAGACTCGTGAGACAGGCCTTTTAGAATAAGCAGGAGGACATTTAAGACTGAGGTGAGAAAAAACTTTTTCACCCAGAGAGTTGTGAATTTGTGGAATTCCCTGCCACAGAGGGCAGTGGAGGCCAAATCACTGGATAGATTTAAGAGAGAGTTAGATAGAGCTCTAGGGGCTAGTGGAGTCAAGGGATACGGGGAGAAGGCAGGCACGGGTTATTGATTGGGGACGATCAGCCATGATCACAATGAATGGCGGTGCTGGCTCGAAGGGCCGAATGGCCTCCTCCTGCACCTAATTTCTACGTTTCTATGTTTCTATGATCTCCACTGCCTGTAAGAGACCATAGGACACATGAGCAGAATGAGGCCATTCAGCCCATCAAGTCCACGTTGCCATTTGATCGTGGCTGATCTAATTTTCCCCAATCAACCCCATTCTCCTGCCTTCTGCCCCATAACAAAGTAACACAAAGTAATCCTTATTCCACATTCGCTGCATATCCACGTGCCTATCTAATGTAATGTTAAATGCCACTATCATATCTGCCTCCTCCACCACCCTTGGCAGCGCATTCCAGGCACCCACCACTCGTCTGAAGAAGGGTCTCGACCCGAAACGTCACCTATTTCCTTCGCTCCAGAGATGCTGCCTCAACCGCTGGGTTTCTCCAGCATTTTTGTCTAACTTCGATTTTTCCAGCATCTGTAGTTCTTTCTTAAACAACCCTCTTTAAAAAAAATTAGTTCTGTACATCTCGCCCAGATTCAGGGGCAGTTTCTTCCCAGCTGTCATCAGGCAACTGAACCATCCTGTCATCAACTGAAGGGTGGTCCTGACCTTCCATTTACCTCATTGGTCCTCCCTTCCATCGAGGGGATCTATCGCAGTCGCTGCCTCAAAAAGGCTGGCAGTATCATCAAGGACCCACACCATCCTGGCCACGCACTCATCTCCCTGCTACCTTCAGGTACAGGAGCCTGAAGACTGCAACATCCAGGTTCAGGAATAGCTACTTCCCCACAGCCATCAGGCTATTAAACGTGGCTCGGACAAAACTCTGAACATTCATAGCCCATTATCTGTTTATTTGCACTTTATCAGTTTATTTATTCATGTGTGTATATATTATATAATGGTATATGGACACACTGATCTGTTCTGTAGTCAATGCCTACTATGTTCTGTTGTGCTGAAGCAAAGCAAGAATGTAATTGTCCTATCAGGGACACATGACAATAAACTCTCTTGAATCTTGAATCAGGTGAGCCTCGGACTATCTTTAATCGGACTTTACGGAAGTTGATCGCGCACTGATCGCTTTGTCCTGTATCTGTAACACTGTGAATGGCTCGATTGTAATCATGTGTGGTCTTTCCGCTGACTGGTTAGCACACAACACCAAAGCTTTTCACTGTACCTCAGTGCACCTAACAATAAACTAAACTTTGGCCCCTCTCACCTTAAGGCTATGCCCTTCAGTCTTTGATATTTCCACCCTGGGAAAAAATATTCTGAGTGTCTAACCTATTGACGACTCCCATAATAGTATATACTGACATCGGATATCCCCTCAGCCTTCGACACTCCAGTTATCTCCTCACCCGAGACCAATTCGATGAGGGTACTTGGTAGGCATGGATGAGATGGGCTGAACAGCCTGTTTCCATCTGTATTTTTCTATGGCTAAATGAAAACATGCAGGCACGCTGGCGCAGTGGTAGAGTTGCTGCCTCACAGCGCTTGCGGTGTCGGAGACCCAGGTTCGATCCCGACTACGGGTGCTGTCTGTACAGAGTTTGTACGTTCTCCCCGTGACCTGCGTGGGTTTCCTCCCGCACTCCAAAGTCGTGCAGGTATGTAGGTAAGTTGGCTTGGTATAAATGTAAATAATTGTCCCTAGTGTGTGTAGGATTGTGTTAATGTGCAGGGATCGCTGGTCGGCACGGACCCGGTGGGCCGAAGGGCCCGTTTCAGCCATGATCACATTCAATAGCGGTGCTGGCTCGAGGGGCCGAATGGCCTATTCCTGCATCTATTGTCTATTGTTAAGCAATTAGCCCTTACTTGCTAACTTACTTATCTCTAAACTAAACTAAAAAATATTCCACTTATTCCCTAAGGCAAACCAAAATGGCCATAAATAACTATTTTTTATATTGTATTTGTAATGATTATTGTATTTATTATTTTTTTATTCACATAAATTGTAAAAAAATTCTGGCGCTATTTATCGGTGGTCTGGTGCTACATCAAATACTCACATATATTTGAACAGATAGGTAGGCATTTATATTTGAAGTCATCAATATTATGAAACCCAAACCTTCAAACCTTCAAATCGATCGATTAAATCCCTTCTCATCTTTTTAAAGAAGTAATTAAACGCACCTTTTGTTGGAATATTCTACTGGTCATCTGAGGTTTAACTGGCCACAGTTTAAGAATAAGGGGTAGGCCATTTAGAACGGAGGTGAGGAAAAACTTTTTCACACAGAGAGTTGTGAGTGTGGAATTCTCTGCCTCAGAGGGCGGTGGAGGCAGGTTCTCTGGATACTTTCAAGAGAGAGCTAGATAGGGCTCTTAAAAATAGCGGAGTCAGGGGATATGGGGAGAAGGCAGGAACGGGGTACTGATTGGGGATGATCAGCCATGATCACATTGAATGGCGGTGCTGGCCTGAAGGGCCGAGTGGCCTACTCCTGCACCTATTGTCTATTGTTTGGGCTGAAACACGTTGATTTGGAAATTGCTTTTTTATTCCCACCAAGTTGTAACAAGAATTATAAGGAGAAAATTCAGCACTTTAAATTACATATGGCTAAAAATGATTAGCTTCCCAGCAACATAAAACACGTTTGATGTGATTACTGCGGTGATTGAAAATGGAAGTTTTTACTGCTGTTTCCCAGGTTGAATATCACCAGTTTGCGGAGGCAGTTTGTAACGCGATGAAGGAAGCACTTGGGCGACTGAGCTACTCCACAGATGAAGTGCGGACATGACTGCTGTGACTGAGGAGGTTGCCGAAACCGCACAAATATTGGCAAATTTCTTGTGCGGTGCGAAGTGCAGAAGTAGCATGTTTAATTAAAAAATACGCTCGGAAAGAAAGAACTGCAAAAAAAAGGCTGATGGAATCAAAAGCATGGATGAGATGGGATGAGATCTATATTGATCTTCAAAGGTTGATATTTAATATCGATCAAGGGCAGTACAAAGTACCGACTACTGTATCCTAACCTTGAAGGCATTCAACAAAGATGACAAACTTTACTGAATACTACTGTACACCTCTCCTCAGTAACTAAAGACTGACATGACCCAATGCAAGAGTGACAGTTCACAACAGGAATACATACCACCATTGTAAAGGGCCTGTCCCACTTACGCAATTTTTTCGGCGACTGCCGGCACCCGTCACAGTCGCAGCAGGTGGCCGAAAATGTTCAACATGTTGAAAATCCAGTGGTGACCAGAAAAAGGTACGACTCTTTGGGTGACTACTCACGACTATACAGGCGTCACCCCGCGACATGTCGCCTTTACGGTCGCGAGTAGTCGCCCAAAGAGTCGTACCTTTTTCTGGTCACCGCTGGATTTTCAACATGTTGAACATTTTCGGCCACCTGCTGCGGCTATGACGGGTGCCGGCAAGTCGCCGAAAAAAATCACGTAAGTGGGACAAGGCCCTTTAAGGGAGCTTGCAACAGTGAAACTTCAATTTCAAATCATGGCATATCTAAACATGTAGTTCTTATTAGCACTTATTGTTAATTTTAAATTCTGCAAATGTCAAAAATCGTTAGCCCTACTACTGAAATCTTTATTGGCAGCACTGACTTTAATCTGCTGCCTGAACCATTTTGAGATGGATTAACTTTTGGGACATACACATGATACGTGTGGAACAAAACAATGAGGAAACTTAAGCAGTAACACAGATGGTTTTCCAGATAGCCTTATATTTTTCACATAGGTGGGTAAACACTACTTATAGAAACATATAAAAATTCTAATGGGATTGGACAGGCTTGATGCAGGAAAAATGTTCCCGATGTTGGGGGAGTCCGGAACCAGGGGTCACAGTTTAAGAATAAGGGGTAGGCCATTTAGGACTGAGATGAGGAAAAAACCTTTTTCACCCAGAGAGTTGTGAATCTGTGGAATTCTCTGCCACAGAAGGCAGTGGAGGCCGATTCACTGGATGTTTTCAAGAGAGAGTTAGATTTAGCTCTTAGGGCTAACGGAATCAAGGGATATGGGGAGAAAGAAGGAATGTATTTTGGATGATCAGCCATGATCATATTGAATGGCTGTGCTGGCTCAGAGTCCCAAATGGCCTACTCCTGCACCTATTTTCTATGTTTCTATGTAAAAGACATTCCTTCAATACAAGACCGTGTTGTCTTCTGCAGACCATTCCTATACGAAGGATATAAGGACGAACCAATGCACAGAAATAAATTCAGGTGAATTAAAAAGCATGTTGCGGAGGAAGACATTAGCTATGCAACAGTAACGGGACATTAACTTGAGAGTGGAGCCAAGGGGAGATGAATGCTCAAATCTATGAAGCTGGAAGTGAATAAAGTTTAAAAAAAAACTTCTATAAAAAAGGTACGTCAAGTTTATTCTGAGGAAAGCAATGGGTTTATTGTGAAGAGCAAGTCCATCCATGGAAGCAAAAGGCACTAAATTTCCGATGCGGACTCTCACAATCTGGATCTAATGCAAGATCGCTTACTTGAATCATGCAGCCTGCTTGTCTTTCCTGACCTGGTGAGTAGTTTTGGCATTTTCGGTTTTCATTCCGTTCAACGCCCGCTTATGGACGGTGACTGGGTGAGACCAGTCCAGTCCGTCAGTTAGAATTTTGGACATGATCGAAAACGAGCCTTCATTTTTCTTAAGTCTCAAGAAAAGATCCTGACCCAAAGGCCACCTGTCCTCTCCCTCCCCAGATTCTGCCTTTAGGCTTTAAACTTTCGAGATACAGTACAGGAACAGGCCCTTCAGCCCACCGGGTCCGCGCTGACCAGCGATCACTAACACTATCCTACACACACTAGGGACAATGTACAATTTTTACCAAAGCCAATTAACCTACAAACCTGTACGTCTTTGGTGTGTGGGAGGAAACCAGAGCACCCGGAGAAAACCCACGCGGTCACGGGGAGAACGTACAAACTCTGTACAGACAGCACCTGTAATCAGAATTGAACCCAGGTCTCTGGCGCTGTGAGGCAGCAACTCTACCGCTGCGCCACTGTGCCAGCTAGCTTGACCCACCAAATTCCTCCAGCACTTTGCGCTTTCTTTACTTGCTCTTATTATTTAGTTTCTCTAAAAACCACTGGGAAATAATATACTGCCAGGCCTCTGGCTGTCAAACGGGATACTTAAATATGTTACACTAAACTGATCGAAACTGATGTAAACCTGGATTAATGAGTGAATTATCTGCTGTCAGATCTATAAAGACGTCAAGGCACCCGAGTGAAATTAATTCACACGAATGTTGACATTAAGCAGTAGTCAAAAATTGTTGAAAATTGTGCATTTAATTACATTTGGAAATCTTATTTAAAATACAATAATTGATATAGGACACAAAGTGCTGGAGTAACTCAGCGGGTCAGGTAACGTCTGTGTTTGCTCGCTTCACACACTGTTTGCTGTAACGCTGGGCAGAGAAGCAGAAACATTGCTACCTCACAGACTTGACTTTGGTGACCAGCATGAGTTCTGGGTGTCCGCTGAGAATCTTAGAGTCCGCTGTGGGTCCTTCTCTACGCCTCCCCTTTAGTCTTCGGCAGCCTGGTCAGAAATCCTTAAAAGTATCTCTGGAGACAATTTCCCAAATCGGGAAGTCAACTTTCCTCCAGTTCCATTCCTGACTTTCCAGGAGAAGTCAGATGGAGTTGACACCTCTTCTCCGTGATGTGTTCGAACGCTTGGCTCGGCCTCACCGCCGGCCTAGCTCGTCCCCGCCTGCCCTGGCGACGGTTTCTTGGGCAATTCACTGGTTTCTGCCGCTCGCTGGGAAGATGCAGAGGAAGCCGCGGTGATGAAACTGGCAAACGACCTTCCCAACATTGCCGGTGTCTCCAGCCCAGAGATCACACACCTGCGGACGGGGATGGGGCTGACTGAATCAGGGGGTGGAAGATCAGCATGTTGTTCTTCACTCGTTCATCATGGCGGATGAATTAGCACTACGTCGCTTTTTAAAACACCACTTCTAATAATGAGGAGTTATGAAAAACATTTTACTTCACATGTGATTATCTGGAAGACGATGCCTTTTGTTCAGTTGTAGTTTTGCTGCCTGAAAGATCCCCCTTTATAAAGAGCTGTCGAATATATACCGTAGTCAACAAAAAGTGGGTTGAGCTGAAATATTGATGATCAGACCTCAAATGTTTAAGGTTCCCTCAAATGTATCTTGCAACTATCCGGTTGCCGGCTTCAATATAAGCAGAAAGTCTCGCTATGGCAGGCGGGGTGTGAATGTGGGCTTGGTTAAACGGCATATACATTTGCCCAGACTTTCAATCTGGTCGGCACCGCCAACCACACGATGGTCAGGTGAACACATTGTGCGCTCTGACTCTGGGAGTGACCCAGAGGGACAAATACAACACGCTGACTTGGCAACGCGTGTTCTAACAACCGACGCCGAAGTTGGAAGCAAACGTTCATATTTGTTCCTGCCAACAAAGTCCGTGTTCAACGTGACAAATTGAACAATGGTTGCGAGGCATAATCTTGTACTTGTTCATTATTTATTTCAATGAGAATTCCAAATAAGGCGTGGCTGGAACTGAGCAGCGAAGGGCGAGGAAAAACACGAGCGAATGAAAATATATAACCGCGGAATCTGTCCTGCCGCGAGGTTCGGTGACTGAAGAAGGACAAAGTGCTTTCTTCTGATGCTGAAGTATCGCTGCTGTTCTCTGATGAAGGGTCTCTCAATTCGTATATCTTGCAGCCAGCCGCCTTCTGCCTGTTGTGTTCATGTGCTGTGATGACTGCCAGGACTTACTATGAAACAGAAATGCTCTTGGAATCCAAGTAACATCCAAGCCGTTGCCGGGCGACAGTGAATCTTCAAAGGCCTTCATTGTCAAATCATGCCAGTTCGTAGTATTTCCCAGTTTTCGGATCAAAGTAACAATTCAAACAAGGATCGTATAACAAATCCAACACTTCATCCTGGTCTTCCATTACATTCGCTGCATTACCTGTTAACCACAAAACAAAGGTTCCGTGAGGCATGTTTAATCTCTTATGTTCTTTGGGTATAATAAGGTCATAAGCAATAGGAGTAGAATGAAGCCACTTGGCCCATCAAGTCTACTCCGCCATTCAATCATGGCTGATCTATCTCTCCCTCCTAACCCCATTCTCCTGCCTTTAGGAATTTAGAAGGATGAGACGGGATCTTTTTGAAACATATAAGATTGTTAAGGGTTTGGACACGCTAGAGGCAGGAAACATGTTCCCGATGTTGGGGGAGTCCAGAACCAGGGGCCACAGTTTAAGAATAAGGGGTAAGCCATTTAGAACGGAGGTGAGGAAACACTTTTTCACACAGAGAGTTGTGAGTCTGTGGAATTCTCTGCCTGTGGAGGTGGAGGCGGGTTCTCTGGATACTTTAAAGAGAGAGCTAGATAGGGCTCTTAGGGATAGTGGAGTTAATGGATATGGGGAGAAGGCAGGAACGGGGTACTGATTGGGGATGATCAGCCATGATCACATTGAATGGCGATGCTGGCTCGAAGGGCCAAATGGCCTACTGCTGCACCTATTGTCTATTGTCTAATCCAGACATCCTTCCTGTAATGAGGGCGACCATAACTGCACGCAATACTCCAAATGTAGGCTGACCAAAGTCCTGTCATTCTGCTTCAGGACTTCCTGACTCTTATACTCAATGCCCGACCCAGCAGACCATGTGTCTAGTTACAACTCCATCTGCTTGGACTTGGACCTCGAGACATCTTTTGGCCAGAACACTAAAAAAAATGTTCAGCAGTCAAAATAAGTGACTTACAAGACACTTGGGCAGATCGATGGATAGGAAGGTTTAGGAGGATATGGGCAAAGGGGCTCGCTAAGATAATAATAATAATAATAATAAATGTTATTTGTGGGCGCCTATACAAAAGTCTCAAGGACACCTTACAGAATTTAACAAAGAACATATAATCGGAGTAAAATAAGTTATAAGACATCACCAATACACAAATTAAAGACAGAATTGGATCCAAAGACAAAAAAGAAATCAGAAACACAATGTGAAGAGAGAGCAGCGGCAGCTAAGCCGCGCCAGCGTCCACTCTCCCTTCCGACCGCCATCTTGGACACAAACTAACATGGACACTACACACAAAAAAATCATCCCCCCACAATGGACACCTTGCTCGGCATGGACAGGTTGGGCCGAAGGGCCAGTTTTCTGTGCTGTATGACACAAAGTGGGTGCTTGTTTGCGTGGAGTTCCACTAATGTGAATGATCCGGCAAAAGTAAACATTGCCTTTTATTTTCTTGTGGTAATTTTGCGAATCTACATTCATGTGTTCAGCAGCGTTCAGTAGGAGATCAGCGCGTTTTGATTCAACTCAGCCTTATGGGCCTGTCCCACTGGGGCGATTTTTTAGGCAACTACAGGCGACTAGTTTGTGGCCACATGTTCGGCGGGAGTCGTCTCCTCAGTCGTGCAAAAAGTCGTAGCGTCTTTCCGATCGCCGCTAAATTTTCAACATGTTGAAACATGTTTCACCGACAGTGGGTTTGACGCCAATGAGCGTAGCTAGACTTCTCCTGACATAGGTGCTGTCGTAGGTTGTCGCCAGAATGACGTAGGTTGCCGCCGGGTTTTCGGTGACCTGCTACGACTATGACAGTCGCCGACAGTTGCCTAAAAAATCGCCAAGTGGAATTCGTAGGATCAAATTCGTAGGATTATTTCTCCAAATACAAAGAGAAAGATGGGCTGGCGAAATGATTGTAATCAGAAACAGATTTCAACTCATGATTATTGGAGAGATGATACATCATGCTATAAGGCAGTGGCACAAGAGAAGCAATAAC